>VDFB02058242.1:704854623-705100104 GCA_007258455.2 Sequoia sempervirens | reverse complement strand
CCATGTCGTGCCAGAAATGATGAATGTAGAGGACTATGAAGGTGAGATGGCACCGGTGATGATGAACCAGAACCAATCAACATATCAGTAAAACCCATAGTCTGTGCAGCTACTGTATGAACTGTAGGTGGATTCTGATGCGAACTAGTGGTCGACTGAGAGTGATGGGATCCTAGAATTGAATGACCTCTATGTCTCAAATGATCTCTAACATGCTCTATACCGATCCCATTGTCTGATGCAATGTAGGCATATGCCTCCAACAGGTCCTCAGCCAAATAATGTAGAGTCATGCATGCCATATCTCCTATAAGTGCATCAAGCAGTGTAGGAGTAGGGATGTCGGTCATTGTAAAAGGATCCATGGTGGTCCACTGTGCTGAAAATGGTGTGGATCGGGAATGTCTAGATATCAAATACTGACCTACATGATCATCAGATATCCTAGTGGTGGCAGCCGCAATGTCACCTACAGTGTCAATTGCTTCCTTTTGGGAAGCAACAACAACCTCATCTGCTATGGGGGCTAGAGCTGGGGTGAGAGCAGAGACCTATCACCAACTAATACCCTAAACATTGGGGGTGGTCTATCTGCTCGACGATAGGTGGGTCTATCGGCAATCCTACCACGCCCCTGACCAACATATGGTGGAATGTCTAGGTAGTTAACTTTGAGGCCCAAATGGACCTCAGCATACAACTGCTGAACAAAATACAATGGAATCTGGTCATTGTTTGGGTATATACCATGTGCTGCTAGAAATCATGGGTAGATCAATGAGGCCATAGCATGATCAACACATCTAGTGACCTGGTATCCCCTAACCTTACGCACATTTTGATAAAATGGAAAAACAAGTGGCTTTTATCATTTCTTTGGTGACACTATCTTGTATTTGTTTAAGAGGAGCGTCACCATGTACTTCTTCCCCGCATGTTAATATAGCACTCTGTATCAATATGCACTAGTCCTCTCAAGTTCATCTTTTAGTTTTTCTAGACTATGCAATATTAACATGCATGGTTCACTATATATCCTTGGGTTTGCACCTTGTGCTAATGAATCTCTTAATTTTTTTTATCTCATTACTAGTATTTGCAAACAAAGATTCTAGCACAGGTGAAACATGATCTACATTTTCCATGTTATATATATACAGTACACCTAAAAAAACAATAAGACTTTGGTAAATAATATATCTAGATAAAAAGAATACAAATCTAAAATAGAACTTGTAATTTAATTCATCTACTCATCAATAATATTTTCATACTATTAACTTGATTTAAAAAGAATTGGAAGACAACTATAATCTATAACATAACATCCTTAAATGGTTCAAATTTTAAATGAAACGATGAAAGAAAGAATAAGAATACAAAGATTAAAGTATAAAATCATTTGAAAATAATTGGGGATAAAAATATTTAATCTAATAGTTGTTAACATAAATGAACTTCAATTATATAGCCTTGAGAACATCAAAAAATTATAGCACATCAAAAATGCATCATTAAATGTATATTAACATCATCTGCACTCTAATTAAAAATATTAAAAACAACACGGAATACAAAGAGATGAAATTAAAAAGTTCCAACTAATGATGTTATAATAATCCTCCCCAAGTTGATCCTCTCATCCCAATCATCATACTTAATGTTTTGGTACTTGAATGTGTTGGTACTTGAATCATGTTTTGGTACTTAATGTTATGTTTTTTAAGAGGAAGCATTTTCTCTAGTGGGCTTGATTGAGTGACAAGGTGGAGTGATTGTTGTAATGAAGAACTTGCTAGGAAAGCTAACCAAGTTAAAATGTACACCTATACATACATCATTGTGGTAATATAGACCTATGTCATAAAACACAATTGAATCCTATTAGTTCCAAAGTATTTTAGCAAAGAAGAGATAGAGGAATTTCCAACATGAGGCATAATTCAATCATAATATAATAAAACCATTAATCCATAGTTCTATGTATAAATGGAATGTTGTAGAGGAAAAGATACACATTTAATTTGCAAGGCATAACTCAACAATATGAAAACATATAGTAGAATATTGTACATTATTCTCAGGATTTTTTCTTATTTGTGAGAAATGCAAACCTTCCATGCTAATTTTCTCTAAAACACACAAATATAGGGGGCAGTGTAATATCCCACCCTTTCCTAAATTTTTCCATAGCTAGTGATATGATAATATCCCAACAACTCTATGAATTTTAAAATTGAATGTTATGGACTATATTAAAATTATTTTGTGGACTAATAAACTAAAGAATATTCTTGATATTTAATTACACGTCTCTTGAGAAAAACAATGATTTAATATCTTATGAGTATTAAATTAGATTATGAGTATAATTTAAAGAATTATAGTCATGATTTTGTAATTGTCATGTAATAGACATAAATATCATTCATTTTGTTGGTAAAACTACATATTTAGAGTAATATTATGAAGGCTAAATTTAAATGGTTTATCTAACACTCAAATAATCATTCTAGACTAATAGTTGATTTAAAATTTCTTTTACAATGATTATTGATTATATTTAATAAAAAATACTTGATATTCCCACCAAGTTATTAAGGGTGCAAATCAACTATTGACATGGACTAAACTATTGCAAACAAGGTAAATATATAGTAGGAGTATCAACTAATGGTGAGGCACTTTAAGTCTAATCAAACATACAATATACCAAATAATATTAATGAAATAGTGGAGAAAATAAATAAATATTCAAACCTCATGAACACTAGAATTATATGGGGAAGAAAAATATATCAAACTAAATGCACTACCAAAAGATAGATCAATTGGGATTTTTTTATAGGAAAGTGTGATATTTAATTGAAATCCTAATGTATTAATGTTGTATCTTCAACAATCTTGGAATGAGTACTTGGATGCCTATGTTGTCAAAAGATATTATTATTTTACTATTAGTTCTCCTCATGTTGAAATTTCCATGAACTAGTTAGGATGCAAATCTCCACCACTAAGCTACCCACCCACTTTATGACAAGTCAATTTACGATTTAGGTATGCTAATTTTTTTGACACCTTCTTCACATTGTGAGATGTTACCAAATAATTATAATGGTCATTTGGTTTTGTGTGGATCATGAACCATGTAAGGGTGTGTTTATTGATCTTACTCACCAATAAAATGTATGCATTGAATAATTTTTGTTTTATCATCATTTTATCAACAAGCATATGCATATTTGAGGGTTTATTTAAAATTGACTAATGATATGTTGATTGAAACTATAGGATACATTATTTTACCTTAATTTTTTGGTCTAAAAGATGAGGGAAGTTCTTATTCTATGTCATATTCTTTCTTCTTTAGATGTATCTCATATTTTATTTGGGTATCCATGGATAAAGCAATATCAAGCAACATCATCTATGTCATGCCATTAAGGTATCAAATATGTTTGAACACTAGTAAAGAGGTTACAATTGCAAGAGATCCGTATATGCCTTTATTTTAGATTAAGTCATTTAACCTTAAATAATTTTAAGAACATACATAAGGATCCTCTATATAAGTGCAAGGATTCTTTGCCTAATTTGTAAAATTTTCAAAAGGAATAACAATGGTGGGAAAATCAAGACAAGATGCAACAATTTAGAATTCCTAAAGGGTTTACAATTATTAGAGCCAAAGTAGGTTATATTTTGGTTTTATATTATAAAATGATTCAAGAATCTATAAGGCCAAAAGAACCATAAGCATTGCAAACTTTAGTTTAGAAGCATAAGGGATTGGATATTTTCATTCCTAAACATGGTTTTCATTAAAAAAATTACTCATGTACTATACATACATATTCATGTATATGTGAATATATCTACATATGTATACATACACATGCACATATCTAAATATGTATATATGTATATATGTATATGTAGATATGTAGACACATTCATGTATACATACATATGTATATATGCATGTATATATGTATATACATACATTTATTTTCTATATGTATATATATACATACATATATACGTATACATAAATACACACACATATGTATGTATGTATGTATGTGTGTATGTATATTTATGTATACGTATATACATGTATGTATATGTATATGTGTATGCATACATGTATATATATGTATATATGGATACACACACATTTTGGTTTTGTTTTGTAAGCATCCTCTTTTGAGGACAACCCTTTGTTGATGATGTTGAGTATTAGTTTGTTGTAAGTGTGTTTATTATTTTAATATCATTTTAAAACAATATTTTATTTATTTATAAATTTTGGTATAATCTCTAATTTTATAATATGTTTGTGTGTGTAGGTTGAGTTGCATAATTGTTAGGGGCACACACAATCAACACAATGCAAGATAATAACTAATTCAAGGGATCGAAGTTCAGTTTCTAGTCAAGCAAAGAGAGGCATAATGTTTCATTAATAGCATTTGCTACACATACATAAACACTTTTATATCTTTATGACACATTCATAACTATTTTCATGAATATATATTGGTGATATTTTGTAGTCTAAGAGACAATGTTGGCCTCATGTCACTGTATATGATATTTTCATGATGTATTATGTATGTCTTCATGACCTTATCAAGATCAATATATAAATATTTTGTGCATATTCATAGCAAATGGTTTGTGCTTATTCTATCTATCTATATTACCCTTTATCTCTATCTCTCTTTATCACTATCTCTCTCACATATATATGATGTGCATGAATGTTGAATGGCATACATGTAATGAACCCATACTAGTTCTAACTCTATTTAGCCTATCAACAAATAAAGATTCAACATTGGTCTTCTAGATTTACATACATCTTAAGAATTTACTACCATAATCCATAAGACAAAGCAACAATAACCCATATGGGTGTTTAGACTCACAAGTGAAAGTCAAAATGTTATAGCTAGCTATCCCTTCACTAAAAAATAGTAGGGTTTTTAGTTCAAACAAGGAATTACCCCATTTTATTGTATGGTTCTATATACTAAAACCCTATCTCCAATAACACACATAAAGTAAAAAAAATATCTACTATGTTTGGCTTCATGAATGCAACACAAGCTTCTAAATGTCCTAGGTAGAGCAATAGATTTCCATTCACATAGTAGAAATTACAAGCTAATGCTTTTTAACATGATTTCTAGAATTTCATACAAGAATAGCTTTTTCTCTTACATTACATATAAAAATACTAAAAAGAACCTTCATAAAAAATCATACCTCATTACCACCAAGTAAAAACTATTAGGTTTACATACTCGAATTTCACAAGCTTCAAAAATGTATAATTTGCACTACCTTCTTCCTCCTTTTGCCTCTATCCTCCCCTTTTCCCTCTTTCTTTTCCTTTTAATCCTTCCTTGATTTCCACCATTTTTGCCATATTCTCTACATGTTTCCCATTTCCACTTCCTTTGCCTTTATTTCTTCCCACTTTGTGAACAATAAAGTCCCACTCTCTCTTCACTTACTCATCATTCAAGTTTCCTCGAATAGCGTACCTCAACATTAATGCTTGATACTTAATATGATGGGGCCAAAAGGTGGGGTGGCCACTTTTTGGCCCCACATCTTTTTGCACTCGCTCTAATAAGGTTTGTCCTTTTGATAATAGTAATGTCCAAAGGTGGCTCTTGTTTGCATGTGGATACATTTATACCAAACATCAACTTTTAGTGATATGTGTGAAGATTTTGTAGTGGTTCTATATATTGTTCTTATTCTCTAAATATAAAGGAGGATGAATAATCAAGTCATGATGGACTAATGAAAGAAGATGAATTGAATAGTGATAGAAACTAGTCTACTATAGTTAGTGATGATGAAAATACATTATATAAAATTATGCAGGCATTCTCATATTACTTAGAATCTCTAGTGTTACAATATGAATAGTATTTTAAACACATGATAGACCTTTTTCTAGAGTGTCTCTACAAACTTGTGACCATTGAATTTGCTTGGGAGTATAGAAAATTGCATTATAATACATCAAATAATAGGGTAGAGAATGTAATTGTTAATTTTATGGTTTCCAAGACCAAACTTTGTAAATGATATTAATTGAGGGCATGAAGACACAATCAAGTCTTTGTTCTTGATGGTTTGATTTATATTTTCAATCAATGGTTCCATTTATACACACTACATGAGGAAATTGTTCAATAAGAGTAACTTATAGTTTTAGTCAATTATATTTCAATTTGTACACACTACATGAAGATATTGAACTAGCTTCATTTGTTATATGGAGATATTTTATTGTAATGTACGTAATCAATGATATGATTCTTGATTTTTTATAAGATTTAATATTATAACACCTTAACAAATCAAGCTATGACTTTCACGGTTCACTCCTACATGTATGAAATTTGCATTTTCATCTACAAGTTTGACCCTAAATTTGTAGTTTTAAAATTATTTTGTGAGCTTAACCCTACATTTCTAGTCTTTAGGAATGTATTTATCTCCATTTTTTAGACTATGTTGAGAGCTATTATAATGTTTTTTTGCACTAACTTTCGGAGGAAACTCGTTTTTCCTTACTCAAACCCTTGGATTATGCAAAACAGGGAAGCAAAATACTATATTAAAAATGCTTTAAAAACTTTCAAACAATCAAACAAGTGTAATTTGAATTCAACAAATTTTAAAAAAATTGCATATAGGGTTTTGAAATTAAACAAATACATGCATTTTGAACTCAAAAAAAATGGAATTTTAAATACCTCGTGCTCAATAGTGGTCAATATGCAAATTGGAATGATGAAGTTTGAAGAGAGGACCCAAAATTTTCTTTCGCCTGTGAGAAATTTTGTTGGGTCTCCGTTTGGATTCTGTTCGCCGTGCGCAGTGACAGTGACTGGTAATTCACAGTGAAAGTGTGAAAGTGAAAGCACTTTTTTTGGTTTTGTCATATTCAAGGGGTTCGGCCGAACCCAGGTTCGTCCGAACCACCTTAAATATGACTTTTTTATTAGGCTCGGTGACTGGTTCGGCCGAACCATATGGTTCGGCCGAACCATTCAAATGGTTCGGCTGAACCACTTTTCTATGAAGAGTGTGGAAATTTTGAAATTTCCTTCCTCCACAAAAGTGTAAACCACTTATGTGGCTTCACCCTGTTGGAATCATGAATCATGATTTTTCTCCCAGCATCATCTACCATCTAGCATTATGTGGCATGATACTTGGAAATTCCCTATGATATGACTTACCTTATTCAACATGGCTATATTGCTACCTTGATTCCACCTTCATAAAGCAAGTGGAATCAAGGGGTGCCATACATCTACCCTTGAATGCAATTTCTAGATAGAGGTTTGATAGAAGAATTTTTAGACAACTAACAAATTTGTGTTGTAGGATGTAGTTTCATAGATGACTACAAAACAATATAACAATACAACAACCCTTCAGAAAAATAGAAAATTCCATAGACATAATCCAATTTTCACAAGTTATTATCCTACAATATAAGCCAACAACATGGAAATCAACAACTTAAACTATTTGAATTCAACTTGACACAATTTTTTATTCAGAATGAGAGAAAAAAGAAGGAAAACGTGATAAAGGCCATACATGCACAGTCTCAAAGATTTCTTCCAAACAATTCATGCTTAAATACCAAATAAACTTTAAAATAGAGGTCAGATTCCAATCCAATAATAGTTTGAGCATAAACAATATAACATGCCAAAGAAAAGTAGTTGTGCAATTCAACTTTTGAAAATAGTTCTATAACTTAAGAAAACTAAAGAAAATTTTCCTCGGCAAGGAAACTGAAACTTGGAATCCAACCCTTTGGTCTATCACCGCCTCTCCTTTATAGCTACAAAAAGATAAAAGCACCACTACAACATAGAAGTAATTGCTGCTAGATGTTGGCATTTGATAGCACATGATCTAATCATAGATCTTTAGTTAGGTCATAACAATCTTTTCTCATCAATTCTCAATTGTTACATTAATTCCTTTTAGATATTTAGGAATGATAGTTATCTAAAAGTGATTAGATCCTAGAAAATAGCCTAGAAAAAGTCTAGTTGAATGTCATGTAACCCAATGACGTCGACTCAAAGCCTCAGTCCTGAAAACCAAAACAGGACCAACAAGCTCTGAAAAACTCCAAAAGAGATCACTTCGTAGAAACACAAACTTCCCACAGTGAAGAGATGATGTGTCAAACAGGCAGAAAGCTTCAGACTCATGAAAATCACTCCTTGAGAAAATCTCTGTTGAGCTAACACATGTCCCAGTCTTCTCTTGAAAGGAAGGTGATAAATGGAAGTTGTACTACCACCATGTGGCACATTGCACACCTTTCCAAACAACTTTACTTGAGTGTGGACACATCCAAAGCCAAAGACATAAAAAGCCAAAAATAAAAAAATGATTAAGACAAAAATGCTTAATATTTTTGGTGACTCACAAGGGGCCTTCACTTGTGGAGGCATGAACCTAGGCCTCTAGTAATTCTTGGAGTTTGAGGAAAGTGGAATGCAGTGCTTCCCAATCTGCATTGGTTGGTCAAACAAGAGTATGGATGAGTCTATATGCTTGGTCTGGCTCAAAAAATTCCTTGAAAGAAATAAATCCCCATCTTGTAGAAACCGCCCCAAGGTGATAATAGAGTCGAGAAAGAGGATAGATCTCATGCTCGATGTCATCAACGGTGGACGTCGCACTTGAACCTGGGAGTTTTGTAGAATCCTAAACCTTATGTAGGATTACATCTGTGACCTGCTCAATTGTCAACACATCTCAATCCAGTGAAAGAAGAGGAAGTAGCCCAAAGTTAACTAGGACACCTAAGAACTTCTTGATTTCATTGACCCTCTTGTTTAGCACCATCTAACACTCTTTGCACCTTGCCACAATCTTGTGGCAATTGATGATCTCATTTTATTTGATAGAGGTGGCTCTTCGATCAGGAATACCTACACCTTTTAGGGCCTCATTAGTGGCCACACACAACCTAGAAATCAAGCTTTGTGATTCCACCACTTGGAGAGTACATATCTAAACAAGTTGATTGACCATCGAGCTAACCTTCACATTCAATTCCTTTACATCCCTTAAGAATTGTAAAGTAGACCCAAGAATGGAAACTGCAACTGTGATCCTCTCCCAATGCATAGACCTCAGATTCTTTAATATCGGGAGGTTCATAGACCCTTGTGTAGTAGCTAGCTCCTAATTGAATTGAGCCTCTCTTGCTCTTGCACTTTCCTTAATTTGACTCTTTTCTCTGTGGGTGTTCATCAATTCCGAACTCAACCTTTTGATCTCTTGTTTTGATTTTTTTGCTTCCACCTGGGCCTTCTATAAATCATCAAAAGATTGAGATTGGACACCATCTAACCCTCTTCTTATGTTTACTTGAGCATGCTTTTTCTCTACATTTGTCTAGCACTTAGTAGCCAACTCAACTTTCAATTTTTCAATTTCAACATAGACTTGAATTTGTTCACTCTAGGCTTCTGCAAGCAACTTGGATGTCTCTCCATGCTAACCTTGTATTTTCCTTATGCGGGCCATCTCAACATCTCTTGCCCATATCTCAATTTTCAACCTACTCATAGTTTCCTTTATGTTTTTCAGCTCTGCCTTGCGCTTCTTCAAATTTCTTTCCAACCTTTCATAGTCCACATATACCACCTTCTAGGTGGCCTTAGCTAGGACCACCTTGTCATCTGGGTGAGTTTCATTCAAATCTAGGCCCATGGCTCTGATATCATAGTCCTCCATTTGCATTTATCACTCGAGATTGGACACGAGTGGCTTCATGGTAGTGATCAATAGAGAATTTCACTCTTCATTGAAGCAAGCTTCAATCTTCTTGGTAGCTAAGAGCGCGACATTTTTCAACAGTCATTTTTTCTTTCTGACCTATTAGGCGTGCTTAGTTGCATCAAAATTCTCTTGGAGACTCTGGGGGGTATCAATACTTTGTATTGTGATGAAAGCAATAGGTGGGAGACTAAAAAGGGTGACAGAAGGAGAAACTTTGGATGCATGAGCATGCAAGGAAGCAAAAGGGAGTGTTATCATGGAAAAAGGTGGGATTCCAAATTGAGATTGGGTAGGGGAAAAACTAGTCGGGGTGAAAAGAGAAATGGGTAGAAAGAGAGGTGCCTTCCCGAAAGTAGATGGACTAGGAGTGACAGGCAACACAAATTTTTCTTATCTTTCATTGGGGGCCCTTAATAGGGTGGTCAAAGAATCAACAACGGAAAAAGCAGATGCTACTCATTTAGAACACAGGGTTGCTTCCGAAAGTTCATTAAAAATGGAAGGGGGTGTATTCAAGACTACTAGCTTAGGGTCTAAGGATGAAGGATTCCTTTCCACAAAAGGAGGTAGAGGAGTAACCAGAGATGTAGAGACAAGAAGAAGAGAGGGAGTAGAACTTACCTGGGTTGTGGTGGTCGAAACATTTTGCAAAAAAGACTCCACTTCTTCATCTCCTCCAAGTGATGCATTGGGTGCACCTAGATCCTGGACTCACCTTCTCTTTGTGTGACCAAAACTGGTATGTTCCAATCCTCTTGCGGTCGATCCCTCTAAAACTTGACCTTCAACAACTATAGCAAACCCTTTTGGGGACCTGCGGGTCATTTTTCATTTTCTTTGAACACTAGTGGAAGTCATGAATTGTGAGTCCCTTTTCCTTGAAAATATCCTCATGTTAGATTCCTGAGAATGAGAGGTATGACATGAGAGCTAATGTTTTGATATCTCATGGCTTGTCTCTGAATTACTATTGTCGGTGTCAGCCTCTTTATCATAAATGTCCTCAAACCTTTCATTGTGTGGGTGAAAGTCTCCAAATAGAGCATTGGGGAATTTCATCTCATGTCAGAACCTCTCAAAATATTACTTCTTTCTTTCCAACCATTCCCTATGCTTTAATTGCATGTTGAGGGATTTACCCATTGGGATGCTCTTTTGGTACTCTACCTATGACACATAGAAATTCAACCATTTTGGTCATTTGAGTGGAATGTAGGCCAAGTCAATATATACTTCTGACCTTTCCTGAGTTGGATTCCTCCTCCTCTCAAAGTACTCCTGACTCTAATGTTTCAAGGTGAAGTGCTTTGTTGGGTTGTAGTCCCACTTTTCATAGATGAGAACCAAGCCTAATTCTTCCAGTAGATTTGTAAGCTCACTCTCGGCCTTTTGCTTGTTCGGTGTTACCTAACTATTGGAAATTGTGAGGGGAAGTGGATATATATTTTTCTTATTCCATCTAGTGCCATAGGTGTTGTCGACAAGGGTTACCTGATGGCATGCCTACAATGTGAAAAATCTGTCTATTACAAATCTTCTAAAAGATTCCTTGACAAAACCATGAAATATGATAAATGTAAAATCCTCTCCTAGGGAATAATCCACTAGGGTAAGTGGAGTTTCCATCCATTGTAAGACCTCAGGAGAGAAATGGACCAAAGGGTGTGGCAACCAATCTTGAAGCACTGGCATCAAAAAATGATCTACAAACTAGTAATAGTCCCCTATTTTTGAAAGTACATGGGTCCATACAAAAACTAGTTGAAAGCATCCTTTTACATCTAACCTAGACCCTGGGATATTTCTCTCCAGTCACTCAAAATTATGATGTAAAATTAAGTGGACCAAGAAAGAATTATACCTAAATTTATACTCAGTGTTATAATTCTTCAATTGCTTCAGCATTCCTCTGGCTAGTACATTAGCAAAATCATAATATTTTTTATTCTTCTCCCTTCTAAGCACAAAATTTAGGCCCATCTGGAAAGGATGGACATCCTCATCATTATCAAGGCCAAATACCCAGGCCAACATTGAGAATACAGACTGTGTATCCTTCTTGAACTTTCTATGTGAAAGAGGAAAAGAAAGATGACCTCTCTCTGGCCTCTCCTTTGTTTCATCCTCATAGAAACTTGTTTTCCTAGACATTTCTTCCCCAAACATGTCCATCTTTTCTTCATCAAAATTTTTAGCACCCCAGGTCATAGGGATACATAACATATCCCATATGGCTTTGGAAAAAATTGTAACCTTGACACTATTACCCTCAAGGGCTCCCGTCCTTTTGTTGAACATTTTGGCACATGCATCCACCAATTTTGGGCATGGGTGTATGATAGGCAACATGAACTGTGGCAAACCACAATTCTAGAGATGAAACACAAAACCCTCATATGACTCATGCTACATCATTCTTTGAAATGTGCCCTCCCTAAGACTTTTAGGGTTAGTTGACAACTTGGAGTCGAAAAACATTGTTGACGCAATCTTGCACTGCCTTTCTCAAGGTACGTCTGTTTGGTTGCACCTTTTTACAAAATTTGAATGGTTGCTCCTTACACGCTAGGGAATTGGTGAATGAATTATGCCCAAAGATATTAGTGTAGCCAATCCTTTTGCTTGAGGCCCCAAATTTTCTACCAGATGTTGATAGCTCTGCCATTGTTGTATCAAGCAGTTGCAGAGAGTTTCCTTAACGAAAACAACCACTTTCCTTTTACTTCTTTAGAATAATCTACTTTTGAGTGTAATTAATTTACTCTCATGTACATGTAGTTAAGGCTACGTCATTACTACTAGTCCATTAAACACTACCATTGAGGTGATACATTTGGATTTGAGATCCATATCCCTTGGGAATGTCGCAAATGCCATGAGAATGGAATTAGTACACTCTCCCCACAACCTTTTTCACAAATAAATTCATTGCATTGGAACATGTGCTTTTATCTATGAGAAATGTGTTGAAGTAACTCAAGGTACCTTTGAAAAGACATGCCCATTTAATTTTTAAAAACTTAGTTTGTTAGTCCATGCTTTTTCACTTTATAAAGTTGGCTAGCACTAATGATGGCAAAGGACACACGTCAACAATCAACATACAAGGGTGTTTACTCCCAATGCCCAAATTTAATTCTCAAGACCTTCTGTCAAATCCTCTGTATGATTTCTCTACTATCCTCCATTTGCTTTGGAATGTTTTGGTTGTTGTTCAACAAAAAATGGACTTCCTGTTGGTTGGGTCTGCCAGCTTATCTTTTCTATATATAGCTATGCCACCTTATTGCAACATTCATTCAAAAAAATATAGTCTTTAAGTTTAGAAATATTTTTTATTGTCTCACATTCCACCACAATTCACTGCTTTCTCAAAATGTCAGATGGCTTAGGCACTCCTATTTGGATTCTCCCACAGAGGCCACAATACTGCTTTGTGGGAGATGTCACTAGTGACAAAATCAAGCACCTGGTGAAGAGGTGCAATTTCCTTAGCTTGGTTGCATTCAGATGGGTAGTTGGCCAGGACTACATTAAAAATGAGAACCAGTACTAGAGCAACTGCAATGTTCTTTCCCACTTTGTCACCTCCCTGCTCGACTTGAACGTGGCCAAACCCATGATAATTGAGTTGTTCCACTAGATGTTTGACGTTGTGTTGATGGAAGGGATTGGTGAGATAGTGCAAGTAGCTATCCTTGGAATTGGAATTCTGAGCACCATGGATCTCCATAGGAATGTGGACTATGGGATAGAAATACCCTGGTTTCCCTTCCTTTTTGACTTCTGCACCATGGACCTTGAGACACATCACTCATCTGCTCAACCAGCAGCCACCTACCTGCTTTGGGAGTATGGCATGGAGCGCATATCTGGGCTCACCTGGAGGAAGCACTTCAAATTTCTAGTGCATAACTGTGGTGACTAGGCTAGCAACCTATACTATGTGGAGCCCACATGTGTTTTTTGTTCACCCCCATTTGCATCCTGACCGAGAAGAAGAAGAAGAAAACCCAACGACAAGCTATTTCAGCTCTTTGGACAATGGATAGAGGCCTACCCTTTACTATTTTTGCATGTTGCCTCCTTTTTGCTTCTTTTTTCGTTAAACCTCTTTTTGGGTTTTGCTCAAGAGTGCCTTATGTGTAAATATGAGCCTTGGGCTAGTATTGCATTGTAAATTTTTTGATGAATATAATATAATACTAAAATTTTCTGCTTTTTCCCTTTTCTATTCTCAATGGCTTATTCTCAAAATTAAGCAATTTACACAAAATTTTACATATGGTACATAAATATTAAAACTTTTAAAGAACTGCGTATTTTAGTGGAATAATTTTAGATAAATATTGTTTACTGGTATATCTAGAGTTTTTCGTTCCATATCTTCAAGTTCATATGCATTCTTTTCTTTGCATGCACTAATTCAAAAGGGTCCCTTCCATAGTGCTTCAAATTTTGTATGTTTTCCTATTTTTGTAGTACACTTGTCGCACTTTAGCACTAGGATCCCTTCCATGAATTATGGGTTAGAGGTCTTTTTGTCAAACCATCACTTTACTATTTGTTGGTGGTCGATCATGAATTCATGAGATTTTTCTCTATCTTCCTCAAGTCTGAGGAGTTCTTCCAATCGTACTTCCATTCTGCCACTTTCCTCAACTTCCAGGGCCTTTAGTAGTTACAAGGAAGGAATTTCTATGGAAAAACGTAACACTAGCTCTTTTCCGTACACTAGTTCATAAGGGGAGGTCTTCAGGATCTGCTTGGGAGTAATCCAGTCTGCCCACAAAGTAGCTCTCAAGTGTTTGTGACAATCCCTTTGTCATTCTGACCCAATACAGTTGATTGACCTAATTAGGTTTTTATCGGTCAACTCCGCTAACCCATTTCCTTGTGGGTAGTAGTTTAATGAGTTTTTAAGGTAAATCCCATATTTGATAGAAAATTATGACATCCCTGAACCTACAAAATCTCGAGCATTACTAGATATGATGGTTTTGGGCGAGCCAAACCTGGTTACCAGCTCTTCAAGGAAGTTGACAATCTTGCCCTCTATGGAATTTTTTAGGGCTATAGCCTCTGTCCACCTTGTGAAGTAGTCAGTTGCCATAAGGATCCATTTGTGGCCAGCGCTAGAAATATGATTTACCATTTCGAAAAAATCCAAATCCCATTGAGCAAAGGGCTCCTAAGTTACAATTTGTAGACGTTTAGGGTATGTGTAGGATCATCATGGAAAAAACATGCTCTTAAGTGGCAAAAAATTCAGGAAAATTAGAGTTAGGCAACTTGACGTAAAAATTTGAATAAGTTATCTATATTATTTCTAAAATATGTAAGAATAGAATCTATAGCAAATTGAATGTAGTTTCTAAACTACTAGGTTTATTTAAAAAATCTATTGGTGAAAATTTGAAATTTCAATCACATTAGTACTTAAATTCGTAAAAAATAAGAAGTAGAGTGTCGACCACCTAACAACAATAAAATGATAATATTATTTTATAATATTTTAGATATAAGTGGAGGACTCATGTTAGGATGTGATGCATTTTTTTGTAATTTTTTTCCAAGTAAATAATTAATTATGAATTTTTATTACAACTTTTTAAAAATATAAAAACTCATATGTCTGACCACCATTACTTGGTCAAAACTTCATGAAATTCATTTTTTTTTTTAAACCTATAGTATGTGAAGCATAGAATGTGACACATGTTTCAAATTCAAAAAATATGATACTGTTTGAAAGCTATAGATGTTTTTCAATCAACCGATCAATCAAGACTTTAGTCATAATTCAAATAGAAAATGAATAATAATAATTTATTAAACTCAAAGTAAAGCATAATTTATATTGGTGGAAAGCTGAGAATCTCCTTTAAAAACTCTTTTCGTTTCATCAATTTTGGGTTTAAAAAAAGTCATCAACCACATACCCTACACATACCCATCATATCGCTACTTTTTGGCCCAATGTGATCCTGCACATACCCTTCAAATTATCCTGATTGATATCGTGTACTTGATTCTGATTCACTAACACCAATTCTTCCTTAATCACTTTGTTACTAACCAATTAATTGAATAATCATTATTTAATTAATTCATCAAGATTCCTCCTTTAATTAAATAAATCAACTTTATTTGATAAAATCTAATGTTCTTCATTTAATTGAATAAATAAAATTTATTTAATTAAATCCCTAATCTCCCAACTGTCCTCTCATTTGATTTAAATAAATCTAGATATCTAAATCAAACGTCAAATAAAACTAATCTCATCTAAGTTAATTAATAATTAATTAACTTATAATACTAATCCTCCATTCCTCTAGCTTTTGCAACTTGCACATATAAATCAATTTATTTGATCTATTAATTCCTCTATTTTCATTCAAATGTGGCATATTCTTGGAATATTCCACCAATTTGAAATCTCCCTCCCAAAGGACTTTTTTCCTCCAACATGGCATTAAAAGCTCTCACATGTCCTTTTCTTGAGCCAACTTGGCATTAACTCCTCTTACAACTCTTCTCCCATAAGCCATTTTTTGAATTTCAAAATCCACCTACATTCATTTAACATGCACATTGTTCAAAATTTTCTCCACTCTCCTTCATTAGCATGTTGACAAGTGGCACAATGCCATTGGTTCAAGTTTTAATCACACATTCTTCCTATTCTTCAATCCTCCATCCTTCTTCATTATAAATAGGGACCTTCTCTATTTTATTTGGCATCCACAATACATGTAAGATCACTATACTCATTTGAATCCACAATCATCCACAACTTCATGCAAGGTTACTACCTATAGATTTGAGCAAGTTCATCTACATTTTCATCCAAATTTTCATAGATTTCATCATCCATAGCTAGGTTATTGACAATTTTTTATCAATAATCACACATCCATCATCAAAGCTTGTCAAAGAATTGGGAAAGAGCTTCTTTCCACATCAAAGAAGCACCAATTCCCCCATGGGATGCTGGTTTGAGCATTTGAATAAGATTCATTAGCTTTCATTTAATCATTTTACTTTGTTTCTTGTTCATTGTGTTTGAATGAATTTCATGGGGAATGCTAATTTAGATTTGTTTATTGACTAACATTGGATTGTTTGTTCATGTTTGAGTAGGTCTAGACCAAGCATTCATATTTTTATCTACAACAAACCACATCATGAATCTTCATCCACCCATCACCCCATCCATGAATCAAGACCAACATCAAAAGAAATATTTGAATCAAAGAATGAAGAACGTTATCAAAGAAAAATAAGTTGAGAAGCATAATGGACAAATCAAATACACATGGATACCAAAAACTACAAAAAGAGATTATTCCTATCAAACTCCATCAGTCAAAGAAACTATGGGGAAAAATAAAAAAGGGAAAAGTATCCATCAAAGATGTCCACAAAGGAAAAAGCAGGCTTCTTAAACAACATACAAAGTATATCGAGCAGCTGGTCATAATTCCATGCAGACTTTTGTATCCACCCATCATTGCTCATCTTCCCAAGTTTGGAGAGTAAAGGTTCCAAACTGTCAACCAATCCATCTCCTATTCCTAAACACACAACACCATCCACTCCTCCATGAATAATATACAATTCTCATATTGACCATGTATTGGCAACCACCCTTTGTCATAAGGATTCATAGGGCATCCTATCGTGATGTGAGCACAAAGATAGGGTTAACTCTGATATCAACAAATTAGATCAAGAATCTCAAAAGTTGTATTCAAGTGCACATATCTTGGCAAAGTAGCTTCTTCAAGTAGGATATTGATGGAACATTATGAAAGAAGCTTCAACATTGACACCACTAGGTGGTTCAACATGAGCTTAAAATCTTTCGAAAAAATCAAAAAAATCAAAAAAATCAAAAAAATCAAAAAAATCAAAAAATATTAAAATAGTAAAAATAAAAATCATCCTCTAGTGAAAACCACTATGGTGGCACTTTGGATAGGTACCATGATGAAAACCTAGAAAATAGGTGTCATGTGTAGAATCGAGCATCTACGTGTGCTACTTCAGGTGAAAGCATCTTATCACATCCCTAATAAATCCAACATTCCATCCATCTTATCCATGATAACTCCATTCATCCATGAACCATTTATCCAATCCATTTTCATCCATAGTCCAAATTATCTTGATCTTGAAAAAAGTTTGGTGCACACTTTACACTTGATTATAGCATCTTGGCATGGGTGTTTATTGATCCTATCCTACCCAACATTCTCGAGCCATGAGCACTATGCAAATGAGCATCCTCTATTTTGAGCATATCCTAGAATAAATAGCCAGCATCACTTTATTGTGCTTACCATATCAATGTGTCATATCCAAGCATCAATGTGAAATTTCCAAACATTGCTGCTTTAGACATTGGGGAATGAATGTTTACATCTTGGCTTCAAAAATAAATCTTGATCTATAATCTTCCAACTTGTTTGGTGATTTATTTTGATGCTTAGTATAAAATCAAATTGGTCAAAGCACTTGGAACAAATTCTAAATCCCTTCGTATGGCACATTTTGACAAAGAATACCTCATTCCTCAAAGCTTCATCTTTCATCAGAGCATCGTCCAAACTAATTCATATAGAGTAAGCTCTAATTTTCATATGACTATCTGAATCCGTCATTAAAAAGGGTACTGAACGAAATCGTGCTTCAAATCTTAGACTCAATCAAATCCAATCAATCCGCTCATCATCTCGGGGATATCCTTCCAATCCTTGTGTTTGCTTAACACTATCAACATTATTTGTATCCCTCAACAATATTGTTTCCGATATTCCTCAGCTCATCTGGATCATCCATCCCTATCCTTGTTGCTTAACACTATCCTTGCATTGTTGTGTATCCCCAACAATGTTATCATCATCAATCCATCGATCCGATCAATCAACCTTGGCTTGGTTTTTAACAAAATCCAAAACTAATTAGTATCATCGCACATGTCCATATCCAAATAAGTCAAATCATTGAAAATCTAAAAAAAAAAAAAATCAAAATCCAAAACAACTTATACGAGTTCAGAAAAATCCTTCCAAAAACATGGTATTTGAACTACGTCGTCTCTGAGCTTAAACATAGGCAAGGATAATCTTTGATCAGCCCCCAAGACACAAAAATACAAAAAACATTTAAATAACCCAAAAAACAGCCTCATAACATTTCAAAAACATCAAAAACATCCAAATATATGAAAAAATCCATTTGTCTCATTTTGCTTTTCCCATAATAATCAATCTATAATAAATCAATCATCACCTTCAACCTTTGGAAAAATAATCAGAAACAAGTATAGAAAATTTAAAAGTATAAACTAAAACGTCAAGGTCTCAAGTCTAGGTCAATAGGTAAACAAGTTGGTCAATTCTTGGTATCAGTAGCCCATCATCCCATTAGTCTCAAAATCATCTGATAGCATCATTTCCTAGGATGCATCCTTCCTACAATGGGAATCAACATCAGACTTCGCCATAGTTTAGTCTTGGCTAATGGTATGGAGAACATTGAATTGTTTGTTTACTTGATCATTTCTTGTGATTTATTTTATTGCACCTATTCCCATGACCTCTTCAGGATGTCTAACTAAACAAATTTAGAGAGAAAGGAATGGGGCATGGATCATTATATTTTGTCTGTTGTGCTTGTTGGACGTTCTTGTAATATAACTTGGTGAATACTTGCTTTGTTAGGTATGTATGGAAGGTGTTTTGGGCAGCTTGTTGACTATTGCATTGATAGGTTGTACCTTTCTATGTTTTGGTCTGAGATTTTTGAAACTTCTGAAGTGCATCCTAGCAAGGTTTCCATATGTCAGGTGTGAACAATAATACTCCTATTTAATTTTCAAGTCAAATTCCATCGCACTAGGTACAACGCCATCCTGGTTCTTTGCACCTTGATGCATTGTATCTATGTGTGTTATCAAACATAAGGTAAGTAAGCCCTTTTAAAATCCCAATTCTTGATAAGAAAAACATTATCATCACTCATCATCATACCTAATAAAGTATTAATGATTCATGGACTTGTTGGACTCTTGCAACGTCTCAGACTCAAGGGTTCATCCATCTTATTCTTCTACTTCTATCCATCTTATTCTTCTTATTCTTTTATCTTTACTAACATTTCTATCCAAGTATCAAGTGTGCATAATATATCAAAATATACATGAGGCTACCCATGGCCAATGAACTGTCTACATCATCAAATATTTCTACATCAAACATTTGAGTTGAACTGATCTTGAACCTCTTTGTCATGAGATCGACCCTCCAATCAAACTTTTCACCCGATCTCTTGAGGGGGCAGTGTACTAGCGTACTTTCCATTGGGTCAATAGTGGAGCATCCAAAAAAATCAGATTTTTTTTGAATTTTTGATCTCGGAAAGGTTATTCTTTGAACCAACATAGCAGGTACATTGCTTCAAAGAGGGGAAAAATGAAGACGTTCAAATTATCCTGTTTGATATCGTGGACTTGATTCTGACTCACTAACACCAATTCTTCCTTAATCACTTCAATACTAACCAATTAACTGAATAATCCTTATTTAATTAATTCATCAAGATTTCTCTTTTAATTAAATAAATCAACTTTATTTGATTAAATGTAATGTTCTTCTTCGTATTCCTCCTTTGATTAAATAAGTCATTTCATTTAATTTAATTAAATCCTAAAGTCAACTCTCTTAATTAAATAAATCAACTTTATTTGATTAAATCTAATGTTCTTCATTTAATTGAATAAATCAAATTTATTTAATTAAATCCCTAATCTCCCAAAAATCCTCTCATTTGATTTAAATAAATCTAAATATCTAAATCAAATGTCAAATCAAACTAATCTCATCTAAATTAATTTTAATTAACTTCTAACACTAATCCTCCATTCCTCTAGCTTTTTCAATTTTCACATATAAATCAATTTATTTGATTTATTAATTCCTCTATTTTCATTTAAATGTGGCATATTCTTGAAATATTCCACCAATTTGAAATCTCCCTCCCAAAGGACTTTTGTCCTCCAACATGGCATTAAAGGCTCTTACATTTTCTTTTCTTTAGCCAACTTGGCATTAACTCCTCTCACATCTCTTCTCCCACAAGACATATTTAGAATTTCAAATTCCACCTACACACATTTAACATGAACATTGTTCAAAATGTGCTCCACTCTCCTTATTTAGCATGTTGACACAGAGGTATTTACAACAATGCCTATTCCGTTCAATTTAATCCATTCTTCGCTGTTATTTGATACTCCAATAATACCTTCTGCATTAAAGTAAGGATTGCTCCTTTGATTTGGCATCCACAATCCGTGTAATATCACTATACTCATTTGAATCCACAATCATCCACAACTTCATGCAAGGTTACTATCTATAGATTTGAGTAAGTTCATCCACATTTTTATCCAAGTTTTCATAGATTTCATCATCCATAGCTAGGTTATTGGCAATTTTTATCAAGAATCACACATCCATGATCAAAGCTTGTCAAGGAATTGGGAAAGGGATTCTTTCCACATCAAAGAAGCACCAATTCCCCTATGGGATGTTGGTTTGAGCATTTGAATAAGATTCATTAGCTTTCATTTAATCATTTTACTTTTGTTCTTGTTCATTGTATTTGAATGAATTTCAAGGGGAATGCTAGTTTAGATTTGTTTATTGACTAACATTATATTGTTTGTTCATGTTTGAGCAGGTCTAGACCAAGCATTCACACAATTGGACTCAAAGGAAAAGTGGAATTATTTATTTTTCCAGCAAAGAATTGAAATTGAATACACTTTTGCACCAGATGATGTGCTTTGGAAAACAACCCGCTTGCATTTTCTTCAAGGTGGTAGTCTTGGCAGAGAAATTCCCACCCTTAGGATTGGTATGAAACTCATTAAGAACTCTTTTCACATGCGGCTTGTATAAACATCAGAGTAGGACACCATCATAATTTCTCTTCAATAGTATACTTCAATTAATACATACATAGTTCCTTGCAATTAGTAGTATCACCTTTTGTGGGATGGAAAGATGGTTCGGTAGTGTCCCTTTTGCATGTATTGTTGCATCTACCACCCAAGACATGTCAGACTCAAATTGGTTTGAGTAGACTTGATAGGTCTCCTTCTTAGCTATGAAGCTTGATTCTTGAGTAATGTATTCGTACAAAAATCTTCCCAAACCAAATTAGTTGGTCTAATGTCCAAATCATACTCTAGGATCCTGGTGATCCAATTTTCCCTTTTTTCGGTTATCTCACCTTCTATGATATACTCCAGCACACTGGGATGTGCAATGAGGATAGTGATTCTATTGGTCAACACCAAGTTTCAAAACTTCTTTAATATTTTAACAATGGAAAAAGTCTATTTTTCTACAAAATTATACCTGACCTCATAATCCTTAAGAGTCCTTGAGTGAAACGCAATAGTATGCTCTCCATTATTTTTCTTGTCCTTCTAGGTGAGCACTAAAGCTATGCTATGTTGGCCGCTATATACATAGAGTAGAAAATATTTGGAAAAGTTGGGGTTAGCCAATACCGAAGTAGCAGAGATAGCTATATTTATCTGCTCAAACACTGATTTACCCTTGGGGGTCCATTTGAAAATCAGGTTCTTTTTTAGCATCAGCGTGATCAGTCTCAAAATGCCCGTGAAATCTTAGATGAACCTACTGATAAAGTTGACCTTCCCTAGAAAAGACTGCAATCCCTTTTGATTTTTTGGTAGGGGTAACTCCATTATATATCTCACCCTTTTAGGGTCTATTGCTATTCCCTCTTTTGATACTATTGTGGACAAAGATTTTGTCACCCTATTTCTCTCTTGCACTTCTAGGGTTTTTCACCTAAAAGGAGAGAGATGGGCCAAAATGGACAATGTCCCCACTCAAAAATAATGAAAGTATGGATGAAATATGCCTAAATGTAATGTCTAAATGCAATAAACTAATAAAAGGAAATTAATTATTAATTAAAAACCTAAGAAATGCAAGTTGTTTGAAAACACATTGTTATATGCAAAAATGACCTAAGAATGCAAACAAACTATAACAAAAATGAAAGAGACTAGAGAGGTGCACTTGGAAACTAGAATGTGATGCAGAAAGGATCTGGAATCCTATAGAATTTTTTGTTGAAGCCAACTGGGACATTTACGCCAAGTTGGGTGACTTAGTCCTATTTTAGGGAGATTCTATCGAAACAGGTTTTAGCCAAATGGGTATCTAGAAATGCAAAAATCACTTTTTAGGCCTGGTATTTGGACTAATTCACCATAGATGGTGACTTAGTCCACCTTTAGCTTTCAAGAATTTCAGGACAGGAATTTGTAGCTCTCAGTTTGCATTTCTCTTCTTGACAGGTGCCCAGTTTTGATTCTACAAAAAATGGGATGTAAGAGGTCTCCAAGCTTCTCTTAGGGCCAGTGTTCACTTGAATTACTTTTATGGATAGACAACACCTTTTAACACTTTCATCTTTGAAAAATATGCATACAAGACCTGAAAAACACCCATGCAAAGAGGGGAAAAGGGGTTAAGGGTTAGAGAATAGGGGTTTTCCTTGTTCAAATCCCAATTTGGTAATCAAACCTTTGAAAATAAAATGAAATAGCAAGAGAATGATGAATGAACAACATGCAATGCTACAACTCACCAAACCCTTGATGTAGAAATTTGAATATATGTAAGCAGATGCTCCAATGAAGACTTGATAATGCCTAGAATGCTTGAGAATTATGAATGTATCTATGCTAATATATGAATGAATGTATTAGATGAATGGGGGATTGGAAGATGCAAAATGAGGGGAAAACCCTTTATTTAGACTTGATATTACAAAATTTCCTGAAAATAACACATCATAGGTCGACCTCAAGGTTAAGAGAATAATATCCCGCTTGAAATTTAAAATAATTTTGATTTTTGGGCCCAGTGGGACTAAGTCACCCTAGGTGGAAATTTGGTCCCACCAAGGAAATTTTATTGGGTGTCGGGAATTAAAGTGTATTTAATGATGTTTAATGGGATTATTCTCTGAAACACACTCAAGTAGGCCCATAAAGTGCATTAAGGGGCCATTTAAATATAAGAAAGGGTCAAATTAGTGATGAAAACCTAGAAAAGTGTGAGTTTGTTACAACTCTTTGTGGCACTTTGAAATAAGACTTGGTAAGTGATCAAAATAGGTTATTTAGGTGAATTATAATGAAAGGGTCCTAGAAAAGTGTGAAATGTGTTACAACACTTCACAACAATTTTACAAGACATGATACAATTCTTATTGATTCACAAGAACCCAAGACCTAATGTGAATGTGTTGGCCACATTACAACATTAAATCAAGGAAAAATCAAGCCAAAATCATTAGGAGGGCCTAAACATGAGAAAAATTAGAAGGGTTACTTTTTTCGTGTCCACAACTACAAAACCAAGTATCTTACCTTGAGGTACTCCGAAAACACATTTTTTGGGATTCAAAGAAATCCTGAACTGTTGACATTTCTGGAAAACCTTCTCTAGATGATCAAAGTGATCATATTTTTAATTTGTGAAGACCATCAAGTCATCTAGATATATTAAGATAATCAGGTTGATTAATCCTCTGAAGGAAATATACATTGCTCATTAAAAATTTGCACCAACATTTGAAAGTCTGAATGGCTATTTTGAGTATGCAAACATTCCCCACTTAGTGGTAAATGTTGTCTTATGTTGGTCATCTTCTTTCACCTATAATTGGTTGTAGCCTAAGAAACCATCAAGCAATGAAAACATCTCTGATTCAGCCATAGTTTGCAAGATCTACTCCATTGATGGAAAACAGTAGTGGTCTTTTAGCAACACTTTATTCAAATCTCAGAAATTGACACAAAGCCTAATATTGCCATTCATTTTCTAAACTGGTACTAAATTTGACACCCAAGTGGAATGCTTAATCAAATATATGATCTTGGACTCAATTAATTTGGTAAGCTCATGTGCCATTAACACTTCGACCTTTGGATTGATTGGTCTTTGCTTCTATCAAATGGGTTTTGACCCTTCCGCCAAGTGAATGGTATAATAAATTATGCCCAGGTTGTACCCTCTGAGATCATCATAGGTCCAAGTAATAACCCCATCATATCTAGAACATAGATCCTTTAGTCTTTCCTTGTCTCTCTGCAGAGCTTCCCTTCCAACTTTCAACTTCCTGTTGTTTCCGCCATCAAGTTCTTCATAGTCCCTTGCATCCACAGTGAATCTCTTCTTACCATTTCTTGCATCTTCATAGTCAAAGAGATTTTCAAGGGAGATTAATCCCTAAGGAAGCTTATTTCCCTTTACCTAGATAACCTATTCTTCAGGAAATTTTGCTCTTGGCTGTGAATAGTAAAAAAATTCTCCTATTTTTGTAAAAAAGTTGCTATCTGGATATCATCATCAAATAATTACAAGTTTTGATCATTTTCGGGGATTGTGGGTCAGACGATGGACTATACTACATTCTTCTTGGTTGAATCAAAAACTGGTTCAAATTATGAACTAATAGAATTCATCCAGTCAACAACACTATTTTGAGATCGGGGAATAACCTGTACATTGAAAGCTTCAAAAATCTCAATCAAATCCCATATGTGAAGTTTGTATGACTTCATTATTGTATTCTTTGTAGTTGCTTGCCCATAGACCTGGCTCAAAACTAATTCTAAATCTTTGTTGCATTCTCTTTACACCCATTCGCTCGGAAAGGATCAGACCATGGACCAAGGCTTCATATTCCACATCATTGTTCGAGCATGAGAACTAAAAAATGAAAAGATTTGAGGGTCTCTAATCTTGTCAGGGACACTACTTGGATACCCGCTACCAAATTGACTTTTCATTTGGCACCATCAAAATATAAAGCCCATAGAAAATTGTCTATCAGATCATCATTTTCCTCCCGATCCTTCATCAATTTCAGAAAGACTTGATCATTGTTAAAAATCACTTAAGTGCCTAGCCCTGTTACATGAAAGTTTCTAATTGGTTGAGTAGAACCTCTTCCTCGAGAGTCTGATTAGTTGTGTCTTCTTCATCTTCCAATATCTCCACACAATATCTCTCCTATTGTGAGAAAGAAGTATGCGCTACTTCAAAGCACATGACTACATTATCTGTTATATGTGAATAGGATGCAAGGATTCAGATAGAATCTTCATCTTCACCCCATGCTTTCTTCTCAATATCAGGTGGGATCAATCAAGCACCAAATATCCACCAAGCTTCATGGTGAAATCCCTTGAGAGACACATTACAAAAACTAGGGGAATGTCTATCACTACTATTTCTTGTGTAACCATTTGGCTTAGACATAAGAAGAGGGTTAGAGATAGATCTTTTATCCGACCGATGGTCAAAACCTTCTTCCTATCTAATTGCATGATTCCCTTCTCAAGGGGATCATATTTGAGTTTCAAGGCATTGGCCACTTGTTTTGGCATGACTATTGTGCTAGCCCCTGAATCAATCATGTTATAATGCAAAATTTTATCTCCCACAATAAGTGTTAAGAAGAAAGGTGTGGTATTTGGCTTGCTTACCTCTTTCTCTTTTGTATTGTCCACATCGTTCACATAAGATGCTACTTTCAAAGCTTGAGGGTCTGATGCAGATCCTTTGTCTCTACTTTGACCACATGACGGAGTCACATCTATTTGTAGTATTTTCTCTTCTTTCCTTAGTGCTTCCTGAAGCAATGTCTTTTGTTCGAGGATATATATGACATACCATAGAGATACATTGGCATGCACCTTCTTCAGTTGTTCGACCACATTGAGTGTTTTGACTAGTTGAGTATTGGGCTTGAATGGTGGTATTTCTCTTGTTTTTTGGAAGAAAATGTTTTGTCATGAATGGGCTCGGTGACTTATTCATCTCCTTCTTTGGCAACAGTGGAGTGTGTGGCTATGGAGCCTTCTTGTCTCGTAGTGGTGGATGATGAGGCTAGGGACATGGTAGAGTTTATTGCACGTATTCTCCCATGAACCTTCTTTTGGATCTTGTGTTGTAATCTAATTGTACTTGTGGATTACTAGTCATTAGAGCTTCATTTGCAAAAATCGCATCTTCTTCCTCCATCCACGAAATAGTGCTTGGTCAGGTGCAATATCCAACTCTTTCTCTAGGGACATTCCTTGCATTTTCACTCTAAAACAAGCATTTTCCATTTTGGAGGACTCATATTCTTTTGCATTCAAGGACATAACCTTGCTTCTTTGTTCTGCTATCTTCTTTTACATATTTCTTCTTGGAAAATTTTGGGGCATATGATTATCACTACATGGGAAGCACCATGCATTATCATCTTTAGCCAAGTTTTTCTAGCCTGGGATTAACTCTTTACTCTGGCTATCCTTAACCTTCTATAGCAGGATAGTGAACAAAATTATCTAGTTTGTGGATGTTGTTTGTTGACCTCCTCCTCTAGAAAGAACTTGATACATATTTTTTTGATTATATGGCTTGCTTCCACCATAGGTTTGGGTGGTCTACTTTAGAGGCATTGCTTGCTACCATTTGATAAGAACCAACTCATTAGCAAAATTCTGCATGAGACTCTTCATGTTATTGATTTTCATTGCTATAGTGAAAGAGCTCGATGTGCTTGTATGAGTAGCAGGGTACACATACATGGACTGTGGTGTGGCCGATGTCACTTGTGTAGAAGTGTTTGACATATCTTCTTCTTGAGGACCACTAGAGATTTCTACAAATATTAGCATCAGAGGTCATGGTGGAAGCTTCTGAACATCAATCAAACTATTTTCCACACACATATCCATCTCATATGCATCAGGTAAGATATGCCCTCCCATGGAGGTTATCATCACCATGATGTCTGAATTGAAAGACTTCAGGTAAAACATAAACACCATCGGAGTTGGGGGTCGAGCAGTCACAAGAATTCTTTGCTAGGTTTTGTGAAACCTGGTGTTGAAGCCACTCGTGGCCTCTTGTAGGGCTCTTTTGATGGTTATTAGTTGATTTAGCAATGAAGAATGATCTCCCTTCTCCGAGAAGCATTCAAACAACCTCTCTCTCAGCTAATTCTAGGAGAGAATAGAACCTGAGGCCAAAGATCGATACCAATCTTGAGCCTTTCCTTTGAAAGAGGTAGCTAATAGCCTAAGGGAAATATTCTCCTCTGCTATGTTATGTACCCTACATAACTTTGCTATATCTTGAAGGTGTTCAGAGGGGGTTTTGAAATCTTCTCTAGAAAATTTTGGGATAGCCTTGAGGGAATTATCGAGTATAGAAGGCCATACATCTGGGGGTGTAGGTGGTTGTAGCGGGCTACCACTATCCCAGGTTACAAAATTTCTAGGAGCAAGGGTAGCTGCATGAGCCATGGAGAAAATATTCCTATCAATCGTGTATATAGGTATCCTGATCTGGAAGGTAGAGCCTCAGGGTGGAGTAGATAAGGCTCTAGGTATTGGGCTCTTCTCACTCTATTGCTTGTTACAAGTGATACAAAACCTACAAGTCTTCTTCTCCTACGTATGAAGTAGGTAACTAACAGTACTAGAAATGGTCTCTTCAAGATGCTCTTGTTTGGATTCTAGGCATGAAACTTTCAATTTCTTTCCTTGGCCTAATTTAAGAAATATTTCTGAGTTCTAATCAGGCGTTTGAAAAAATTTGTGTCCCACCAGGCATACCAAAAAAAGAACTATTGATCATCAAATCTTGTGCTACTCGGATAGTCTTATGGAAAATTCAGAAAGTGGGGGAGTGATTTACGCCTCACTAAATACCTCCTAGATTTTTATAGAAAGTCAACTCTTCTTTGAGTTTTGGAGAAAAGGGTAGAAGGAAATATAAACATAAAAAATAAAAATGGCGATATGCCAAAGATTTTGCAACATTTCAAACCCAATCTTTCCTATGAATGATATATTTAGACATAGATCACCACAACCCTTCATTGTTGGGAAGAGAATGAACCACAAAGGCTAACTATAAGCATAGTGTGGTTTTTCAAATCTCTCCATAGGAAATGCTCATTAAGCTCTGATCAAACATAAATATTTCCATGGTTAACAAAAAAAATTCAAAGATTACATAAACTCTCTCTCCTATTACAACACAATATAACAAAACAACCCTTCAGAAAAATAGAGAATTCCATGGACATAATCCAATTTTCCCAAGTTATTATCTACCATATAAGCCAACAACATGAAAATCAACAACTTAAACTATTTGAATTCAACTTGACACAGTGTTTTATTTAGAATAAAATCATAAAGAAGGAAAACTTGATAAAGGCCTACATGCACAGTCTCAAAGATTTCTTCCTAACAATTCATGCTTAAATACCAAATGATCTTTAAAATAGAGGTCAGATGCCAATTTGATAATATTTTGAGCATAAATAATATAACATGCCAGAGAAAATCAATTGTGAAATTCAACTTCTGAAAATAGTTCTATAACTTAAGAAAACTAAAGAAACTTTTCCTCAACAAGGAAATTGAAACTTGGAATCCAACCTTTTGTTTTGTCGCCACCTCTCCTTTATAGCTGAAAAAAGAGAAAACTACCACCATAACATAGAATTAATTGCTTCCAAATGTTGGCATTTGATAGCACACGATCTAATCATAGATCTTTAGTTGGGTCATAACAATATTTTCTCATGAATTCTCAATTATCACATTAATTCCTTTTAGATATTTAGAAAAGATAGTTATCTGAAAGTGTTCAGATCCTAGAAAACAACATGAAAAAATTCTAGTTGACCAGTCATGTAACCCAATGACGTCAAGTAAAAGCCTCTATCCCAAAAACCAAAAAGGGGCCAGCAAGCTCTGAAAAACTCCAAAAGAGATCACTTCATAGAAACACAAACTACCTATAGAGAAGAGATAATGTGTCAAATAGGTAGAAAGCTTCAGACTCATGAAAATTGCTCCTTGAGAAAATCTCCACTGAGCTGACACTTGTCCCAGCCTTCTCCCGAAAGGAAGGAGATTAATGAAAGCCACACAGCCACCATGTGGCACATTGTGCACCTTTCTGAACAACTTTATTTGAGTGCATACACATCCAAAGCCAAAGACATAAAAAGCCAAAAATAAAAAATGATTAAGGAAAAATTGCTTCACAATATTCTTGCACATTAGAATAGGATTGCATCATCTTTATTAGTCTTAGACACACTTAAGGCTAGGGTTTTTATGAAAATTTCATTACTTTCCCATCAAGGTTTAGTTACCAAACTAGCGATTTGACAGAGGAAAACTCCCCATTAGAAAATCAAGTTGAATTCTATTTTGCAGGTGTTTTTCTCATATTCGGATCCAAAACTCAAGTTGGAAGGAAAGAGAAAGTGTTGGAGTGTATATCAGAGCTTTCAATTTCTAAAAAAGTGAAATGAGATTAATTCACCAAGAGTGGTGAATGAGTCCCATTGTACTTGTTTGTCAGATCTGTTTGCAAATTTTGATACCCTTTTCTCTGAAATAGACTCCTATGCAGAAACCCTAATCTAGGACTGATTTTCCCAAGTTGGCGAATGAGTCCCAGTTGGCCAAAAAGTCAACATTTCTAGAATTTCAGAGCTATTTCTAGTCTCTTCAAGGTTTCTAGGTGCACGCTATTTATATTTTTTCTTTCTTGTTCTATTTTACTTGCATTTCTAGGGCATTTTCTAGGTCATTTTACATATCACACTGTGTTTTGCAATTCATTATCTTTTCCAAGTTTACACTTGGTGGTGAACCCCTCATTAGATATCATTCAATCCCTAGAACAATTCTCATTTTCATTTAAGTCTCAAGGGTTTGTTCTTGTGTGAAGAGTGAGAAAATTGTCTCCTTTTAGGTCCAAAACCCTAGAAGCAAAAGAGAGTAAACCATTTTATCCTTTTCAACAAGACATCATTTACAAGGCATCATTCAAGTTATCATTGTCCATGATTCATGTTCTTTGTTTCATGTTTCATGCCTTCATTTCATTGTCTCGGCATTTGGTTTAATTACCTACAAGGGGTTTGACCAAGGCAAACCCCTAGTCCCTAGCAATAAACACTTTTTCTCTCTCTTTGTGTGATTGCAGATCTAGGAGCTTTGAAGACTTGAAGGATCATTGAAGATTAGGTTACAATCTTGGAGAAATTTTTTGGAGTTGTCTCCCTATTTGCAAGGTCATAATCTTCACCAAAAAGTCACCTACAACAACAAAATCAGGGTTTCAGATCCAGAAACAAAGAGGAATAAAAAGAGAAAACCTTGAAGATTAGATTCAAATTTTAAAGCTTCAAAAAACCCTAACTAGACTCATTCACCAATTCTAGCGAATGAGTTCTAGTTTAGTTAAATTTTGAGATTTTTGCAGTTTCAGATACCCTTTTTTGAGAAACCTACTCCTGTATAGAAACCCTGATCTGGGAATGATTCACCCAGATTGATGAATGAGTCCTAGTAGGAATTTTTTTTAGGATTTGTAGCATTTGTAGTCATCATTCAAGCCTCTGCAAGTTTCCAGGTGCACACTTATGATTTTACAGCTTCCTATTCTGATTTATATGCATTTCTAGGTCATTCGTTTAAGTTTCTTGCATCACTAGGTTTTGTCATTAGATCTTGCATTTCATACATTTTTCCAAGCCCTAGATTGGAGGTGAACCCCTCATTAGCTTATAATCAACCCCTAGGATAGCCCTATTGCAAGATCTCTCTCTTTTGGATTGAGATATCTAGGGTTTTGATTGATTAAAATAGTTGAAAGTGGGTGTTCTCTATGTCCTAAGCCATACAATATCACTTCTCCCCCATTTTTAGAGGTTCCAACTAGTTAGGGATAAATTCCCCTTTTCATTTGAGAGAGCATTAACATTTTGTTGGTTTTCATATAATGCTTGATTTCCTTGATTAAATTCATGGGGAATGACATTATCATTGTAACCATGTTGCATTCTTTTAGAGTAAGCTTGTAAGTGTTTAAGAGAATTAATACATTGTTCATTGAGCATTTCAAGCTGATGTAAATGTTGTTCTTTGTAGGTATTTTCATCAATTATCCCTTTAAGATAAATTCTTAAGGAATTTATAACTCTAAATGCATTATTGCTTTAGCACCATAGACCAAGTTATACAGAGTATTTCCAATGGATGTTCTAACACTTGCACAATAAGCCCATAATGCATAGGTTAATTACATATGCCAATATTTGTTGTGTTTTCTTACTGTCTTTCACAAAAAAAATTCAACAGTCTTATTAGTTTCTTCTTCTTGTCCATTTAATTGTGGATAATAGGGTGTTGGTAAATGATGTTGAATATTGAATGTTTCCAAGAATTTCTTCACGTCATTATTTTTGAACGGAGTTCCATTATTTGAAACTAATGTGGAAAGGAGACCAAAGTGATCAATAATGTGTTCCAATATGAAATTACATATTGCATCAACATTTGTGGAATGAAGAGGGATAGCTTCTACCCACTTCATGAAGTAATTGGTTGTAGTAATGATAAAGGTATTTTCGGCAGAAGAAGGTGGTGTTATTTTCCCAATAAGGTCCAAGCCCAAAATTGAAAAATGGCCAAATAGGAACATGAGCACAAAGTTAAAATGTAAGGGAATGAATCAAATTTTTATGCCCCTAACATATATGACACTTCTTCACGTACGCAAAATAATCTCGTTCCATGTGTCTCCAATAATAGCCTATGCAAATTAACTTTTGAACTAGGGATCTTCTTCTGAAATAAACTCCACAAGCACTTGCATGCCCTTGTTCAAGTGCTATGGGGATTTTGAGTTGCGTAAGGCATCAAAGTAAAAGGCCATAAAAGGATATTTGATAGAGAACATCATCCAAGATTATATATTTGGATGCGAACTTTTGCATATGGGCTTGAGTGTTCTTAGTTGTAGGTTCAAGAAAGGTACCATCTTTTAAGTATTTGAATATAGGTGTAAACCATTCACTAGAACTATTAGCATTAGTTGATAAAAATTCTTTTCTCTCATCATCTATTGATGGTTTTGGTACCATTTGGACTCTAAATGTGAATTCAACGAGAGGATCATTGAGAGATACAAGACAAGCAATGCTTGCCATTGCATCTGCATGCCTAGTATCCTTTCGTGGGATGTTTTCTATCGTGTAAGATTCAAACTTGTTTAATAATATTATTTTAAGATCCCTATATCAAACAATTTTATCATTCTTTGCTTGATACACACCATTTATTTTTTAATGGCTAAGAGTGAACCCCCAAATATAGAAATGTGTTTGACTTTTAACACTAACATAGAACATATTCCAAGTATTAAAGCTTCATATTCTGTAGTGTTATTGGTACATAGGAAGTTTAGATGGAAAGATAAGGGGATAGGCTTACTTGAACGAGGAATTAAGATAACTCCTGCCCCTGAGCCTGTTCTAAACTTAGAACCGTCAAAGTATAATTCCCATGTTTCTTTTTCTTTAAATTGTATAGTCAACACATTTTCATTTAGGAATGAGTCTATGTTGGGAAATGCTAGAGGAGAAGGGGCATCAACTAATTGGTCAATTAAGGCTTGTACTTTAATTGCTTTTTATGAAATAAACTTAAGGTCAAACTTAATTAATAGCATAACCCACTTAGCTAAGCTCCTTAACAAATCTGTTTTGGTAAAGAGATGTTTTAAAGGATAAAAATTTGTCATAACATGGATTTTGACATTCAATAAATAATGTCTTAGTTTACTATTAGAAAAAACAAGAGCCAAACATTGTTTTTCTATGGTTGTATATTGTGTTTCATAGTCAATCAAATTTAAGCTAATATAATAAACAATCTATGTTCCTTACAATTATCATCTTGTTGAGCCAACAATGTTGCTAGAGCATGGGGTGATGTTGTTGTATAGAGGATAAATGGCTTGTGTTGCATAGCGGATTGTAAAATAGGTGGAGTAAAAAGATACTCTTTCAAACTCTTAAATTCTTGTTTATAATCCTCATTCCAGTCAAACTGAACATCTTTCTTAAGGAGTTTTTTGAATGGTAATGTTCGATCCACCAAGGAAGCTACAAAATGGCGTATAGCCTCAAGTCATCCTTGTAATGTATGCAATTGAGATATGTTTCTAGGAGGTGGAATTGTAACTATAGCATCAATTTTCCTCGTGTCCACCTCAATGCCTCTATGAGATATGATAAAACCTATAAAAAATTCACTATCTACACTAAAGACACACTTCTTCGAGTTTAGTCTCATGTTATACTTTTGCATTCACTCGAATATTTTACAAAGAATATTTACATGGTCTTGTTGAGTTAAGGATTTGGCTAGAATTCCATCAACATAATCTTCCAAAATTTTGTGTATGCAGTCATGGAATATCAATGTCATTGCTCATTTATATGTTGCACCTACATTTTTTAATCCAAAAGGCATGAATACTCAACAAAAAGTTCCCCAAACAGTGGTGAATGTTGTCTTGTATTGGTCTTGAGGTTTGATAAAGATTTTATTATATTTGGAAAATCCATCCATGAATGACAACAAAGCATGTCATGTAGTCAATTTCACTATCATATCTATATTAGGAAGGGGAAAGTCATCTTTTAAGGATGCTTTATTCAATTCTCTAAAATATGTACACATCCTAATATGATTGTCAAGTTTTGCAACTGTGACAATATTTGAGATCCATAGAGAATAATCTATAGGTCAGATGAATCCAACGTCAAGAAGTTTCTCAATTTTAGTTTTGACCAATAGGGCTATCCTAGGGTTCAATTTTCGTAATTTCTACCACACCAATTTATCATCTTCTATGAGGAATATGTTGTGTGTTACAATCTTAGCAACAATTCCGGGCATGTCTGAGTAAGTCCAAGCAAATAGTTCTGGAAAGTCATGAAGTAAGGTTGCATGATCTTCTTGTTCATCTTCATCAAGACATTTCCCTATTTAAATTATTTTCTCTTCATTATTGATATCCATTGGTATGTTGATTGTATATCCAAAAGGAAGGGCTTTTGGTTGTGATTTCTCATGATCATATTACTCTTTGTATTTAATGGTTTCATTGTTTCCATTGTCCTCCTTAATTTGTTGAGTACTAACCAATGCAAATGTGACCCTTTTCCTTGTGTGAGGGGTGAATGGCTTATCATAGACTCCTAGCATATCTTTTAAAGCTTCATCATCCTCAAAGTATTTGAAAGATACATCAAAATTCATATCGATTTATTTAGGATGCTTCAAGGTGAGTTGTTGTTTGCTAGAGTTACATATGATAGTGTTGATGTTGAGTGTAGGTTGCTTTGTTGCTTGTGTTATCTTAAAAGTGAAATATCCAAAACCACTTTTTGTTTCTTGTGTGTTAGGCTCGATAGGGATACATATTCCTTTCTCTTTCTTCCCACATCCTTTTTTGTTATATCTTAGTTGTTTCACATTCTCATAACCTCTCCCATTAAGTCTTTCCATTTCTTTCAGGTTTGGTGTTTGTTGATAATCTATCTCGTCAAAATTCATCATGTAGCTTTTGTCTTCATCCGAAGTCAATGAGGTAGATGGTTGTAAGATGTCTTGTGAATTTTGTGTTGACATTACCATTGGTTTCATTCTCTTTTCATTGTATTTTGTTATTATCTTTTATTCTCCCATGAATGTTGGTGTGAATTCGAAGGATCCCCAATCGTCTTCCAATAAATTAGTAAGTTTATCAATGTTGGTTTCTTTTTCTTTTTCTTCTTCTGATACAGTTTGTGGTGTATAGAATTCCCATGCTTCCAAAGGATTTCATCCATCTTTTTTGGACATCAAACAACTTTCAAGTTTGGGATCAGCTTTTAGTGTGTAAAATTTGTTGTTATAGACATACTTCATGATCTAATGTAGAGTGGAAGGCACACCATTCATTTCATGAATCCACAGTCTCCCTAAAAAGAGATTATAGGAAAGATCATTGGGCATGAAGTGGACTGATGTTTGTAATGTTAATTCCCCAATTCTGATAGGTAATGTGATAACACAAAGCAGTTGTTTTGCTATGTTGTCAAATCCTCAAATAGGTAAAGAATCAAGTTTAATATCACTTTTAATCATCCTAAGTATTTTCACAAGGTTCATACTACACACATTCAGGGCTAAACCATTGTCAACAAGAGTTCATTTTATTGCAATTTGACCAATGTGGACTATAATGTTGAAAGCTTCATACATCTTTTGAATTTCCAAGGGAGGTAACTCATTCTGGTGAAAGACTATCTAAATTCATCTCATTCATCTATTGGATTAGTGTTGCCACGTCGTTTGAATTATTTTTAGAAGGAACCATAACTTTTTGCAAGGCCTCTTGGAGTATGCCATGATAATTAGGTGATACTTGAAGTAACTCCCATACATAAATCTTAGTGGGAGTGTTCTTAAGGTATTCAACAAGGTTATATTCCTTTGCATTGTTTGTAGGAAATTGAGGAGCACTAGGAAAAATAAGATTAGGTAATGGTAATGAAACAAAAGGTTGTTGTTGTTTCCTATTGTTTTTTTATTATAGGTATGTGCAATGGTGTTATAATTCTTTTGTATTGAAGCATTACCATTGTTATATGAATTCTTATCTTTCGATGGTTCAAGGATGAGCACAAGTTTTTTTTAAACTTGTGGTTTTTGTGATGGAGGATAAATTATGAGTTGTTGTGTGATGATTTTAACATACTTGTATTTCAATTTGTCATGACAAACCTTAGTGGATGAACCTTGCGAGATGAAATCCTCAAGGGATTCATCTAACATGTCAAAGTCATTGCTACTAAAAGACTTGGAGGGTAGTTCAACCGTTAAAAGAAAAATTGTCATCGTTTTACTTTCTCTACATGTCTCATTTGATGTTTTTGTTGTGATTTTGTTTTCTAATGAATTCCAAATGTAATTGAATGTCTATTGATGCAAAAATGTTGAAAATGCAAAATTCTAATGCTATATATAACTGAAAATGCAAGAAATTATTTTTCCCAATGTTGCTAAATCTATTTAAATAAACAATAAATTGTGTGCAAGAACAATATTTTTCAGAATAATACTTTTCAAATTTTAGAACATAGGCAGAAATGTTTACCAGTAACCAAAAACAACTCACAAGTTTTACTATCAACTTGGTTGTACAAAGACTCATTTTCCACTAAAGGTGAATGGGTCTTGGTGCAAGTACTTACTATACCATAGAAAAATGGATCATTGACATTTTCATGGTCATTTAGGTCTTTCTCTTGTGATGCTTGATCTATTTTTCTTTGATTTAATGTTACAATGTAACTTTTGCGTTCACATTAGGTCCTAAATATTAAAATTATGACGTCTTGTGGTTTATTCATTATCAAGTCCTATTTTAAAGTGTTTTAAAGTCTTGTAATAGGATTTCATGCTTTTCTAGGCTTGTTATCACTATTTACACCTTTCTTATGCTTTATATGACCCCTTTATGCACTCATAAGACTTATTTAAGTGTATTTTTGAATGTAAACCTAACAAATAATATTAAATGCAACTTAATTACCAACACCCAATTACAAGCCTAGACTAGGACCCATTCACCATGGGTGGCGAATGAGTCCCTCTTGGCTCCAAATTCAAAATAATTCAAATTTTCTTTCGGGTTTTTATTCAAAAAGACCTTATGTCAGGCTATGATGAGGTATTATTGGGTTATTAGGGCATACATGTGTATAAATAAGTGTTTTTCTACCCATTTTACACCTAATTCACTTGCATTCACTCATTCAACATCAATTTTCATTCTTCCATTCAATTCATCAAAGCATCATTCAATCAAGCAATTATCAAGTATCTTGGAGCAACCATTGACATATCTTTAGACTTCTACAATAAGGATTTAGTGATTTTAGGACATTTGCATGTTGTTTATTCATCATTCCTTGTTCATTTAATTTCATTTCTTTATTAAGGTTTTGATTACCAAAGTGGGATTTGACCAAGGAAAATCCCTATACCCTAACCCTTAACCATTTTTCTCATTTTGAATGTGTGTTTGCAGACTTTTGTATGTATATTTATCAAGAAAATAGGTGTTGAAAGGTGGTCAACAAGTCATCAATGTGTTTCAAGTCAACCCAACCCTGATTCAAGCTTGGAGACAACCTACAACCCATTTTCTACAGATTTGACTTTGTCAACCTGACAAGAAGACAAGTGCAAATCTGGACCTACAGGATTGACGTTTAGATTTGTGGATTTTTGGAAGAGGACTGATACACCATTAGTGACAAATGAGTCCCTTTGCTAGGCTGGAAAAGTTTATTTCTTCAATTTTTAGTTCCCAACACTCAAAAACCAGTTTCAACAAAGTTTACCAGAAGCATGACTGATTCACCATCAGTGGCAAGTGAGTCCCACTGGTCATCAACATTGATTCCTGCTAGTTTCCAAAACCTTCCAAGAGTAGTAATCAACTTCCAGGTGCACTTTGAAAAACTTCATTCAATTCTATTTGCATTAGTTTGTGTTTTTAGTTCATTTTTGCATACCTCACTGTGTTTTCAAACATTGCATGTTTCATTAGTTTTGCATTCATAATCAATAAATTTCATAGCCTAGTTGCATTTAGATCACCATTTAGCCATAATTCAATCTTACATTCCTTTATTTCAGTGAACCACCTCAATTTTAGGGTTCTATCTCTCTCATTTTAGGTGAAAGATCCTAAAAGTGCAAGAGAAGTCCATAAAAGCCACAAAATTGATGGTTCATTTTGGTGAACCTGCATATTGAACATGCGTTATCTTTCTGATTTCAATTGAATCCTAGGTTTTCTTTGAATCAACATCCAATTAGGTTTTGTTTTGTTTTTGCATCCTAGGATTTCTAAAATTACATTAGTGAAAGAATCATATAGATTTCATTTTTGCATATCAAATCATTAATAAACTAAAAATTTGCATTTGTATCCTCATTTTGCATCTGAAAAGCATTAAAATCATTATTTTATTCTTTTAAAAAACACAAAAAAAATCTCATACTTGGACTCATTTTCCACCTTGGTCGAATCAGTCCACCTGCACATTTTAAACTATATTTTCAGGCATTTTCTGGGCATTTTCTGCATCACAGTTTATGGTTACTACTTTCTATCATACTTTCTAGATTTTATGTTTTATACACTTTCTTGCATATTAGTTCACTTTTATTCATTGTCATCATGGCTTTTTGCTTTAATAAGTTTTGGAATTCATTGAAATCCTTAGTAGACATGTCCAATTGTGCCTTTGGCTATGATCCTAATGACCTTGAGCTTCCTCATACTCCTTCAACTTCAAATGAATGTTCTCCTCATGTTGTATAAATTATTGGAGAAGATGATGATAGAATGACCAAGTTCTTAAATTCATGCCTTGACAACCTTGAAGCTAATGCAACCTTTTACCTATCCATGAAGTCACAAGATCTTCCTACTGTTCCACCTCCTGACATGTTTGGTTATTTACATCCTAAAATGACTGAAGGACCTAAGTTCCCTCCCATAGGTGGACCTAGTTCCTCTACACAACTACATCCTCAACCATTTTATAATAACAAAGTTATAAACACACCAATCAACCTTGAGGAAACATATGGCAAAGGCTTTACTATCTTAAGCAAACAAGGTTGTGACACAACAACTGAGCATAACATTCACCAACTCTTAGAACAAAGACCAATAGATGAAAACACAAAAGGATTAGGATATCAAGATACTCCTCATGACAACAAGCCTCCTTTTGAATATTGGAGACTTTGAGATCATGGTACAGTGATCTTTGATTCTCCTCCTAACTTGAATGCCCTCCTTCCATGTTAACATCCATTACTTGATTCTAATGACAAGGATGCTAGGATCCCCATGGGTCCTCTTTTTCCTTCTATCCATGAGAAAGGTGAATCTAACAAATGCAATAGGCCTTACAAATTGCAGAAACTAAAGTTTCCTCTCCATCCACCACCTGAATGTGAAAGGAGACCCCAGATGCTCCTAAACTGAGGCCTTATAGTTTTACCACCTTCAAACAGGTTGGTCATTCATCCTAAATATTATAACATCCCCTATTGCAAATATCATTATATTCTTGGAAATAGAACTAATGAATGTCGGACATTGAAGGACATACCGAAGAAGTATCACTTCATTGATATCGGCCGCTATCCTATCATCCCTTAAACCAAATCCCTTCATCATGCCATAAGTTGTAGAATTTACTATTCTCACTATTGCATGATCCTTTCCCATCACACACCTTAGCTCATTCTTTTCTTACATTTAGTGGGGGAAAGAAGTTGTTAGCCTTGTCTTAGTAATGCATCTCTCCTTGTCTCTTAACTATGTTATTCCTCTTCCACTTATATTACTTGAGATTGAGAAGCCAATAACTCGATTAATGGTTGACTATTAGATTTTCATTACTAGCCACTTTTCCATTTCCTTTTTCTTTTTCTTTTCTTTGGTGTGCTTATGTGTGCGTATCATGTTCCCCTATAATGTGTGTTTGATGTTCTCTCTCTTTGTGCACTTCCTCTATGTGTACCTCTATTCTTCTATATGTCGTACATTTTGCATTTTATTTTTTTCTTTTGTTTTGTGTTTTCCTTTTTGGGATGATGCAAAGTGTTGAGATGCCCTATGTCTCTTCCATGTTGATCCAAAAGGTCCCTTTTCCTTTTCCTTTTCCTTTTCCTTTTTAATCTTTTATTTTGTTTTTCCTTTTGGGGATGACGCAAGGCATTAAGACCAAAATGTCTCCTTCATGTTGACCCAAAAGCTTTTCCTATTCTTTTTCCTTTTCATTTTCTTTTTTGTTTTTCCTTGTGGGGATGACGTAAGGCATTGAGACCAAAATGTCTCCTTCATGTTGACCCAAAAGATTTTCCTATTCTTTTTCCTTTTTTTCTTTTCGCTTGTGTTTTCCTTTTGGGGATGGCGGGTTGAGACCGCAATGTCTCTTCCATGTTGACCCAAAATGGACTTTTTTTTTCTTTTTTTTTTTGCTCTCTTTGTGTCATTCTTCCAATTCTATGTGTTTTGGGGAATGATGACAGTTCTGAGCTCTTTAATAACAAAATTGCAGCAATGAACATACTGACCCAAAATCCATAGATCCCTTATGTGTTTGGTGTGTTCCTTTCTATGGGGAAACCCTCCTTTTCTTTTGTTTTCTTTTTTCGTTTACATGAAGTAGCCCTACTTGGAAACATATGACTTGGCATAGGGGCTTTCCAAGTTGGCTCTCATGTCTTTTTTTCTTCTTGCATTTCTTTTCCCTTTGCTTCTTTTAAGTAATTTCTCATAGAACAGTGTGTAACAATTCCTTTAAAGTGGGGGGCATACATTGGCATTATTCATTGGCATTCCTGGTTCTTAGTGTAGCCTTGTCACTTCATACAATGTGTTTTGTTTCTTTGTTGATGACATTAGGTGTGATGTCCTTCATAAGTGTGATCTATCTTAGCATATTACATTCCTCTTAGTAGCCTGATGCGAAACACTGCATCCCCTAAGTTGTGAATATACTATTTTTTGATTGGATATCTCTTGGAGACATTAGACACAATGTTCCCTAAGTGACATAGCTTTCATGAACTTAACAAGACTCCTTTGAACATCTTTTACATTTTACATTTTACATCTTTGCCACCTTGCATAACATAGCTTGCATGCTTGTGGTACCATCCTGCTTGTTCATGAGTTCTGAGCAAATGAATCTTTGCTTGTCTCATGAAGCATGAACTGACATTTTCCTTTATGGCACCTTATTAAATTTATCGAGAGGTATAACTTTGATATGGTTGAGAGGAAGGCCCATCCTGTGACACGACTTTTCCCATAGCCACCTATGTGTGTTTGTGAGTACATACCAACTAGCGTATGTTTCTCACCTTTTGGGCCTTCTCACTCAGTGGACCACAATGAGTTTCATCCCCCAGAGTGAGTATGCATTTTATTTTTTGGACAAACAACCTAGATCTGATTCACAACTAGTTGAACAAATGATCGAAGCTTGATCTGAATTTCCCTTTTCATTTCCCTTCTCTCATTGTCTTTCACATTTTTGTTCCTTTGTTCTTCTATTTAGTTTTCCATGGGATCTTCATCCTGGAAGCTTGATCATCCCTCTTGATCATTGCAATTCCATCTTGCTACCATAAGTACATTTGGATCCCTCTCCATATGCATGGCTACTTTATTGTGAGTTTGAAGCAAGTTCATCCTCTCACTAAAGTGGGGGCTAAATGTACCATAGAAAAATGGATCATTGACATTTTCATAATCTTCTAGGTCTTTCTCTTGTGATGCTTGATCTATTTTTATTTGATTTAATGTTGCAATGTAACTTTTGCATTCATGGTAGGTCCTAAATATTCAAATTATGATGTCTTGTGAAGGTGTTGTGAAGTTTTGTGACACATTTCTACACTTTTCTAGACTCTTATCATTATAATTCATCTAAATATTCCCTTTCTATTTATTATCAAGTCCTATTTTAAAGTGTTGTAAGGTCTTGTAACAATATTTCATGCTTTTCTAGGCTTGTTTTCACTATTTACACCATTCTTATGCTTTATATGACCCCTTTATGCACTCATAAGACCTATTTAAGTGTCTTTTTTAATGTAAACCTGAAAAATAGCATTAAATGCAACTTAATTCCCAACACCCACTTACAAGCCTAGAGTGGGACCCATTCACCATGGGTGGCAAATGAGTCCCTCTTGGCTCCAAATTCAAAATAATTCAAATTTTCTTTCTGGTTTTTATTCAAAAAGACCTTATCTCGACTTGTGATGAGGTACTATTAGGTTATTAGGGAATAAGTGTGTATAAATAAGTGCTTTTCTACCCATTTTACACCTAATTCACTGGCATTCACTCATTCAACATCAATTAGCATTCTTGCATTCAATTCATCAAAGCATCATTCAATCAAGCAATTGTCAAGTATCTTGGAGCATCCATTGACATATCCTTAGACTTATACAATAAGGATTTGGTGAGTTTAGTACATTTTCATTTTGTTTATTCATCATTCCTTGTTCATTTCTTTATTAAGGGTTTGATTACCAAAATGGGATTTGACCAAGGCAACCAATTTCTCCCTTTTGCATGTGTGTTTGTAGAATTTTGTATGCAGATTTATCAAGAAAATAGGTGTTGAAAGGTGGTCAACAAGTCATCAAATTGTTTCAAGTGAACTCAACCCTAATTCAAGCTTGGAGACAACCTACAGCCTATTTTTTGCAAATTTGACTTCGTCAACCCAACAAGAAGACAAGTGTAGATCTGGACCTACAGGATTGGCCTTTAGATTTGTAGATTTTTGGAAGAGGAATGATTCACCATCAATGTAAAATGAGTCCCACTACTAGGTTGGAAAATTTCATTTCGTCAATTTTCAGTTCCTAACACTTAGAAACCAGTTTCTACAAAGTTTACCAGAAGTAGGACTGATTCACAATCAGTGGAAAATGAGTCCCATTGGTCATCAACAATTATTTATGCCAATTTCCAGAACCTTCCAAGAGCAGTAACCAACTTTCAAGTGCACTCTAAAACACTTCATTCAATTCTATTTGCATTAGTTTGTTTTTTATGTTCATTTCTGCATACCTCACTATGTTTTCAAATATTGCATGTTTCATTAGTTTTGCACTCATAATCAATCAATTTCATAGCTTAGTTGAATTTAGATCATTCCATTTAGTCATAATTCCATCTTACATTCCTTTATTTGAGTGAACTACCTCAATTTTAGGGTTCTCTCTCTCTGCTTTTAGGTGAAAGATTCTGAGAATGCAAGAGAAGTCCATAGAAACCACAAAATTGATGGTTCACTTACATAGATCATAAAGGAACTTGAAACACTAGAACATGCCTATAAATCCTATTGATTAAGGTATTCATGGACTCATTCACCACTAAAGGTGAAGGGGTCCTATTTTTAGGGTTTTTTGAGTTTTATTTCAGTTTCTCTAAGTTATCTCTACGTATAATCTTTCTCAAATCTGTAGCAGTAAATGTTGTAACAGATTTTCCAAGTATAAGGTCTCTAAATGCAAGTTTTTCTATGATTGAATGATGATTAAAATTAGTAAATCTATGATGCAATTTGAATCTAAATTCTTGAATGATGATCTCAATATGAATAAAATTGAAAACTAAATGAAATTTAAACACTTTTTTCAGATTTTTAATGAATATAAGCAATGGAAACATGAAATTTATTCATACATGCAATGTTTACTAATGCAACACAAAGAAACCCTAGAATGTAGTGCAAACCTAATGCAAGCTAGGGGTCTATGATTTGATTTCACTTCAAATCAAAAACTAAGATGCTCAAAAAGGGGTTCGGGTTCACCAAAATGAAACATAGAAAAAGAGAGGGATGAGAAGAATGTCCCCAATCCACCTTTTTCTATATGGGGTGTTTCATTCAAAAGATGAGATCCAAGAATCTTGAAACAAATATCAACCCAAGAGCTGAATTGGATCAAGATTGAGGGATATTGCACTATTTCCTTTATGCAAGGACAATAAGGTGAGAAAATACTCAATTTGGGGAGAAAGAATTAGGCTAATGAACAAACCCTAATCCTAGATCTAACATATGAAATGCATAAATTAAACACAAAATAGAAAGAAACTGCAACTTTTTTGGAAGAACAAGAAGGAAAGGATGTTGTGCAACTAGTGAAATTAGAATTTTCTATGAAGCTAATAAGGACTCATTCACCACCAAATGTGAATGAGTTCTGGTAGGCCTTTTTAGGGAATTCTAAACTAGAAATAGAAGCTTGAAATCTTTGTAATTTTTTGCCTTTCAACCCCTAATAGGGACTCATTTTTCCTCAAAGGTGAATGGATCCTGCTAGGGTTTTTCAGAAATCTTTGAATCCAGGTTGCAACTTTCAGGTCTGCTTTTCACCCTTGCACCTTGAAGTTCCTATTTATGAATTTGGATCTTCCTAAAACCTACAAAACAATTTTTTTAATCTTTTTGGTGGATAGGGGTTTACCTTAGTCAAACCCGTTGTTGGTAATTAAACCTTTGATGATGAATAAAGATCTAAACTATGTAATTGTGTGTGCAATCTCAATCTTAAGTGTATCTAAGACTAAAATCCAAGAGAATGTAAAGGAAATTCTATCCATTTGTGTTAGGATAAAACCCTTGAATGCAATATGAACAATGTAGATGATTCTCCATAGGAATCTATCATCAACCTTCAATATGGTTGATCTTGAACACAAAATGAACTTGAAGATCTTGAAAGGCTACTCCAAAGTTCACTTTTGCTTGAATGCTTTATCTCATGAAAGTTCTTTGTCTCTTGATTGCTTGTAATCTTGCTCTAGTTATTTTCTCTTAGGTGAAATTATGTAAAATAACCTTGTATTTATACTAAATTAGAGATTTAATATCAAAATTCAAATAATTTAGGTCGAACTTAGATCTAAAAATGAAATTACTTAAAATATCACTAGGATGAAATTAAAGAAAACAGTCCTTGTTAAGGGAGGACCTATTTGCCATATTGGGCGAATGGGTCCTAGCACACTTTCCAGGAGCAAGCTCTGAGGGGTGAAAAAAGGATCAAAAACCTAGTTGAAATATTCAAAGAAAGTGGGATCCTATTATGGGAGGACCCATTCTCCCTTAGTGGTGAATGGGTTCTGGCACAGTTTCCAAGACCTAAAACTTGCCATATTCAAGGTTACATTATTTAATTACTAGGTGTCGGGATTGATCTTGAGGAGGTGCAATTGAATTTTAATTAAATTATAAATTTAGTCTAATTAACCACCATAAATTAATACCACCCTAGATAGATGTGACAGTGTGTTTAAACACTTTACAACACCATAAATAATTCCTAATTTAAGTACAAGAGGTGTCCATTAGGCTTAATTAAATGAATAGACCTTAGAAAAGTGTGAGAATATCTTACAACACTTCACAACACTTTTGTAAAAGGTAAAATTTAGATATATTTTAATTAAATAAGGACCCTAGAGAGGTTTGAATGTGTACAACACCTTACAACACCACTCCAAAGCATAATTAAGTTAATTATGTGCCAATTGTTTCAAATAAAGTGTGAAAAAGGATTAGTTATTTTGACACTACAATTTTAATAATTTTAATTTCTTTAAAATTAGTTACATATAGTTTTTATAAATTTAATAATAATTTTAATTTCTACATTTTTAGAGTGAGGTTGATGGGATGTTACAAAAAATAAAGTTTTTTTTCATTTTTCCCACATAGATAACTTTAAATTTTAGTGCATGAAGATAAAAAACTAATTAATATTTATCATTTTGTAACTTTCTGAAGTTAAAAATGTAAGAACCTTAATCTTTAGGAATAATGATGGCACATGGTCAATCAATGAAATATGAACAATGTAATGCTCTTCTAAAACTTATAAAGAATGAAAGTATGTAATACAAACATGAAAAATGAATACAATAATTAAATGATACATAACTAATCACAATGAATTAACTTACAATTCATGTACATATATAGTTCAAATGAGATAAATTTCATCATAGAATCATGGTGAAGGGGCCTAATAATAAATAGGTAACTCCATTGATCTAAGACTACTAGCATGCAAAACTCAATGCAACTATAAGTAAAAAATAAAACATACCAAAGAAATATTATCTTCAAAATATGGATAATCAAAATATTCAAGAAGGAATATTTTAAGGAATATCCTACACTAGCACCCCCTTAAGCATAGATTAGATGGGTAAGAAGAAATAGGGTCCTAGAAATTAGGAATAATAAGGTACCCATGTACAATGCAATCTCTCAAAAAGTGGAGAAAGGGAGAAAACCCATTGGGAATAAACCCCCCCTAAAAAGAGAGAAAATATGTGAAAGTGTAGAAGAGACAACACTGAAAAATCACCCAAAGATGATATTCCTAAAATCCCTACAAGATAGGGCCTATGTTCCCTCCATAAATAAGAGAAATAAATTCAACACAAAATTTCATATGTTGAGTACACTGTAATATTTTCCTTTACAAAAATGGTTCATTTTCCTTTTGGAAGATAGAAACCATGAGTTGTCAAACTATTGAATTCCCACTCAAGTGGAATTTGTGAAGGAATAAGGATTTATGGATGTCGAATGTCATTGAATGCCATATGCTACAATTCAAATCATACAAGATATCCAAAAACTAATTTTTAGAATCCTTTAGTGAATCTTCTCTATAATTTGTAGTATTAATAGGTGTAAGGACAAAAGAACTATCAACAAAGAGAAGATCCTCAATATTTTCATCAAGATCAAGAATAAGAGATTCTAAAAACAAATGATGAGTGTCTACTAAGATGATATCTCATTAATTAAGGGGAAAAGTGTGAACATGCAGGAGATAGTTTTAATTACCATGCAAAGAAGCCAAGATATCTACCTAAGTGGCAAGTGGAGATAGAAAATTAGTTTCCAATGCTAGAGGTGTAGGAAGAATACACAGAAGAATTTTTATTTTTTATCAAGAAATTCAAGAATTTACCAATAATAAAGTTCCTCTTCAATATCATTATCAGACAAAATATTTTTGAGATCATCAAGGGATAGAAGTATTCCCATAATGGGGTCATCTTGGAATAGAAGTTCATTGCGATCTACATACATTTACCATACTTTGGTCCAAAGAGTATGAGAGAACTAAATGTGTGATAAAGGCCATGATGTATGGAAACAACCACATAAACAAATTAATCCAAAGACATGATCATTTTATTTTCCCATGTAGGTTTTTGCAAAAGTTTACTTGGTTTAAGAATAAGCCCATGCAAATGTTTCAATTTAGATGAATTCATCAATACTACTTTACAATGTCATTGCACTAGGACTTGTAGTTTATTTCATCCAAAGTAAAGACAAAGGGATGATTTTTTATTCCCATTATTGACCTAGATAGATTAATCCCTTAAAAAAATTGGAACTTTTACTTAGTTCATGATTACAAAATTATTGTGTATAATCCCCCAAAAAATGATACATAAAAGTGGCACTTTATAAGTTTAGTGCCTATACATGAACAAGCACCCCATATTTTAGCACTTTATATGTTTAGTTCTTAGACAAATGTTTCATAATTTTGCACTTACAAATTTTAAGTTATGTTTTCTAAGGAGGTTAAAAATGCTTACACTAGGATTGTGGTACTTTATATTTTAGTGCATAATCCTGTACACTTGGGAAAATAAATCCCACTTTATAAGTTTAGTGTAGAAATGTTTCCAATAGAAAAAGCCTAGTAAAATAAGAACTTTTGAAAAAATAGCTCTAAATTTGGAGTAACCAATCAAAATTTATTACAATTATGATTTTTTATACTTTTCTATTTAACTACACTTTCAAAAAAATTCCTTTAAATTGAAAAGAGGACACTTACCTAAAAAATCACCCGTGAAAATCGCATGTAAAAAACATATGCAAAAAATGAATTAGACTCAAATTTGTAGCTTGTCATTTTCTCATGTAAAAATTATAGATAAAAACTTCCAAATGTAGTAGAAGGAAACCCATAAGGCTTATGCAATATCACAAAATACTTATGCAACAAATTTCCTATGACCTACATGCCATAGATAAGGGTATGGAATCTTAAAACATAGTTTCATCAATGAAGATTACCCCTCAATCATCCAAATTGATCTCATATAGATCACACATTACCTTCTTAAGATGATCATAGAAAAAACCCTTCAAATCATCTTTCCATCACCTTGTGTCTCTACTATAAACAACTTGACAAAGAGACTCAATAGAAAGACAAAAAAATCTTGCTATTATGTAGATAAAATACATCATTTCATATAAAATTATGTAATTTTACCAAAAACAATTAAGCTAGAACCTAACTCTAGTACTACATGAGAACTAGAAGATATTTTGAAAGAATGTTGGCACTTGGTTGAGCTACAAAAGATGAACAATTAAAAAATCAGGTACTCTAGTACTATATGAGAACTAAGATATGTTGGAAGAACGTCAACAGTTGGTTGAGCTACAAAAGATGAACAATAAAAATTGAAAAAATTAGCAATAACAAAAGTATATAATACAAAGAAGAAGAAATAAAGGAAATAGTTGAATTATCTAGATTGTTGTGCCTTCAGCACACATGCCCCATTCAGAACGGGGGCCCTCTTTCTTTTCACCTTGCCGGGTCGCTTTTGTTGCTGCCTCATTTTGTGTGCCCCTTGTTTGTGTGTCCTAAATGGTCAATGAGTCTCAAATAAATCATTTTGAAGTGACCATGTTTTTCCCCCCTCAAATTTTCAAGGCTTTAGGCTTTCGTAGAACTCCCTCAACTATTTTCCTTCACCCTTTAGAACTGGCATCCTTGGAGCCTCTCAGGTCTTCCCCTATGGGCCGCCCCGTGTGGGTTTCCCTATCCTCCCGACCACTCCAAATGGTCATTGACCGGTGCCCTTGTGCCCCTCGAAACCCATAGCCTCCAAAGTCATTTTTGCTACCAAACACTCAAACGACTAACTATTGGCTACCATCTGCCCACTAGACTCCACCCTCCCCGTAACCATTTTCAAAATGACTAACCACCAACTTCGAACGCTATCGTACAAACATTAATGAGAGGAATTTAGTGCACTATTTTCTATAAATAGCTCAATTTGAGCTATCATTTTCATGCTGTCAGTTGTTCAGAATGAGTCAAAGCCCTTTGTAAACGACGCCTTTGTGCCCGCCAAGCTTCAATGCCACTCTGAGGTATTCATTACTTATTCACACACCCATGTTCATTGGGTTCTAAAGGTTGATTTTCTGTTGTGCACCCTATTTCAAGATTTCCTTGATTTCTATATAAAATTGATTAATTTGAAGGGAGAAAACTTGATAGATAACTAGAGTAAACCAAGGTGCACAAAACCCACCTCTTAAAATTTTAAAGCTTGGAGAAAATAATCTCGTCGGCTGTGTGCGAAACTTGAACTCTTCACTACCATTCGTCAACCAAAGCATTCATGCTTTGCAGGTCCACACCTTGTCATCACCATCGCCATCCTTTGAAAAATGATTTAAACTTAACAACGATGATCTCCTAATCCGGGTCTGCCCTTGTGGGAGGACTCCCCTCCATGGCCGCCCTGAACTTAGCTTAAATTCACAAAATGAAATGGAGAGCCATCGACCCTCTCGGGTCCCTAGGCATGGATTTCCGCCTACAAAACGCCTTTCAAAATTTTTCGTTCCAAACAAAAATCCAACCATGACCTCCCAGCTTGAAGACCTCGCCCTATTGATTTCCCATTAGATGAAAACTCACCAAATGATTAAATTTGGGATCAATGTAGGTTCCTCCCTGTGGACTTCCGCTTGTAGAATTTCATTTGTGTTTCGCTGTTTCAAAAAAAATTTAGGGCTAGTCTTCCCGCCTAGTAGACTTTTCCCTCGTTCCCGCTGTCCAGGTCAAAGAGTAACAATTTAAGAACGTGGGCCAGCCTCCGTGGATTTTTGTCGGCATTTCGCTGATGTGTGAACTATCCAACCGGTGAGGCTTTGACGTCCTCCCGATGGGCAGGTCCTGACTCCCCCGCTGTTGTCCATTTCCTTAGGCATTCTAAGTGACCAAGTGTTAGTTCCTTGCAGTCCTCACCCCGTGGACTCCCATCTCTGGGCCGCCATGGTCTATCTACCATTCTGAATAGCCTTCATAAATCGACCTTCTGTGCTATAGGTCCTGAGCTCGCCATGTCCGTCTGAGCCCAAAATCTAAAACAACCAAGTATTGTGTGGACCATCTCCTGCAGGTGACTAGTCGTAGACCTCTAGTCCACTTCCGCCATCCCAAAATAGCTACAGACATCCATCCACCCACTAGGTGTTGCCTGACCCTTCCATTTCCTCTCAACTGATAATAAAAAAGTAGGTTCCATAACCTTTTGCGGGCTTGTTGATGTGAGTTTCTTTTGACAGACTTCTGATAGGCCTCTGTTATCTCGAATGGTCATCACCCACCGTCTGCTCGCACCCTCTGACCCTGGTCCTTTTAAGTCATCTAAACTTTAGTGACATAACACCCACCACCCTCTAAGTCTACGAGTCCCACATGGTGGAATGCCGCCTTGCCAGTGCCATTTTAACGGCCATGCCTCAAACAGTCGAGTTGCCCTCTAATTCCATGTGACCAAATGATGACCTTAATTCCTCCAAACATCATAACGACCTCGACCCACATGTCAAAATGGTTCCTCCTCCTCAATGGACCCCACACAATGACCAAACCTTAAGGTGGGTTGGGACAAGAGAACTGTCATGCCCTGATTGTCATCCCTCCTATAGCTACTTTAGAATAGCCACCAACCCATGGAAGTCTGCACCCCTGGGCCCAAACTATTGTAACTCCCTCCTATGAAAGGTTAATGTTGATATGTAAGAGATGTTAGGATGTTTAAATGGTGAATTATCTTATCTAACATCATTTTGCAGCATTTTGGCTAGCTTCCCCATTGTTTTCATACTTGAATGTGCTTATTGCTCTCTCACTCACAGGATATATGGAACTAGGTGCAGGACCTTTAGAGGCAGTCATGGAGAAAGGCAAGGGAAAGAAGTCAGCCAATGCACCCTGGGGAAAAGAGGAAAAAGATCAAATGAAGTACAATTTCCAAGGAGAACCCCTCAACTCCAAGGTCACCACAGCTTGGAAAGAGGTCTCAGATACAAATATCAGACACATAGATATTGATGAATTCAAGCAAAGGGTCTGTATCAACCCCACAATAGAAAATGCGAGAAAGATTAGAAGCAGTGGGTTGGCCAAGGCTACTAGATTCCCAACTGCTCTCATTGCTCCTGAGCTCATAATGGCCTACAGGGAGGCATATCAACCAGAGTCTAGAACAATAGTGGATAGAGATGGGAATGTTTTGGCTGATTTGTCTACCAAATCAATAGGGAAGGCTTTTCATATCGCTACATTTGAAGAGATGGAGGAAGCCTACAAGGAAGATGCCAAGGAGATGTGGGATTCAGACCACCTCAAGTGCAAAAAGATAATCAATCTAATTGAAAGAAAAGAGGGGCAGTCTAGCTAAGGTACCCCAGGAGCTCTTCCACAACGATTTCTATAAGGATTACCATGATTTGGTAACCCTATTAAGCAGAGTAATGCACCTTCCAAATGCTTCCTACTTCTAGGAATATATGTTATACTTCATGAAAGAGATCCTCTAAGGAAAAACCAAATTTTACTAGCCAAGAATAATTAGTAATTGCTTGCACAAGCAATTTGTGGCTATGAAGAAGACTTCACGATTCTACATGACATCATACCTTGTCTATTTAGTGGCTGACCGGATGAAATACAGAGGCTTGTTTTGAGCTCTGGATGAGGCTCCAGGTAGGGAATTAAAGGTCTATGACAAGTACCCTCAACTTCAATATAGGAATTTCAAGAGGGATTACTACATAATCATTGACGCTTTTATAGGTCATATTATTAGACTGCTTGGGGGTGAATTTGAATGAAGAGTCTCCCATAGTGCCAGTGCTTACATCCACCAGTTCGGCTTCCTATTCATTTAGTTCCCTAAATTCACATACATCTAAACCGAAGGTTTCTCAGAGAAACCATACAAGCTGCTTGGTATCCAAATGACCGAATAATATTGCTTGAACTGTCTCAGCAGCTACAATGTGCACATACCCACCTAAGAAACAAACATAAGGCGAGGATTTCCTATCCTCTCATCTTCGGCCAAGGGATGTATGAGATCCACACATCCCAGTGCACAGACCATTTAGATAAACAACTTGTGGAATACCATCTGGAGCTCTATACTGCCCGACCGCAAATGGACCCTTACGAAAAACTCAGAAAGATGCTCATGGTTGAACACACCCATGTACATGATGTTGAGGACTTTTGGGCCAACTAAAAGGATGACAAAGAAGTGCAAATGAGGCACTACATGCACATGACTGCGTACTTTTTCAAGAGGGTCAACTTGTTCGCAGGGCCGGATCAAGAGGTGGAAGATGAAAATATAGAGATTGATCCTCAGTACGATGCAGTTGCAAATCTCCCATTGCCACTAATTGACTAGAATGAAGAAGAGGTCAATGACATTGATATTATGATGAAGCCAATCTAGGCAAGAACCAAAGAATGGATCGACGGGTAGATCACCCAATTGAAGCTACAAGGGGTCACCTTGACATATGGGGAACTTGAGGATGAGCTGGCAAGAAAAACCGATAGTGGGATAGTTGCCACCTCGACTAGAGAAACTTCAAAATCTCCTCCAACCACCAGGTCGAGGAATAGGAAAGAAATGATTGAATGTTAGCCCAAGCCTAAGATGTATGCAAGAAAGGCTTCGAAAGGAGAACCTTCCAAGAAAATGAAGAAATCGAGTAGTTTCATAGAAATTTCTACCATCTAGGAGGACCTGCTCCATGAAGGAGAAGAGCTAGAGGCCGAACAACCAAAGTCTCCACCTGCTAGATCTATTCTTACAATCACTACTGCTACCCCGCTATCTGATTCTCAGGCAGTAGTTCCTACTTCTCCACCCATGGTGGATATCTCAGTCCACCTTGCTTCCACCCCACCTACTATGCAAGTAATGGTTATAGACTCTTCCTTCGCCACTACCTCTTTGCTCTCCTCTTCCTCCATGTCTCCATCAACATCTCTTCCACTAGCTACAATAACAATGCCAATGCCCACTCTATCACTCCTGAAATCCTTCACTCACCACATGTAGAATATCCCAATGGAGTTGTTTGGGGTATTAATGAACCCAACCATACAAGCAAGTCCTTGGCATAGTTTGTTGCAAAACTCCCCACTCCTCCAACTGAGCCACCAGAAATGAAAGCAACGATGGAAATATTAGAAGAATTGGAGCAGAAAGAAAGAGAGGCAACAAATGAAATTGAAGAGGAGGCAGATGAATACCATGAGCATCCCAAGTACCAGCACTTAGAGATTGATAAAGTTGTGCATGAAGGGGAGGATGAAGAAACACAATCATCTAAGGAAGACACTAAGGAGATGGGTACCAAATAAATTGTGGAAACTTTTGACCCAGACCTCGAAGAGGAGTTGGGTTAGCAACTCAAGAATGTAGGAGAGGAAGTAGAGAGACAACCTTTTGATGAAGAGAACATTGAAGAAGAAATGGAGGAGGACATTGGACCTCGAACTAGGGAAAAAAATATGAGTCATGAGAATGATAAAGAGATGCCTCTATCAAAAGAGAAATAAGAGAGCCCCAAGTATGATGAAGAGGTGCTTCCTCAACATGAGGAAAAGGAAGAACAAGAAGAAGATAAACCTAAGGAAGAGGATGAAACTAAGAAAAGCCCAGAAGCCAAACAACATGAAGAACATGGGCATGATCGAGAAGAAGAAGAGAAAGCCACCGAAGGGGAGGACAACCCCAAGGAAAATGTAGCTACCGAATCCCCATGAAAAGAAACCATTTTTATTCAAGATTCCGATGAAGGAGAAGGAGAAAGGATGAAAAAAAGGCTCTAGGGAAAAAATAAATTGAAATCCAACACACTCGTGAGGAAGAAGGTGATCATGAATCACCAAAAGGAGAATCTCAGATGCCTGAATGGCATGAGAAATAGCTAGAAAAGAAAACCCCAACCCCGAAGGATCCAAGGGAAAGGTTGGAAGCCATCTTGGGTTGGACCCAAATAAACACGAAGAAAGAGAAGAAGCCAAAGGTCAAATCTCAGCTGATAATGGATATATCCAGATCCAAAATTGTGAAGATAGCCACTACAGTTATGGGAGAAGAAGGGGTAAGCTACAATGTCTCCACCCTTGATTTGGGAACAATGATGAGGGAACAAAAGATTGACCATCTCCAAGGATTCATTGCCACCATTGTGCACCAAATGCACAAAGATAATATTTCCAAGGAGGAGTTGAAAGCACAGGTGGTTGGCTTAACGACATACATCCAACAATGGTCATTAGTGGAAGAGCTCCCTACCACATCCTTGGCATTGTTGCAACTGTTGTTGAAGGAGCACATTGACTAGATGGAGAAAAGAAAGAATTGGACAAAGGCCACTAAGGATTGGTTCTGGAAGGTCCTCTACAATGGAAATATGGGCATAGGCCATGTTGCCAGGACAACCAACAAGTTCCTAGAGGTGCAAAAGATACTTGAGGGATTCAAGAAGTTTTACATTGACTTCCCTAAGTTGTATAGGATTATGTATCCCAAGTTTGAGGCCATTCTCAAGATACCTGATAAATCCTGGGAGAAGGAACTCTCCTTAGTAGAGGGTGACCATTGGATCATAGAAACTTGGAAACTAGGCTTAGACCACCGAAAGGAAGTGTTGGAATGATTGGTCCATGAAGTGGAGTTGGATATTGATTAGGTCAAAGAAATTAGGACAAACTATGGAGAATATCTGAGATTGATGGAAAATCTTGATATGCCCATGAGTGAGTTGGACCTAGAGAAATTGAAGTCGTACTTCCATAAGAAGGTGGAAAATGGGACTTTGGATGCACTAATGGCGGATTTCATGGGATTTTCTACACGAGCCTTCGCTCAATCTGAGAAAGTAATAAAAAATACGTAGAAATGTGATAAAGACTGGGATGAGATTACAAGAAAATCAAGGAAATTAAATTTCCAAGTGATCTAGTCAGATATATTGGAGTGGAACAAGCTCTAGGTGTTGATTATAAAGTTTGTGGAATATGCCACCATCAAGAAAAGTGAAGGAAATCCTGTGATCGACGATGAGTTCCTCACCAAATAGCTGCAACGCAAGGAAATTAGCTAGAAGACAAAAGAACTATAGTGTTGCTCACTAGAGGACAAAATAGGCTACATGACAAAGATGTAATTTTAAATTGTAATATATTTTAAAGATGAATATCTGTAGTCCTTAGAAGCTTGCACTAATTTCATGAGACTGTGAAGTAATTTGGTTAAGTGGAATTTAGTTTTAGGAAGGTTGTCTGAAGTAAGGTCCTCCATTATCACTGTTCATTGCTAGTTTTAGGTCTAGGAACCTTCTCTCTTCCCTGCCCTTTTTTCCTTTTTTTAAAAGTGACTTCGAGTAAGGTTCATCGCACATTGTAAAGCCAAATCTGAAGATAAAATAGGATTTTAGACTACTGTTTGAACCTACAACAATTGTGTAACAACTTTCTCATCTTAAGAACTCCATTGGAAAATTTGATTCTCCCCCAACTTAAATCTATAATTTTTCCCTATGATTACCAACAAAATCACATCAAAACAAATGAGACATTACAAGCAAGTCATGACCTGACACCCGAGAGACCTTGGGGTAATTTTCATCAACTTGTTGTTGGATATTGCCTTTCAAGAGAGGTAGTGGACCTATGCATTGCCTGTGTTGGGAAAGACCTAAAACACCCATCAACAGAACTGACACTAGAAGGAGGGCACTTTTTGAGTTAAGCTTGATCGAATTGGTTCATTCTCCCCTAAAAGATTCCAAAGATTTTTAAGGTCAACATAAAACAAAGGGTAATTTCAAGAACTACAGCCCCCCACAAGGGAAAGAAGGACTAAGAGAGAGGACACAACCTCTTCTTCCTCCTCCACTCCATCCACTTCACTCTCACTTTCACCTCCTTTCTTTCCATCAACCACACACTCACCCTTCCTCTTCCATCTCTACCTCTTTTGCTCAGCCACCTCAAACTACTTTCCAACTGCTTGCTTCCCACATCCAGGTTGCTACCCCAGTCCCAACTATCGCTGCCCCTATGCAGCCCCAAGTTGCTATTTAATAGCAAATACCACCCCCTGCCTCTCCTCGTGGCTTGGCTGGGAAATAATCCTTCCCCTTTGTTCTTCAATGCTTACCATGACATTCCTAAGAACCCAGAGAGCTTTTGCATGAAGTTCTATCCCCATGATCCACAAAGGACAACTTAAGAACATATTAAGATCTTCTAAGCGACGTTGAAAGATATGCAGATTGATCAGGAGGACGTGGTGTGTAGGAATTTCCCTCATTCCTTGGGGGAAGAGGCCTTCTATTTGTATATCAACTTACCGACAGGGTCCATCACATCTTGGACCTTGTTGATGAATAACTTCTTGCAGAAGTAGAAGATCCCAATCAACCCTTTAGAGCTATATCGACAATTTGTGTCTATCTAAAGGGAAGTCAACGAGTCGATCAGATCCTTCAATGATTGATTCCACCAAGCATACACAAGGTTGCAAGCTCTGTATGCACTCAATGATGTTGTTTCCTTGCCCATTTATTATGCAACATTAGATAACCTCAAAGCTGCATTGGTGAGGAGGATGAGACCAACTCCTACCACATTAGTGGATGCTTACATTGAGGTAGTCATAGCCAACACCAACTTGGGCTAGAACATCTCTAGTCCACTGCCCTCCTTGGGGCAGGTTGCCCACCCTATGTAGATTCAAGGACTTACTCAAGCACTACAACATTAGACTCCCCTAATGAATCAAGTGTCACAATTTCCCATAGTGCCTCATCCAGGGTAGCCCATGAATCAGGCACCTCCTATGCCTCATTATCTACAACCCCAACAATAGCAAGCATATTTGTAGCTGTCACAAGTACCAACATACCTATAAGGGACCGAATTCCCACCCACTTAGCAAAACCAGCGAGTGGCACAACTTGTCTTCCTCTAGAATTAGACGTCACAGCCAAGCCATGCTAAGAAAGATCGGTTGGATGAGCTAACAAAGATGATCAAGAAGATTTCCATGGAGATGACTCACCTATAGAATCAAAATAATCAATTGCAGGAATCTCAATGTATCCTTCATGCCAACCTTAATCACGATAGTCATGACAACTGAGAAGTGGGTACCTTGTCAGCACCAAACCATGAGCTAGGACTGAACTCCAATCATAATTTTGAAAGGAGACCCTCACAAAGATAGAATCGAACATGGAGTACAAGGCCAAACAATGGAGGTGTTCCCACTCCTCTGGATCAACCTGCAAGTAGTAAGAAGATGGCCAATGGACTGTATCTTGCTGAGGCTGCCTTATCTGGATGGTGTAGGATTCACAAGACTAGTAGGCATTTTGAATTGGATTGCCCTGAGTTTCAAACAATCGCAAAAATATTTCAAGTGGAGGTCCAAAACACTATTGATAGTGAAAATTGCAGAGACATAGTTCCATTTGACCTATACAATATACCTCTTATCTTGTGGTCAACTTGGCCCCATTCCCACGGAGCGAGAGAAACAAGCTCGAGATCGAGACTGTCTATGCTAAGAACAAAGAAGTACAAGAGGTAAGTAATGAGAAAGCTTTATCTCAGCTCTTTACTTCAGTAGATAATGGTCTTGTATATGAAGAACAGTATCATGAAGATGAATTCCAAATGTTCCATCAGAGAGCCACTCCATATAACTTAAGAAATAGGCAAGTGGGGGGACCCTTCACAACTTCCATTCTGCCTAATAATTTCAACATCCCACCTAACCCCAATGCTAACAACAACCTTGGCTATCCCCATGTGCCCACATAATACTTGAACATAAACAAGCAACCAGGAAAAATGCAAATCCATCCTGCTAGCTCGTCCATAGGAAGATCCTTCGAGGCTAAAATTGAGCAAATGGGCGAATATGTAGCTGAAGAGTTCAAGAAGGTTAAAATCAGCTTGTCAGCCTTTGAGTTGCTTAAAGTTCTTGCAGTTAGGCACACCTTATTTAGGGTAATTAATGACACTCCTTCCTCCAAGGTGACACTAGAAACAGAATCCAAGAAGGTCACCTTCGAAGAGCCACCACATGAACCAGTAATCCAAGAAATTCTAGGAAAGAAGAAGGACGCTCATCCAAATCAGGAAACTAGGAAACAACATTCATGCCAAGGAGCAAAGTCAAGGGAAATCTAAGGAAAAGATAGATGAAAAGGACAAGGGTCAAGTGGCCTAGGTTGATGCGACTATGGGTTTCTTCCAAGGAAGGTTTGAAATTCCTCCCTCCCTAACCACTATTAGCATATTCAAGAAGAACCTACAAAATTGTTTGATTGAATCTGAAGCATCAACCAATGTCATGCCTTTGGTTGTATGCAAGGCTCTTGGGATTGTCCCCACACCCTCAAGGAGAAAATTAACCCAACTGTACAAAACATAGGTGAACATCGTTGGAGAAATCAATCATACCCCCATGCAAATTGTTGTAGACCCAAGGGTACAACAAGTTATCAACATCCAGGTTGTGGATATTCTAGACACATATAGAATAATCTTAGGTTGAGACTTCACCTGAGCCTTGAATGGATATGTCGTGACCAATTTTTCTCACATGTGGTTGCCATGGAAAGGGCTGCCAAATCAGATCCGCATCAACCAAGTACCCCACATGAGCTTCATGATCATGGAATATAACAACACCAATGAGGTGTTGTTTGCTGAAATAGAATTGGGAAATTATTGTCCCATGATTATCAAGGAGAATCAAAGTTTTCAAAAGAAGAGGTAGTTGATGAGGTCCTCTTGGTACTGTGCAGTCCTTCTCCCAACTTAGCCTACGCACCCCAAAGCACAAAAATGTTAGTGGAATTAGAAGATGACGAGTCCTACAAGGATGGGAATTTAGGACTGCTAGATGGATTCCAAGGCTTCATGGAGAAATGCATACAAGATCAGCTTAGCTTAGGGGCAATAATGAATTTCCAAGAGCTCCTAATACCTAGTTGGTGTAGAGTTCACAATGTTTCCCATTCAGAATTCGAGTTTTGCTTATGTCAAACAATAGTAGAACATGTCAAAGGATAAGTTATGCCTCAAAGGGAGCTACCAACCAAGCCGCCTACTGTTGATCATGCTTAGTCACCATCTGTGCCAAAAATTGCAGATGCAAGCATGCACCCAAAAGGGAATGAACACATCATTGGACTTGGAGTTAAGGAACCTTCCAAATTTTGGATGTTGTGCTTTGATGGATCTACATCCAAGCAAGGAGCCAGAGCCAAATTCAAAGTCATCAGCCCCATGGGTAAGACCTACTTTGTTGCCCATAGACTCTAGTTTTATTACACCAATAATGTAGCAGAATATGAAGCGTTAGTTCATGGTCTTTTAATGGCTTTGAGAAAGAAAGTCAAAATGCTGCAAGTATTCGGTGATTTAGAGTTGGTAGTGAAACAAGATAGGAAATTATACTCCTGCCATGATAAAAGGTTGGAAAACTATAGGAATAGGTTTTGGGATCTTTTAGAAAGCCTAGATGCATTCAACATACAGCTAATCCCTCACTCTCAGAACCATACTACTGATGCCTTGGCTCAAGTAGCCAACATGCTTCAACCACTTTCTTTTTCTAGCCTCAAATGATTTAATATTGAACTTACGTCCACCCCATTTGTGCCAGACAACACCACTCATTTTTAGGTTTTCAATGATGATAAGCATATCCTAGAATTTATCATTAATTTTGATGTATTTGCTACCCAAATAATTTATGAAACTAAGCGTGAAGAAGCTGAATTGGATATAGAAGGGGTCATCAATCTCAAAATGAATACCATTCCATAAGGTATGGTCCAACTGGAGCATATATTTGACCTAGATCAAATCTGAGACCAAGATCAATAGGAAAAGGACTCCATCAACAATCAGTGCCACACTCATAACCTCATGCTGACCAAGGAGGTTAAAAATGTGTTTATTGGTAAAGTCTAGACATTAGAAGAAAAGACAGGAATAATCGATGCTTTGTGGAAGTATCATGATGTGGTAGCATGGAGTTATGAATATTTGAAGACTTATAATACCTCCATTATCACGCACACTATTCCTCTTAGACTGGATGTCCAACCATTCTAACAACGAGAATGTCACATCAATGCATTGTTGGAGCCCATCATTTATAAAGAAGTGAAAAAGTTGTTGTCAGCCAGAATCATTTGTCCAGTTAGGCACTCCACATGGGTGGCTAATTTGGTCCCGATTAGGAAGAAGAACAGAGAAATTAGATTGTGTGTGTATTTCCACAATCTCAACAGAGCTTTGGAGAAGGAAAACTATCCAGTGCCTTCATTGGATGAGGTATTGTAGATTATTAATGGATCACAAATGATGTCCTTCCTCAATGGATACTCTGGATACAATCAAGTGATGGTGCAATATGAAGATCAACACAAGACAACATTCACCACCAAGTGGGGAACCTTTTCCTACAGGAGAATGCCATTTAGGCTCATTAATGTTGGCGCCACCTTCCAATGTGCGATGGACACAACCTTCAAAGATCTGATTGGAAAATTCATTACCATTTATATGGATGATCTCACAGTGTTCTCAAAGAAGCAGAGTGACCATGTCTCTGATCTATCCAAAGTTTTTCAAAGGTGTAGAGAATTTGGGGTTTCTCTCAATCTGAAGAAATGTAGCTTCGAGGTCACTGAAGGAAAGCTCCTTGGGCATGTTATATCAGGATGAGGAATATCTATAGATCCCTAGTGCATTTAGTCCCTCTTGAAAATCCAATTGTTGGGCAGCAAGAAAGAGCTGAAATCATTCTTTGGAAAGATACATTTCGTCCACAAATTTATTACAGGCTTTGCTGAAATCGTCAAGCCGGTCAATGCAATGTTGAAGTAGCCAAAATTGATTAGAATCCAGAGGTAAAATAGGCCTTTGAAGAAATCAAGAAAGCTATTTCTATGGAACTTGTGTTCATTAGCCCTGATTATCTGAAGCCCTTCTATATTTATTCATTTGCTTCAAATCGTTCATGTGCCAGCATTTTAACCCAGAAGGATAACGAAGGAAATGAGCACCCAATTTCCATCATGAGTGTTCCCTTGAAAGATGCTAAAATAAGGTATCACAATGTGGAAAAGCAAGCATACACTCTTGTCAGAGGAGTTAAGAAGTTCAGACATTACATCTTGCATAACAAGGTCTTTTGCATTGTCCCTGATCTGGCAGTAAAAACATTGTTGATGCAGAATGAGCTAGGGGAAAGAAAGGAAAAGTGGGTCACCTTGCTACATGAATATGACATGGAGATTCAACCGATGAAATTGGTAAGAGAAAAATCCCTCACCCAGATGATGGTTGAAACAACAGCTAAAGTAGGACCCGAGCTCACAGTTCAGCAGTATCAACTCAAGGATGTTTCCCCCTAGGGGAGTGGTATGATGACATTGTCTTCTACTTGCTAAATAACAAGTTTCTGTCTCACTTATAGGGAGTTCAAAAATATGCCCTCAGAATGAAAAGTAGCAATTACATGCTGCAAGGATTTGTCCTTTACAAAAGAAACCATGAGGGAGTGTACCTTCGGTGCCTTAGAGAAAAATAAGTAGCACGTGTGTTGAAGGAATTCCATGATAAGTGTGGTATCGAACATGGCTCAGGCCCTTCTAATACTCATCAAATCCTATGAGTAGGCTACTATTGGCCAACCATCTTCAAGGATTCTCATAACCATGTCCGCACGTGCCATGTCTGCGAGACCATTGCCACCAAAGAAAGGAACGTTGTTTTCCTACTGTAACCAGTCTTGGAGGTGAGACCATTCATGCAATGGGGTCTTGAATTCATTGGTCTAGTAATCCCACCATCTTCTGCAAGACATAGGTATATTCTAGTTTCCTCTGATTATTGTACTAGATGGACATAAGCTATTGCTTGTAGGTAATGTACAACAGAGGTAGTTGTTAACTTTCTTGAAAGTTTTATTATAAATCATTTTGGTTTCCCATATGCATTAGTATGTGATAATGGTTTAGACTTTGCTTCACTTAAATTCACTAGTTGGGCCTTGATTACGGTATTTCCCTTAAGTTTTCATCCAACTACTATCTTCAGGGAAATGGCCAGCTAGATCTACAAACAAAAACCTAATTACTATCATCAAAAAACTGCTTGATAGAAATCCCAAGGACTAGGATACCCAACTCTGCTTCACCCTCTGGGTAGACCACACATGCCACAAGGCTACCATGGGTGATTCCCTGTTCCATGTCATCTATGACCTAGAGCCTATGTTCCCAATTCACCTAAAAATCCGCACCCTTCAATTCATCAATTCCTTTTAGAAAGAAGGGGATTAGAGAGAAACTCGCTTGGCTGAGCTGCTATACCTAGAAGAAGTATGTTACTGTGCCATTGAAAATTTCACTAAGCACCAGGGCATGGTCAAAAGATGGTTCGATCGACGAGCCAAAGTCAAGGCCTTTAGAATTGTTGATCTAGTCCTATGTTGGGACAAGGCACATAAGAAGAAAGGAGGACATGATAAATTCAACAAGCTCTGGCTTGGCCCCTTTCAAATCGTTGAAATCCTAAGAGATAATGCTTTCTGCCTCAAGACCTTAACCAGTGAAGATGTCTCGTTGCCTGTCAACATGCAACACCTTAAGCATTACTTCCAAGCTTGAGTGTTCCCCGAGCTGCTCATGTAAATACCTATATATAGGTTAGTTTAGGTTGCTTGTGGGTTGCTTCTATCTCGTTGCTTCACATTGCTTTTGTTTTTCTTGTTTCCTGACTGATTTTGTCTTGATGAGGGTGTTTCTTTGTTCCTGATGCAGTGGTCGTGCTCACTCAATGAACGGTTCACTTTGTTGCCCGCTCTTATTGTTCTCTAGATAATTGTTCACTCCTAATCATTGGCCTCTAATTACTACTATGGAGCAGTTTCCTTACTTGAACTCCTTCTTGACCTAGAACTCAACCCTTTATTGAATTCTTTCACACTCATCTCGGATCCTGCGCAAAAAACACTAATTGTTTCTGAAGAACTATATATAATGGTTGTTATGAAAGTGAGGCAAGTGAAAAATCTTAAATCTGCTTCAGTGACCATTGTGGTTCCAAGCCTACTATAAGCTTTAGTGCTTACACGGTTGAGAAAAATAAGTAATATCAAAAGAATATCAAAAGAAAGAAAGAAAATGATGAAAATCAAGCAACTGTGTGGGTGCGCAGACAACTCTACCAGGGCTATGGATGCCTAGTTGGAAATAGAGCAATGTTCACGGGATCACATTGACAACTCCATCGGGGCTATGGACATCTAACTGGCAGCAGGGCAATGTCCAGGTTACTTTTGGAGTTAGATGATTAATGTACCTTGCTTAGCCAGACTAGTAGCTATTGGTTAAGGTCTCTAAGGAGAGGAAATAGATTCACTACTTACACACACTTCCAATATTCTTTTGTGATCTAATCCAGTTAAGGTTTATGTTCTCTCTAGTTCAGCTTTGGAAACGGGCTTTTGGTTTGCAAAACCAAAGATTCTACATTCTGAATGAACACTTATCCTTAGAATGCTCAAGAGCGTTCCCAAACAGAGTCGCCATTTGTTGTGCCTTCAGAACACACGCCCCGTTTGGAATGGGGACCCTCTTTCTTTTCACCTTGTCGGGTCGCTTTTGTTGTCATTTCATTTTGTGTGCCCCCTTTTTGTGTGTTCTAAATGGTCAGTGAGTCTCAAAGAAATCATCTTGAAGTGACCATGTTTTTCCCCCCTCAAATTTTCAAGGCTTTAGGCCTTCACGGAACTCCCTCGGCCATTTTCCTTCACCCTTTAGAACTAGCATCCTTGGATCCTCTCGGGTCTGCCCCTATGGGCTGCCCCATTTGGGTTTCCCTATCCTTCCAACCACTCCAAATGGCCATTGACTAGTGCCCTTCTGCCCCTCGGAACCCGCACCCTCTGGAGCCGTTTTTGGTAATGAACACCTGAATGGATAACTATTGGCTACCATCCGCCCATTGGACTCTGCCCTCCCCGCGACCGTTTTCAAAATGACTAACCACCAACTTCGAACACTACCATACAAACATTAATGAGGGGAATTTAATGTGTTATTTTCTATAAATAGCTCAAGTCAAATTGTCATTTTCATCCTATCAGTTGTTCAGAATGAGTTAGAGCCCTTTGTAAATGCCGTCTTCACGCCCACCAAGCTTTAGTGCCACTTTGAGGTCTTCATTACCTGTTCATGTGCCCATCTTCAATGGGTTCTAAAGGTTGGTTTTTTGTCGTGCGCCCTATTTCAAGCTTTCCTTGATTTCTATATAAATTTGATAAATTTGAAGGGAGAAACCTTGATAGATAACTAGAGAGTAAACCAAGGCGCACAAATTTTTTTAAAACTATGAGAAAATCATCTTGTCATCTACATGTAGAACTTGAACTCTCCATTGCCATTCGTCAACCAGAGCATTCATGCTCTACAGGTGTGCACCTCGTCATTGCCATCACAATCCTTTGAAAAATGATTTAAACTTAACAATAGATATCTCCTAGTCTGGGTCCACCCTCATAGGAGGACTCCCCTCCTTGGTTACCCCAAACTTAGCTTAAATTCATGAAATGAAATGGAGAGTCATCAACCCTCTTGGGTCCCTAGGTGCAGATTCCCACCTACAAAACACCTTTCAAACTTTTCCATTCCAAACAACAATCCAACCACGACCTCCCAGTGCACGGACCCTACCCAATTGATTTCCCATTAGATGCAAACTCACCAAATTATTAAGTTTTGGCTCGATGTAGGTTCCTCCCTATGGACTTATGCTCATGGAATTTCATTTGTGTTCCACCATTTCAAACGGATTTTACGGCCCATCTTCCTGCCTAGTGGACTTTTCCCTCGTCTCTGTCGTCCAAGTCAAAGAGTAACAATTTAAGAACACAGTCCAGCCTCCGTGGATTTCTGCCAGCATTTTATCAATGCATGAATTATTATCCAAAAAATGAGGCTTTAACGTCCTATCGACGAGCGGGTCCTCACCCAACAGAATCTTGTTTTTGGGTCGTCATGGTCTATCTATCATTTTGAATGGCCTCTGAAACCCGACCTTCTACACTACAGGTCCCAAGCTCGCCATGTTCGTCTGATCCCAAAAGCTAAAACAACCAAGTATTGTGTAGACTGTCTCCTATGGGTGACTGGTCACGGACCTTCGTTTCGCTTCCGCTATCCCAAAATAGCTGCAGACATCTGTCAGCCCACTGGTCGAGGCCTGACCCTTCCATTTCCTCTCGACTGATAATAAATGAGCAGGTGCCATAACCTTTCGCAGGCTAGTTGATGTAGGTTTTCTTTGCAAAAATTTTGACTAGCCTCTATTGTCTCGAATGGTCATCACCCACTGTTTGCCCACACCCTCCAACCCACGTCCTTTTGAGCGATCTGAACTTTAGCGACATAACAACCCACCGCCCTCTAAGTCTATGGGTCCTGCATGGCAGAACATCACCTATGGAGAGCTACCTTGCCAATGTCATTTTAATGGCCATGCCTCAAATAGTCGGGCATCTCTTTGATGGGCCAAAAAGTGGCGATATGATACACATAGATACAAATTGGAAAGAGGTCTCAGATACAAATATCATACACAGAAATATCAATGAATTCAAGCAAAGGGTCTGGATCAACCCCACAACAAAAAATGTGAGAAATATTAGAAGCAGTGGATTGGCCAAGGCTGCTAGATTCCCACTTGTTCTCATTGCTCCCAATCTCGTAATGGCCTGCAAGGAGGCATATCAACCAGATTCTAGAACAATAGTGGATAGAGATGGGAATGTTTTGGCTAATTTGTCTGCCAAATCAATAGGGAAGTCTTTCCATATCCCTACATTCAGAAAGATGGAGGAAGCCCCAAGGAAGATGCTAAGGAGATGTGGGATTCAGACCCCCTCAAGTGCAAAAAGATAATCAATTAGTATTGATTGAAAGAAAAGAGGGGCAGTGCAACTAAGGTACCCCAGGAGCTCTTTCGCAGCGACTTCTAAGAAGATTACCATGATTTGGTAACCCTATTGAGTAGAGTAATGGGCCTTCTGAACACTACCTACTTCCAAGAGTGGATGTTATACTTCGTGGAAGAGATCCTCATAAGCAAAACCAAATTTTACTAGGCAAGAATAATTAGTAATTGCTTACACGAGAAATTTGTGGCTATGAAGAAGACTTCACGATTCTACATCATTTCATACCTTGTCTATTTACTGGCTGACCAGATGCAATATAGAAGCTTGTTTCGAGCTCTAGATGAGGCTCCATTCAGGAAATTAAAGGTCTATGATAGGTACCCTTAGCTTCAATATAGGTATTTCAAGAGAGATTATTGTAGAGTCAATGAGGCTTTAATAGGTCATATTATCAGACTGCTTGGGGGTGATTTTGAACGAAGTGTCTTCCATAGTGCCAATGCTTACATCCACTAGTTCAGCTTCCTATTCATTTAGTTCCCTAAATTCACATACATCTTAGCCAAAGGTTTCTCAGAGAAACCATACAAGCTGCCCTAGTATAAAAATGACCAGATAATATTGCTTGAACTCTCTCAACAGTTGCAGCGTGCATATGCCCTCCTAAGAAAAAAACATAAGGTAGGGATTCCCTATCCTCTCTCCTTCAGCCAAGGGATGTATGAGCTCCAAACATCCTAGTGTGTAGACCATTTAGATAAAGAACTCATAGAATACCACCTGGAGCTCTATACTACCCAGTCGAGGATGGACCCTTACAGAAAACTAAGAAAGATGCTCACAGTTGAACATGCCCATGGGGATTCCCTCAGTAGTTGTAGCGTGTACATTCCCTCCTAAGCAACAAACATAAGGTAGCAATTCCCTATCCTCTCTCCTTCGGCCAAGGGATGTATGAGCTCCACACATCCCAGTGTGAAAACCATTTAGATAAAGAACTAGTGGAATACCACCTGGAGCTCTATACTACCCAGCTAGGTATGTGCAGGATCATGATGGGCCAAAATGTTGCAATATAATGGGTTTTTGTAGGGTATGTGGCTGATGAATGTTTTTGTACCCAAAATTGATGAAACAAAAAGGGTTTTTAAAGTATATTCTCAGCTTTCCACCAAAATATAAATTATGCTTTACTTTGAATTTAATAAATTATTATTATTTATTTTCTATTTGAATTACAACTAAAGTCCTGATTGATAGGTTGATTGAAAAACATCTATAGCTTTCAAACGGTATCACATTTTTTGAATCTGAAACATGTGTCACATTCTATGCTTAACATACTATAGGATTAAAAAAAAATGAATTTCATGAAGTTTTGACCAAGTTAAGGTGGTTAGACATACGAGTTTTTTTATTTTTTAAAAGTTGTAATAAAAAAATCATAATTAATTATTTACTTGGAAAAAAATTACAAAAAAATATGCATCACATCGAGACATGAGTCCTCTACTTATATCTAAAATATTATAAAAAATATTATCATTTTATTGTGGTTAGGTTGGTGGACAAACACCTACTTCTTATTTTTTCCTTGAAATTTAAGTACTATTGCATTGAAATTTCAAATATTCACCAAATAGATTTTTTTTTTTAAATAAACCTAGTAGTTTAGAAACTACATTCAATTTACTACAAATTCTATTCTTACATATTTTTGAAATAATATAGATAACTTATTCAAATATTTACATCAAGTTGCCTAACTCTGATTTTTCTGAATTTTTTGCCACTTAAGGGCCTTTTTTTCCATGATGATCCTGCACATACCCGGGCCCCGCAGATGGACCCCTATGGAAAACTCAGAAAGATGCTCACAGTTGAATATTGCTTGAACTCTCTCAATAGTTGTAGCATACACATTCCATCCTAAGCAGCAAACATAAGGTAGGGATTCCCTATCCTCTCTCCTTCGACCAAGGGATGTATGAACTCCACACATCCCAGCGTGCAGACCATTTAGATAAAGAAATCGTGGAATACCACCTGGAGCTCTATACTACCCGTTTGCGGATGGACCCCTACAGAAAACTTAGAAAGATGATCGTGGTTGAACATGCCCATGTACATGATGTTGAGGACTTTTGGGCAAACTACAAGGATGACAAAGAAGTGAGAATGAGGCACTACATGTGCATGACTGTGTACTTTGTCAAGAGGGTCAACTTGTTCCCAATGTCGGATCAAGTGGTGGGAAATGAAAATATAGTGATTGATCCTCGGTACAGTGTGGTTGCAAATCTCCCACTACAACTAATTGACTCGAATGAAGAAGAGGTCAATGACCTTGATATTTTGACAAAGCCAATCGAGGCAAGAACCAAAGAATGGATCGATGGGTAGATCACCCAATTGAAGCTACAAGGGGTCACCTTGACATATGGAGAACTTGAGGATGAGTCGACAAGTGAAACCAACAATGGGACAACTGCCACCCCGACTGGAGAAACTTCAAAATCTCCTCCAGCCACTAGGTCGAGGAAGAGGAAAGAAACGGCTAAAATTCAGCCCAAGCCTAAGGTGTATGCAAGAAAGGCTTCGGAAGGAGAACCTTCCAAGAAAACAAAGAAATTAGGTAGTTTCACATAAATTCTTACCATCCAAGAGGACCCGCTCCATGAAGGAGAAGAGCTAGAGGCCGAACAACCAAAGTCCCCACTTGTTGGCTCTATTATCGTAGTCACCACTTTTGCCTTGTTGCCTACTTCTTAGACAATAGTTGCTACTTCTCCACCCACAGTGGATATCTCAGTCCACCCTGCTTCCACCCCACCTACTATGCAAGTAATGGTTATAGACTCTTCCTCTACCACTACCTCTCTACTCTCCTCTTCCTCCATGTCTCCATCAACATCTCTTCCACTGGCTACAACAACAATGCCAATGCCCGCTCTATCACTCCCAGAGGCCTTCACTCACCACATGCAGAATATCCCAATGGAGTTGTTTGGGGTATTAATGAACTCGACCATACAAGCTGCCTTGCCACAGTTCATTGCAAATCTCCCCACTCCTCCTCCTCCAACTGAGCCACTAGAAATGAAAGCAACGATGGAAATGTCTGAAGAATTGGAGCGGCAAGAAAAAGAGGCAACAAAAGAAATGGAAGAGGAGGAAGATGACTACCATGCGTATCTTGAGTACCGACACTTAGTGATGATAAAGTGGTGTGTGAAGGAGAGGAGGAAGAAACACAGTCATCTGAGGAAGACACTGAGGAGCCAGGTACCAAATAAATTGTGGAAACTTTTGACCCAGACCTCGAAGAGCAGTTGGCTCAGTAACTCAAGAATTTAGGAGGAAGTAGAGAGACAACCTTCTGATGAAGAGAAGAACATTGAAGAAGAAATGGAGGACACTGGACCTCGAACTGGGGAAAAAAATAGGAGTCTTGAGAATGATAAGGAGATGCCTCTATCAAAAGAGAAAGAAGAGAGCCCCAAGCATGATGAAGAGGTGTTGCCTCAACATGAGGAAAAGGAAGAACAAGGAGGTAAACCTGAGGAAGAGGCTGAAACTAAGGAAAGCCCATAAGCCAAACACCATGAAGAACATGGGCATGACTAAGAAGAAGAAGAGAAAGCCACCGAAGGGGAGGACATCCCCAAGGAACATGCAGCTACTGAATCCCCATGAAAGGAAACTATTTTCATTCAGGATTTCGATGAAGAAGAAGGAGAAAGGACAAAACAAGAGGCTCTAAGGAAAAAAGAAATTGAAATCCAACACACCCATGATGAAGAATGTGACCATGAATCACCAAAAGGAGAATCTCAGATGCCTAAATGACTTGAGAAATAGCTAGAAAAGAAAACCCCAACCTCAAAGGATCTGAGGGCAAGGCTGGAAGCCATCTTGGCTTGGGCCCAAATAAGCATGAAGAAAGAGAAGAATCCAAAGATTAGATCTCAGCTAACAATGGATGTATCTGGATCCAGAATTGTGCAGATAGCCACTCCAGTTGTGGGAGAAGAAGGGGTAAGCTACAATGTCTCCACCCTCAATTTGGTAATAGTGACGAGGGAACAAAATATTGACCATCTCCAAGGATCCGTTGCAACCATTGTGCACCAAATGCACAAAGATAAGATTTCCAAGGAGGAGTTGAAAGCACAAGTGGTTGGTTTAACGACATACATCCAACAATGATCATCAATCGAAGAGATCCCTACCACATCCTCAACACCGCCACAATTGTTGTCTAAGGACCACATTGACCAGTTGGAGAAAAGAAAGAATTGGACAAAGGCCACTGAGGATTGGTTCTGGAAAGGTCCTCTACAATGGAAATATGGGCATAGGTCACATTTCCAGGATAACCAACAAGTTCCTAGAGGTGCAAAAGATACTTGAGGGAATCAAGAAGTTCTGCAATGACTTCCCTGAGTTGTATAGGATTACATATCCCAAGCTTGAGGCCATTCTCAAGATACCTGATAAATCATGGGAGAAGGAACTTTCCTTAGTAGAGGATGACCATTGGCTCATAGGAACTTGGAAGTTGGGCTTAGATGACCAAAAGGAAGTGTTGGAACGAGTGCTCAATGAAGTGGAGTTAGATATTGACTGGGTCAAAGAAATCAAGACAAACTAGTTGTGGAGAATATATGAGATTGATGACAGATCTTGATATGCCCGCTAGTGAGTTGGACCCAGAGAAATTGAAGCCATACTTCCATAAGAAGATGGAAAATGAGACCACGGATGGGATAACGACAGATTTCATGGGATTTTTTGCATGAGCCTTCGCTCAATCCAAGAAATTAATAAAGACTGGGATGAGATTACAAGCAAATCAAGGAAATTAAATTTCCAAGTGATCCAGTTAGATATATTGGAGTGGAACAAGCTCCAGGAGTTGATTATAAAGTTTGTGGAATATGCCACCATTAAGAAAAGTGAAGGAAATTATGTGATCGATGATGAGTTCCTCACAAAATAGCTGCAGCAAAAGGAAATTAGCTAGAAGACAAAAGAACTACAGTGCTGCTCACTAGAGGACAAAATAGGCTACATGAAAAAGATGTAATTTTAAATTGTAATATATTTGGGGGTAGGTGAAACCCTAATTTGTAGTGAATCTTGACCACACAATGCAAATCAATCTTGGCCATTCATTTTGCTTTTTGGACACTATAAATAAGGGGTCTCCTCTCATTTTCAAGATAGAGTTGAGTTGTTGTAATGACCTACTAAAATTTTAATAGAAATTCATTGACTTTGGTGGATTCTTGAGTTCCTTTGCATGTTTCATGATTCTTCTTCTCTTACTTAGTGAATTTGAGTAGATTAACTTCGTTGTTTTGTATGTTTTGGCTTGCTTTAGTAGATTAGTTAATTTTGTTCATTGATATTGAAGAATTCTATTATGTGTTGGTAACCTTCCTTGCCCATACTTTTTGCTATTTATTGATGATAAATAGCTGTGTAAAGTTAGTCTGGGCATAACTTGAAAGTTGCACTATTTTTTTGTCTTTTATTCATGCTTATGGTGAATGAATGATTGAATATATGCAGTCCTTAGAAGCTTGCACTAATTTCATAAGACTGTGAAGTAATTTGGTTAAGTGGAATTCAATTTTAGGAAGGTTGTTCGTTGTAGGGTCCTCCATTGTCACTGTTCATTGCTAGTTTCAGGTCTAGTAACCTTCTCTCTTCCCTACCCTTTTTTCCTTTTTTTAAAAGTGAGTTCGAGCAAGGTTCATTGCACATTGTAAAGCCAAATATGAAGATAAAATAGGTGTTTAGATTGTTGTTTGAACCTACAACAATCATGTATCAAGTTTCCCATCTTAAGAACTCCATTGGAAAATCCGATTCTCCCCCAACTTAACTCTGTAAGTTTTCCTTGTGATTACGAGAAAAATCACATCAAAGCAACTGAGACATTACAAGAAAGTTATGACCTAACACCTGAGAGTCCCTTGGGGTAATTTTCAGGAACTTTTTATTGGAGATTTCCTTTCAAAAGGGGTAGTGCACCTATGCACTTCCTATGTTGCAAAAGTGCTAAAACACCCATCACCATAGATTTACTCATAATGAAATAAATTACAATGTATGTACATATATATAGTGCAAATGAGAGAAAATGTCTCCTCGAATCATGGTGAAAGGGCCTAAGAATATGCATGTAACTCCATTGATCTAAGACTAGTGGCATGCAAAATCCAATGTAACTAGTAAGAAAGGAAAGACACCTAAAAAGTCTTATCTCAAAAAAATGAGTAATCCATAAGAATATTCTACAAGAATGAATATTCTAAGGAACAAACTACACAAATATTCTAAGGAATATCCTATATTAAAAATTACTTAAAATATCATAATGTGGATGGGATGTCAACATTTTTAAAAAAATTTATGGGATAGTATGATGGACCTTCAAAATTTTCTTCTCAATAGTGGTTTGGTTGATGTTGAACTGGAAGTTTATTTATACACCTAATCAAATAAACGAATGGGAAGTAGTGTTATCCAAGTTATACTTGGCCAATGTCTTGTTCCAACTAGTGTAGCATTAGAAATTTTCACTCTTCACAACTTCACAATAGGTTTAGCTCTCCTCTATGTGGTTGGACCCAATTGTGCATTTAATTTGCTCGTTTCATAATAATCTTTGGAAAATAAGAGGTTAAATTAGGATTAAGGAATTAATATTCATATATCTATGATTAAATCCCCAAAATAGGTCTAGACTAGGGCTCCCAATGCCCCTTTCTAGGATATTTTGGCCCCAATTCACATATGTCAATATCAACATTTTAACATTTAGAAATAAAAAATTATTTGTTAGTTGTTTATGATTGATTTGTGGGAAATTTTAAGAATTTAATATAAATTATACAAGTTTTTTTATCATTTGAAAACCTAACAAGCCTAGAAATTTTGAGAAGCAATCCTAACATTTAAAATTGAGCAATTGAGAATCCTACGATTAGAAAGAGAATAATTATAACATCATTATTTCAATCAATCATCATGTTAGCAATTCATAATATTTTCATGTGAGTTGGTTTATGTTTGATGTCCATTTTTTTAAGTATTGACACTTGTAGGACTTCAAATTAAGCATCCAAATTCTCCTTGAAGGTGATGATTAAAATGACATCATTCCATCAAGGAATGCAGATCTAAGTGGTCAATTGAAATAATGATCAATTTGTCACTTTTTTATTATTTAGCCTATTCTTGGTCGAGGGTAAGATCTCTTTTATATCATCATATCCATTGTGGAGGTAGAAAAACCAAAATGAGTTTTGACTTAGGAAAGACCCTAAACGACACAACCATTTCCCATCTTTCCTGTGTGCAAGTTACAAATCTAAAAAATTTTTGGAGAAGATTGAAGACCTAATTTTCCATTCAAGAATTCAAGTCCTACAAGTCAAAAAATTAGGTAAAGTGGATTTTATCAATGATAGATGAAGTTTTGATACTAATTACAGAGGAGAACCTGCAAACAAAGAGCAACAGGAGACTAAAATATGATTTTGAGTATCTACACTTTAGGCCCAAAAAATCCAACTCTCCTTTCTAGTCATCTCAAGCTCAAATTCATATGCCAAGTTCCTTTATGTTTTCACTCTACTCTTTTGAAATCTATTTTTTATTTTCTAGTTCTTTATTTTTCATAAATCATCTTAGTTTGTTGTATTTTCATATTTAGCCTAGATACATCTTTGCATTATAAAATTAACTCAATGAACAATAAATTAATCCTTATCAACATGTAACACCAAAAGCACTGAAACCCTGATCCACCATTTAGGATCTTCCATTGAGGTTAGTAGCCAAGTGGATGTTTGAGATCAATTTTAATCCTTTCCCTTGTGATATTGGAAAGAGTATGGTTTAGGCCCTAGATCCCTTTTTTGGCATCACATTTTTTGTGAACATTGAATTTTGTGCATTTTAGAACCTTCTAATTTTAAAACAATCTAAAAGAGATTGAATTTGTTATTTATGCATGAAAATTATGGTAAAAGGCTTTGAAAAAGTAAAAATTAGCATAATATTTTCAATTCAAAAGATAAAGACTGTCAATTTCAGTTGTTGCAAGAAATATATAGTCAATAATTGCACACAAAAATATTCATGTTAGGTCATGATAAAGTTTGAAAACAATTATAAAGTGTTTGAATTTTTCATGTATGCATGCATATGTTGTTGAAAAAGTAAAAAATTACATTATTGTTGATATTTCAAAAGATAGAAAAAATCTAGTTTCTAGATTTTCAAACTAGGTTCAGTTGATTATTTCATTTCACAATATAAAAATTGCATTTAGACACAATTTTAATATTTTAAAAATCTAAAATTGCATGCATAATTGGGTTTTATATATAGCAAAATTGAATTTTTGTGCATTTCTAAAAATCTTCCTATTGCTAGACTTGAACTATAGATTAGGATCCTCAAACATTATAGCTCATTTCTAGATTTTTAAGTTAGCAAAAATCAATCTGATTAGTCTAGGGCACACAACACCCTTGTCTAATCAATTTTGACCAAAATTCATATCATAGTTTTGTCTTTGTGATTCATTTATTGTTTTGGGTTCTATGTTTGCAAATTATTTCAATTTTTTTGACTATGCTATTTTTTCACTTCATTGTATAAAAACTAAAGCATTTTGAATCAAGCATAACAATTTTTTGAGCTCCACAACTTGGTGTCTCTTAGCTAATACCCTCATGAGACATAGTTTTATACTTATGGCTTCTCATGCTACAATTACAATTGGTGTTGAGCCTAAGTCTTAATAACTCTTTCACTCAATGTATTGCATCTACCTAATTCATGTTGGATTATCTTCCTAATCATGCATTTCCCATGTCTTTATCATAATCTAACATCTATGTATACTTGGTAGATGTTGTTGGCCATGTCCTTGATGATAAACTAAAACAATTGAATAGGGACCTAGAAGGACTTCAACAATTATTAAGCATTGAACCTTTTGTTGGAGAAATAGTCCCTCTTTTGGATAACCTTAGGAAGCTGGTAAACAATCTGCAAGGGATATAAGTCTTATGTAGCCTATCTCATGTAGTGGATTCTAATATTCCTACATTAGCTATTTACACTCAAGTTTTGACTAACACTCAAAACCACTTACGAAAATAAGTTTCCTCTCCCACAATAATGCCTTATATTCCCACATTTACACCTCTAGTCATAGCCTCAACAACACAAAATAGAAATGGTTTAAACCCAAGCTTAGGTATTTCTAATGGAAATACTTATATTTTTGTCCCTTCACCTATGAAACCTCCATGTTCATTACCCCACCTAAATGTGCAAAACAATAGCTCACCAACAATCCATACTAGTTCACAATACTCGATGCATTCCAAAAATATGTCACCTAATGATCCAATGATAAACCAATTTTTTTAAAATATGGCTTCATTACAACAAAAAAATTCAAACTTAAACCAAAATCAAACCAATAGTAAACATCTAACATACTTCATTGTAATGATAGAAAAAGTTCCCCCCTAACTTGGCCTTGATTTAGTGTTGCAATGTGTCTAACATATTCACATTAGGTCTTGGGCCCTTGTAAACTAAATGAACTTATCGGTGCCTTATTTAAGGTGTTGTAAAGTGTTGTAACAAACTTTCACACTTTTCTAGGGTTTTATTTAATAATTAAGCTTCTTTATGCTTTAATTGGCCTTATTTTACATCCATAAGCCTCATTTAATGCATCTTTTCGAGGATAATCCTGACACAAACCAACATCCAATCATAATTCAAGTGTTTTCAGGTTGTATGGCCCGGATTTAGTGATTTGGGGCTCATTCACCACCCTGGGAAAATGATTCCCACCTAGGTTTTTGGGTCCCAAACCTGGTTTCACACCTTTCTAAGAATTTTTGAAAATGGTCCCATAAATTATGCCTAATGGGACTCATTCACCACCTTGGGTGAATGAGTCCCATGTGGCCAAAAATTAAAATTAATTCAAAATTTTGGCAGGATTTTATCTTGCTAGATCTGATGTTGGCTTTTAGTGTTGTAATTTTGAGAATTATTACATAATTAAGTATAAATAGAAGTTTCTTTCACTCATTTTCACCTAAGACTTCTGTGAGAGCATTCATAATAGCAAGTTTGAGTTCACAAGAACATTCAAGTGTTTACAAGATCATTTCTAAGACATTCAAGGGAAGAATTCTTCATCAATTGTTGCAGCAATTCAAAATCCATCATCATGTCAAGATTATCAAGCATCAAGCATGTTATTGAGTTAGTGTTGTGATGTTGCATTCAAGATCCAAGGTCAAGCATTGTTCTACACTTATCTCAAGATCTAGATCTATATCCCTCATGGTCATTTCATGCTAGATTACTGATTTGTACTACAAAAAATCATTCAAGGTATCATTGCTCATGTTTCATGTCCTATGTTGCATGTTTTATGTTCATCTTTCATTATTTCATCATTTGGTTTAATTTCCTAAAAGGGGTTTGACCAAGGAAAGCCCTTATTCACTAACACTCAACAAGTTTTTCTCCTCTTTGCATGTGTGATTGCAGGTTTATACATTGAAGAAAAGTGGATTTGAAGCCTTCAAAAGTACCAAAATGAAAAAGTTGCAAATGTTGTCAAAGTTGTCATGAAAAGTTGTCAAGACTCACAAAAACTCAGATCTAGGGAAAAGTATCCATCCAATTTGCATGAAATCAATGGGAAATTACTTATTTGATCCATCTTCAAAGGCTTGCAAAGTTTCACTTCAAGATTCTTTTCCTATTACACTTTGCGACAAAATGGGACTGATTCGCTAGAAGTGGCAAATGAGTCCCACTATAGGCATTTTCAGGATTTTTGAAGATTCAGATACCCTTTTGCAAAAAACTTGTTCCTATGCAAAAACCTAGATCTGGGACTGATTCGCCTAGATTGGTGAATGAGTCCTAGTAGGTCAAAAATTCAAATTTTTAAGCATTCTTGAGCTCATCCAAGTCTACTTCAGATTCCCAGGTGCACACAATTCATATTGTAGCTTGTTATTCTATTTTATTTACATTTCTAAGTCATTTAGTTAAAATTTATATTGAATTAGGATTAAGCATTTCATCTTCCATTTCAAATTTGTCTTTCCAAGCCCTAGCTTGGTGGTGAACCCCTCATTAGTTTACAATCAGCCTCTAAGACAACACTATTGCAAGATCTCTTTCTCCTTTGCATTGAGATCTCTAGGGTTATCCTTCAATGAAATAATCGGAAAGTGGGTGCGCTTTATGCCCTAAGCCATATGATAACATTCCAATCCCATTTTTTCGTTGTTTCACTCACACGTATTCCATTTTCATTTTCTATATTAATGAAACCTATACCACAAAACATTGAAATACCTCACTTTTAAAAGTACAATGGTAAAGGAGATCCTAATAACCATATGTTAGAATTTACCACCTTTTGTGAAGATGCAATCTTAGTGAAACTATTTCCTAGATCATTGGAAAATATGGCCTTAGATTGGTTTTTTTCATTTCTAAATAACTCAATTACCTTCTTTACACAAATTCTTAGTGAGTTCCTACAACACTTTCAACCCAACATTTATCCTCAAGTTATGTTAATGAATTTAGTTCATTGTTAACAGGGACCTAAAGAGAATATAATAGACTTTATAAGATTATACCAATCACTTTATTCACAAATCTCCTATAGTCTTCCAGATGCTGACATTCAAAAGGTGTTTATATGAAACTTACATTTTATATTCAAAATAAGATACTGCTAATCAAATATCCTTTTTTGACACACTTGTGTACAACCCTTTGTGATTATCAAATATTGGAACTAGTCAATATGAAGTTACAACTTCATCAACTCCTACTAGAGAATCTAGAGTTATGCCTCAAAACAACTACCAATCATTTAAAAAGAAAAATAATTTTTTTATTAAGGTAAACACTCCTCAAATTGCTAATAACATTGAAACACAAGTCACTACCACAAATACAACTCCATATCAATTTAGATCATGAGATAGGCAATTTTCAAAATTTCCCAATTCTCTACACGTGATCATGTTGTAGTTGTTAAACAAGAATATGATTTAACTCCCTCCAATTAGGCATGTTGACACAACTTAAGCTTTACCACAAAGATTCTAATAACTTTATTGGCCAAGAGAGAGAGGATAAATATGACCTAAAGAGAGGAACAAAGAAATGGACAGAGAAAAGGGGAAGAGAAAAAAGTGATAGAGATATATATAGGAAGAAGAGAGAAATAGGGAAAAGAGGGGAAGAGAGATATTGAGTCTCTACTTCTCTCCTCTCTTTATTTCTCTATCTCCCTCTTTATACATTTATGTATATATCTATATCCCTCTTTATCTCTCTCCATATCTCCCTCTCACTCATATATATACACACATTCCCTATTTCTCCCTCCTTATGTCCATCTCTATATATATCTATCTATATTTCCCCTCTCCATCTCTCTCCCCCTCTCTCTATACCTCTCTCTATAGTACTTGTCTATGTATTTATCTATCTCTATTACTTCCTATCTCTATCTTTATCTTTCCATCTCTCTCTATATGCATATATATATTTATCTCTTCCATCTCTATATATCCCTCTTTCCTCTCTATCTTATCTCTCCCTCTCATTCTCTTCATATCCTTTCTTCATCTCCATCTCCATCTCTATCTTTCTCTCTATCTATATCTTCGTCTCCATCTCTATCTCCTTATCCCTCCCTATCTCTCACACTTCCCACCTCTATCTCTCCTTATTTCTATCCTTGTTTCTCCCTCTCTCTCTCCCTCTCTCCCTCTCTCCATATTGCAAACATAACATGAATCTATTGGTAATGGAATCTAATTATCTTCCTCATTCCGAGGTTTTGTTTCAGTTGTGTTTGAGTCCTTCTAAATGGATGGATAGTTGATTTGAAGCTATCACTTCTCCATAAAGACCTTTGTTGTACAAACATCATCATTTGCTAAATGACTTACCAATTGATCTCATATACTACACAAATGTAATCAACAAATAGACAAAAAAAAATTCCCATTGACCTTCCCCACCTCTTTGAGATACACATTTAACACTCATTAAATGCCCTTCATAATCTAGTGGCCACGAAATGCAATTAAAATTAAGATAAATTAACTTGAAATTCACTCGTCAAATTCAAATACACAAAAATCTCCGAGATGTACGCACCGTCTATAATATGTCGGCCGCAGACAAAATATTATTATTCTGTAATTATTTCTCGTAATATTTTAAATCCACGACAGACAGAAATGTTTATAAAGTCTCCATATTATTTAATTCGAAGCAATTAAAAAGAATTAGTGGAAAGACAGCGATGTAAAAGTGGCATCTTTTTCGTGCAATGAATCCATTCACAGACTAACCTGCTGAAATACGGCATTCACTAAAATCCATTTCTTGTCTTTTCTTCTTAACGTGGGAAAAAGGAAACAAAGCTTAGCCACAATTCTAGTGTTGCCAACTATATATATATATATATATATATATTTTGAATCTTAATATATTAGAAATTAAATTGGATTTTGTTGATAGATTTTATCATGTTTCTAGTTATAAGTTTAATCCTTAGAATTTGAATCCCAAACCTAAAATTATAGCTAGCAAAGATAGATTCAAATTTGAAAAATGTATCAAGATTGGAGATCTAGTAAAAGTTGGGTCACTAATCATAGTCAAATATCTAAGGAAAGTTGACTAAATATTTGGTTCTATGAATTCATTGTAATGCCCACTGACATCTTCCATGTACATCCTTAACTTTGTGCATATAAACATTTTCTTTATTTTTATTACTTCAATTTTTCATTATTAATCCTCCTTTATTTCTTCTATCATAGTTGTCCTTTGAATTTTTATTTTTTTAAGTCTTTCTTGTTATGATTCTCCTTATCTTATTCACATCTTACCTTCTAAATTATACAACTTTATGTCATCTCTTATCTCTTTCATACTATATGTTTCCTCTTGGGGAGCATCCCCTTTGTGTCTATTATCTCCTACTTCAATGATGTAATTTCATGTCCATACTTATATTTATATGTTCATAGCTTAGATAGCTATATGCTTGTATTACTATTCAATTACACACTCATGATTAACTTAAGATGTTCACATGTTCATTTTAATTTATCATTTCTATATTAAATGCACTTATGAAATTATGATTCATGCTTATGATGCTTTATTTATTATGATTGTACATGTTTTCATCATGTTTTTCACGATCTACAATATAACATTGATTTACAATTTTACTTGGTCCATGTCAAGTATTATTTACTTGATTACAACTATAGTTCAAGGAAAAAATTAGAGACATCATGCATTCCAAACTATATGCTTTCATAATTCTCTCATTATTTTCCCACATGTTTGTCACGTTAAGATATTTAGAATATTATTCATGCTTATTAAGTTATGCATTCAATGATATATTTACCTTTTTCTTCTCACCCAACTCATTTTATACTTTGTATGCAATCAATTGAAGTTCCTTTCATCCATATTTATGGTTATTGTAGCTTGAAAAATGCTAACCAAATTCTGAACACCAGATTGATTTTCTTGAATCAAAGCATGCTTGCAATGATCCATTGGGTAAATGTACCCCTCCGTTGATGATTATAGTGATTAGAGCCTCTTCATGTCAATTTCCATGGCTTCATGTCATATTAACATCATTCCAACCTTTATATCAACTTTTTGCACCTAATTTCAAATTCTTAGTACCAACTTTTAAGCATTTATATTAGTTTCTATATTTAAAATTGTTGATAAGTGATAATCAATAACCATTTTGTAAGTTTCATGATGGAGAACTCAATACAAGTAAGTGTATTTAAGAAACTGTATCATTATCTATATCCTTTTATGATTATCTAAAATAATTACATTCATGTTGATTTGTTTCTTGATTGTGATATACATCTTTATAGTATTTCAAAGATCCATCTAACTCTCACCTACTATATTTGCATCATCATTCAAATATAACTTCTAAGCACTCACTATGATATTATCATTTGCATATTGAGTGATATATAAACATTTTTATTGATTACTTATTTTCTTTCATCTTTTTTCATCATTCATTGATTTAACTCTTCTAAAGGTTTGGTTAAGGAGAATATTTCACTTAGCATGATCACTAATGGTGTATATAAATATTGTCAATTCATTACTGCAAAGTTAGATATTAAAAGGTGGGGTTCAATATAGTAAATTATACATAAAAAATATTTCAAGAAAATTTTGTGTACTATGGATCAATTTTTTACATTAAAATCTATTAAGTCATATTCAATCAATTTAGACCAATTCTACATCAGATTTTTTCTATAAATTAAAAAAGTTCAACTTGTCTGTCAAAGTGTTGTATAGTCAAATATGATGCCAAAGAATTATTTTGAATTGCATAGTAGTGGTGTTCAATGAATTATTATCAAATTTTACATATATATAAGTAACCTTAATCCATCTTTATTACTTTGACAAATGTGCTTGTTAACTATTTTCTTTAATTTCAACTCATTAATTCCTAAGAAATATATATTTACTATCATTTAAATAATCTACACTTAGGGTCCTTCAATCATATTCTTAAATTTCATTTTAGTGGGACAAAATAGAATAAGTAAAAACTAGATATTATATTAAACACCTATGCAATTATTAATATTAATGATTATAAAACCAATAAAGTTTGGAGATGGATAAATTCCTCCTTTTTAAGTGATGTGACAAGAAAAACAAAAGTAGATTCCATAAATTGTTATTAAAATAAACCCAAATAATTCTTTTGAGTTAGTGGTGAATCAAAGAAACACATTAGTGAATTCATGTGTACTTATAAAATTAAGCCTCTCAAAGAATCATATATAGACAAAAGAAATAAGAACTTATAATTAAATTAGCCTAGACTTATGGTGCTAAGACAATAGCAACACCAAAAATATTGTTTGAATTAATGAGGGAGGGAACAAACTTACTTAGTTTTAGAAATCACATTAGTGTACTTGGTTATGAATTATGCTTTTTGATTTTAAAAATATTTCTCTATGATTAAATATGGAAATATACTATTTTAATATATTATAGGATAATATATTCTCTATTGTGATTCAATTCTAAAGTTAGAGAACTATTTGTTGTACCAATGGACTTGAATGTAGATTTATAAAAATCACATGTGAGAATGTGGACTATGAATAGGTCTAATCACCTATAATATATAGGATTTTCTAGTATTTAGAAAGGAAATGATAAACATAAATAGATTTTTTCAGCATAGACTATGTAAAAGTAACATGTAAACTTTAAATTTATAAACTAATGAAATGTAGAAATCTTAATTTATTTTATGTTTTTTATTAAGGGGATAACATAGGTTTTGAAGGGGCCCCAAAACATTTTACACAACAAAATTTTATCCAAGTTGCATTAAAATAAAACAATGGGACCTTAAGCCCAAAAATCATAAAACAACAACAAGCAATCAACCGTAAACAATGCTTGTCATCTTCCTACAAATCCTCACCCCCTTAGATCTATGATGGGATTTTTAAACAAATTTAGGAAGATCTCTCTTCCTTCTTTAGACATTCATCCAAGATACATCTTCTTCTAGTTCAACCAAATGAGAATAGGGGGTGTTTTCCTCCACCACAATCTCATCCAAGGAAACACCTCATAATGAGGACAAAATATTTTCAAATTAATTCAAATGCTCCACCAACTATTCAAAAATCAAAGGTTATCTCAAAGCCCCCTAATTGGGTAACGATACTAGACATCATAGTAGAAACACACTAGATATGAAGAATTCCTTTTAAGGGTTGTTGAGATACTAATAGCTACCCCATCCTTGATTATTGATATAACACATCTTTTAATGGGATCCACTTAAATATTTGTGGTTGTGACTTATGTGCCTATGGGTCCCTCCACTATGCCATTAAGTTATTTTTTTATTATTAGGGAACTTAGATATAATTTGGAGTTGCAATGTGAAATTTATTTTTATAATTTACATAGTGTAAAAAATAAAGTGCAAGTCCACACCATATCCATATAGACTCTATTAGTAAATCCATATAGTTCTCTATAATTTACAAATTGTAACCTTGCTGCAAATACAAAGTGTATTGTGTTAACTACCCCAAACATAATTATTCATTAGAAAATGCATTCCTCCAACTTGCAACTTACCCTCTTATTCATTCCAGGAACTCAAGTTTGTAATAGGTCCACATTAGAGAGTGCAATTGTATTGCGTAGTTTTTATTTTGTAGACTACAAATATTTTACACCATCCTTCACCACTAAACTTTGTTCATAAGCCTGCTCAGGTCTCAATTTACACTCTCCAACTCATGCAAGATGCAAGCTATTCTCTAGAACCCAAATCCTAAAATCTCCCCATTTGCTAACTTATCATCCCCCTTGCAACCTACAAAGTCCTCCCTACATCTTGAATCCCAAAAAGGCCTATGGTGGCAGCAAAAATCTACCCCTTTACATTATATAAACTTCTGACTTTCCGCCTAAGCTTGTTAGCCTAAAATGCATTCATTTGGTGAACTTAGACCTTGACTTTTCATATGTAAACTACAAGTTTATGTCATGCATTACCCACCCTGTTTTCAAACTTCAAATTATTTTTGTATGCACATACTGACATGCATTAAATGTCATCATTAAGACACAACTAAAATTAGCAAGGTGTTCAATCTATGTGCAAGTATAGGTGAACCTCAAAGACTTGATTTAACTTACAAATCTGAATAGTTGATGATGCAACAAGAATGGATGACATATAGAATGATCGAATAAAATGAAAATCCTTTATAGGACTATAAGAAATTTTATTATTTTATGACTAAAGAAAATATTTATCCTATACTTGCAAGTCCTCTTCATATCTAAAGTGTACAAATGATGATATTTGGTTGACTTGAAAATAGTAACTATGACCTTTCCCTATTGCAAGAATCAATTGTAAATAATATATTCATATAAAAACATGTAAGAGGGGGTTGTTGTTCAATCTTTAAGCCAATCATGGATATAAGCTACCAAATTTATAATCTAAGGGATCAAATTATTCAATTCATAGTTTATTAGGGATGCAAATTTATTGTTTGAACTATAGGAAGTAGTCATTTCAAGAAGGATCTATTTATAGGTTAATGTATCCTTGACATAATGCAATACTTTAGGGTAGTGTTTGAGTGTGCTACTAATTATCTCTTTCCATATTTATTAGCATGATATATTGAGGATTTCATTGACGTGAAAACATTATAATGCATTACAAAGGATTATGTACTGTGGTTTCTCCTTACAAACATTAACTCAATTTCCCAATGGAATATGCACAAATCTTAATGGTGATATAGCTTCACACTTCCATTATTCATAATTTAAATTCATATTTCTTAACTATTTATTTTATTATAAGTGCAATTTTAGGTTTCACATGCTTTCATGGATTAGCAATACAACTTATGTCAAATCTTTAACAAGTTTGAAAATGATACATTGCTAGAGAATCATAATAGCATGCCCACAACTTACACATAGCTAACACTTTTTAGTACAAAACCATCAAACTAGATATAAGGGTAATTAATCTTTATCAAATTTATTATTTTGAAAAGTATACTAGTTAATTTACTATTTATTATCTCAACTCATAGAATTATAAAATATATTTATTTAGTGTTGTTTAATCAAAGATCTTTCGAAAAGTATTTTCTTTTTCTTTTTAATGAAAGAAAATAAAATAATTAAAAAAATATATATTATTTTTCAATACCTATGATATTGTTAATATTAAACTATTAGAATTTTAGATTTGTGTTATTGCACTCTCCTAGAATGTCATGACAAGATGAACAAAATTAAAATCTATAACTACTTATTAGAAGTAAACCCTAATAATATTTTTGAGTTTATGGTGAATCAAAGCAACATATTAAAGGATTCACTTGTACATAAAATGTTAGACAAGGAGGGATTTTTATAAAGCTTTCAATGATGTTAAAAAGCATTAGTAAAAATAAATCAAATAAAAAAATCAAATAATTTAAGCTAAATAAAATTAATAAGTGATGATAGATAAATTATTCTAGAATTATGGTGTTGAAATAGTGATAATATTATTATTATTTTTAATGATAAAGGAGGGAATAATTATTTAGTTTTAGAAACAATAATAATGTGTTTAATTTTGAATTGTATTTTTTGATATCTAAAATGATATTATGTGATCAAGTATAGAACTATACTCCAACATATTGTAAGATGATATATTTTATGTTTTTATTCTATTTTGTAGTTATAGAATTAGTTTTTGCACATATGGATTCAACCCTAAATTTGCATATACGGCCTAAACAAACCTATTCGCATCTACTATCTATTATGTATACCTTTGGGAGCTTGTTGCACAAAGATTTTCTTGCTAGTGAAGCTCATTGATGTGATTTAAAGATTTTAAAAGTTTAAAGACAAGTCAAACAGTCATATAAAATAGATATCAGTAATTATGATGATGATGCAATGATATATTACGAAACTTCTTTAAATGGTGAGACAACAAATAATTAAAATAGATACTTGATCTTACATCTAAAAATAATTTAAATTTTATCTTTTTTATAAAATATTTTAACATATAAATCATACATTTCATACTCAAACAAATAAATAATAAGTTATAAAAATAAATTAATTTGAACTCATTTCAAAATTTAAATTTAAAAATTCTAAAATCAAAATATGCCCTAAACTAAATTCAAAAATATATTTTCGAATCCACATTCTAAAATATGGGTCACAATTCTTTCAATTTGTTTTACGCACAAACATATCCAATCATTATATTTGAGACAAGCAAGTAAAAACCAAAGAAATAGAGTAAAAATTAATATATATATATATATATATATATATATATATATATATATATATATATATTTTCTCATTGCAAGAAAATTAACTCCAAGTCGGCGAGGAGTCCTGGTTTGACCATTTCACCCTACCGACGGCATATGTTTTCATAACCTACTCAAATACGGCAATCACTAAAATCCATATTTGGTGTTTTGGTCGGTTGGATTTTCAATTATTAAGTCCGAAAAGAAAACTATTGAAATAGACCACCGCTAAATAAAAGGTCCAACGCATCAACCAATGTCGAACGTTTGCTCGATAAATAGCACCAGTGGTTGTCACTCCTCTTCATCTCGGCCCGTCCATAACAACAATTCGGGAAATACAGTTTGAACTGCTTGTAGTTGGATTATGGATTGTGTTAGAGGCCATGCGCTCTTACTTCCTTTTCCTGCACAGGGCCACATAACTCCCCTCATGCAACTAGCCAAGATTCTCATTGACAACCGTATTGTGGTAACGTTTGTTAACACAGATTTCACAGAGCACCGGTTGAATAATACGTCTACCGAGTACCTGAGCTTCCAGAGCTTTCCAGACGGTCTTCCGCCTGATCATGTCCGCACTTTGAAGCTGCCAGAGCTTTGCGAGTCTCTACAAAAGCACGCCCCAATTCATATCGAGAACATTGTTGAAAAAATTATGCAGTCGGTCCGTGTGCCTCCTCTAACAGTTATCGTTGCAGACGGGGTATTCTCTTTTACTCAGCAGATCGCCGACAAATTTGGTGTACCCAGAGTCGCCTTTTGGACTACTAGTGCCTGCGGTTTCTCTGCCTATTATTATATGCCTCTTCTCATCCACCAAGGTTATATTCCGCTCAAAGGTAGTAATTTCGTTCTTGTTTTTCTTATAGTGATTTATCTATAAAAACTTGTTTATGGTTGTTTTCCTCTACACTGATCAGTGTTGGTGATTTGCTTACAGATGGTAGAGATTGCGACAAGAACAACGTCATCACTTGTATTCCTGAAATGGAAGCTCTGCGTGTCAAAGATCTGCCCAGCTTTCTGACAGTAACCGACGCTGCCGATTATATGTTTCAGTACCTGATGAGGGAGGCGCAAAACACTCACCAGGCTTCCCTAGTTTTGCTTAACACCTACGAAGAGTTAGAAGAACCGGTGTTGAGCGATCTGAATGCTAAATTCAGTAATAAAGTGCTCTCCATCGGTCCACTTTTACTCACCTATGGAGATGCGATCGCAGGCACAAACGGCAGCATATGGAAAGAAGAAAAGTCGTGTATTGAGTGGCTGGACAAGCAAAACGAATCATCAGTGATATATGTGTGCTTCGGAAGCATCACTGTGTTGTCAGACGAAGAACTTGTGGAGTTCGCGTGGGGTTTAGAGGCAAGCAATCAGCCATTCTTATGGGCCATCCGCCCTGATCTTGTCCAAGGCAACTCTGCCGTTCTGCCTGGCGAATTTATGGAGAGAACGAAGGAGCGAGGGTTTTTCGTTGGTTGGGCACCACAAAGTAAGGTTCTGTCTCATCCGTCTGTGGGAGGATTTCTTACGCAGAGCGGGTGGAACTCCACAATTGAAAGCATAAGCTCGGGCGTGCCCATGATATGCTGGCCATTCTTTGCAGAGCAACCAACAAATAGGAGATTTGTAGATGATGTTTGGAAGGTCGGTTATGAAATGAGGGAGAACGTTTTAAGAGAAGAGGTGGAAGCGTTGGTGAGGAAGTTGATGAATTTGGAGGACGAGCATGGCAGAGAGATGAGAATTAGACTGAAAATGTTCAAAGAGAAGGCTATTGCTTCAGTTAAAGTTGGCGGAGCTTCTTACAAGAATATGCAGGAAATTTTAAGGCAGACGCAGATGAAGATAGGCAACTGAAACTCTCCACGTTGCTTTGGATTGTATTGTCTTGTGGGTTACTGATTGTTTTTCTTTTTGATGACTTGTTTAAAGTCTAGATCATAGAGGAGGAATTGGAGGATTCAAGAACACCCATTGTCGAGGAAATCACAAGTAGCAAGTGATATGATAGATTTGTTCCTAAAATCTATATTTTGATTCGTGTAGACTTAAAATAAATTATCTTGTAGAATCTAGATAGATAGCTATCATAGTATAGACAGAATTCACGAGCGATGCTTATGCATAGCCGTCCAATAAAATTCATAAACGCATTGACTCGCACGCAAGGGCCTTTACAAAATTCTCTTTTAACCAATGGCGACTCGTTACTTCTAATGGAGGCACTCGAAATTATAAAGAATTATATATTTAGTTAAAATGGACAGATTAATATAGGAATAGAATACAAGAGTTTAAAGAACTTGAAATTTAAAAGAATTATGTATTTAAAAGAATTATGTATTTAGTTAAAATGGACGGATTAATATAGGAATAGAATATAAGAGTTTAAAGAAATAGTATGTCTAAGATCTACACGTAATTTTTTAAGAAGAGATTATTTATTTAGATGTACGTAAGATTTGAGTTGAAATAAAATCAATCTTTCTTTTAGGGGTCGAGGGGGCAACACCCCCTCGCGGGGTCCAGGGACAACAGTCCCAGCGCGCTCCAAAATTAACTATTGAAAAAGCATTCGAGCACACACGGATTAAGTATTTTCTTAAAATATCACTTTAAAAATAAGACTAAATGAAAAGTGAAATTGTTACCATTGATTAACTTTTTAATTGGATGGCTAAGATTGATTCCACTACCTATATGCACGTTCCTTTTAAAAGGCTTGTTGAGGCCCAAAATTTGTTTTGAGCCACATGATTAAATCTAATCATGCAGCTCAAATCATGCGGCTCAAAACAAATTTTGGGCCTCAATGATTTGAGCTGCATGATTAGATTTGATCATGTGGCTCAAAACAAATTTTGGGCCTCAACAAGCCTTTTAAAAGGAATGTGCATATAGGTAGTGGAATCAACTTGCAACCATCTAATTCAATGGCAATAAATAAAAGCCCTATTCAAGGCTAAAATATCCCTAAAATTAAATGGTAATTTATTATTAGTGGCAATATTTCCCCAAAATTAATGGTAGGAATATAATATTATTGGTGAATATGATTAATATTTGTAATTATAGTATAAAGTACTAGAGAATCAGTTCCAATGATGCATCGTTTACGTAGTGAATCAATTCAATTTATTAGTTTAAAAAATAATGCATAGGCAAATTAATCGAGATGAAATTAATTTTTTGTAAAAACCTAGCAATTCAGTTTCCTTTTTAGCTTGCACTATTCACCATTTTTGGAGGTCTTGATTTGAATTATTTGCCAATTGGCGAAGATTCGCCACTAAAGTTTTCTCTATTGCTATGGAAGAGCCAAAATGATGGAACAACATTTTGCTTATTTATTAGGAGGATGATAGAATGATTAAATATTAACTTGATTTGATAATGCAAATGTCTTTCTAGGTCAACTATTAACCTAAAAAAACTAATGTAAATACAGAGAAATATAGAACTAAAACACAAAAATGAGATATAGATCAATAGAGTGTAGAGATAGAGGAACTTGACATATGAATTTGGGCTCAAACTGGTTGGACAAGGGTGCTAGTGCCCTAGACCTGAAAGTATAGAACTCAAGAATTAGAAACCAGATCTCATGTGGTGGTTGTTTGTAGGTTCTTCCTTTCTAGACTCAACTTCGAAACTTTGAATGTTGATGATTAATTCAACTTTCCCTAATTTGTTGACATATGAGGCTTGTATGTTTGATCTTGCAATTAGGTTTTCAATCCTCTCCCAAATCCACTTTAGATTTATCACCTGCACACAAGAGACGATAGAAAGGGTTGTTCCACATAGGGTGTTACACCCCAATTGTGTAATTACTATTTACTATTACTACATAGGGTAAATATGAATGTACTGTGAATTATGGAGATGAATAAATTGTCCTCATACCATGTTATTAATGTGAATTTTATCTCATTTGATGTTATCTCAGTTGATGTTATTTCATAGAAAAATACTGCATACATGTGAATGGATGGTTATTGAATTATTGTTCTAACTTTGAAGATATTTTATGTATAATTCATATGTTGTGAACAATTGATTGTCATGTGCATGTGTTAGTGGATGCAGATATACGTTCCATTCCTCTAGGTGGAGAGTAAGTATCACTTAGGAGAAGATCTTGGTCAAGTAACCGGTAAAAGTAAACTATCTAAGCATACACACACCACATTAGAATGATTGAGTTGAGTCATTTTTTGGGTAGTTGGTAAGTCATCCTTAGTTGATATGTCTACATTGGAAGAGTCTTGTTTACTATTTCATGCATTATTGGGTGATGTTTATTTGTTTGAGCTTTTGAGATATTTCTTGTACTATTACAATTATATTGACAAGTGGGATGTACGTGGAGTATGCGTATATATATATGCACATACATGTCAATGGGACTTAACAACATGTATATGCACATGTATAGATGCACCACACGTAAATACATATCAATATGATGGTAATTGTGAATGGTTATATGTGAATCGAGAATGTGAACATATATATATATATTAATACATGTATCCATATGTATATGTGTATCGATACACGCATAGGTACATGGATGGATGCATCGATATAGATATGCCTACATATATGTGTACATAGAGGCATATACTTTTATACATATATATATATATATACATTTGATATATTGTGTTTATTATATGCAAATACTATCTTTCCTATACTTTGTTATACGTATATATCGAATGTATACTTACATTGTTGGCTTATGACACACACATATATAAATATATATTAACATTTATATATATATATATATTTGCATATATACATATACATAAATATAAATACATGATGGTATTTAAATATATGTATGTATATGATATATTATATATATATTATAATATATATTTCACATATTAAATATATTAATAGAAAATGACTATCACTTACCATGATAGAGGCTGGTATATAAAGTTCGACTATAGTAATTTATGACTATGTTATTAGAGGTCGATAGAAGTAGTTTATGACTGTTTGTCAAAGCCTATTCTCAGTAATACTGTCATGCGATATGAAACACTTATATTACATTTTAAGTTGTTGTCTAATGTTTCAATACAAGCATGGACTTAGTCAGCACCTATGTTAAAGATCAACTTTGACTTGGTAAACATATCTGCTATGTTATATACATGTGTTGATGACTTTGTCAAACGTATTTAACATCTTAGCCAACTCATCTCTAAAGCAAGTCGATAGTGCTTGGTGTTACAAATTGGTAATTGATTGTTTCTAATGGCAAGGAAAATGCACCAACAATAAGGAGTGTGGATGAATATGGTACCACCTCTGGAAACCCAATTGTTGTAGATGTCTAGTTCATGAGATAATTTGAATTGAGCATATGGAGATTTGAATAAGTCTTTGATTGCTATTAGTATTTGCAAGCTAACCTATAGATGAATTTGCTAAGTATGAACTTGATAGGTCACCACCATTCTATTATGTTTCATGTGTTGCCTTGCATGGAGCTTTTTGTCCATTATCATGCCTAAACTATAGGATATGAAGTTACCAAGCTGCTCTATAAATAGCTAAACCATTTCATTTGAAGGGATGCATTCTTTCACAAGATTACACATCTTTTTCATTCTTCTTGCAAGTTTTTATATTGCATTATTTCTAGCCATACTCTATTTTATATTGGGAGTGAGAAAGAGAGAGAGAGTTCTATTTTATTTGTGAGGAATTTTGTTGTTGAGAGAAGTAAGCTATTAACTTGAGAGTTAGAGTTTTCTTGTGACATTCTAGAGAAGCTGATTATCAAGCTTGTTGTTGTTCACAAGGGCTGCATTGATGTCAATTATTTGGATAAGTGATAACAGGCATGAGGATCTCTTCTTCTTTGTTATTTTACTTATAAATGATGTGTCTTCCATGTATGCTTAATTTTTCTTTTCCAGTGTGTGCATTAGAGAAATCAGAATGTCTTTGAAAATGAAATTGAATCTTTTATGTTGTTTTCATGATGTGTTTTTAAGTACTCCATAATAGGAGATGGGTGTTTATCATTGGTATTATATACTATGTATGATTGAACATGAGAGGCACATGTGATACACTTAGCTAAGTTACTGATTTAACTAGGAAAGCTTGTGTTTACTTCTAGGATAGTTAATCTAGTATGGGAGAGAGCTTTTGTACTTACTTATTAAGTAGGTTTATTTCCAAGTATGTAAAATGGTGATAGGATATCTTTGGGATGATAGAAAATACATTGAAGGAAATACATAGCTTGTGTACTTACTTGTTTAGTAGGTTTATTCCAAGTAGACTAAAATGGTGATAGGTTATCTTTGGGGTGATAAATTATCCATTGAAGGAAGTACCTATGCATAGTTTAATATGGCCTTAAGTCAAATCAGCACTGAGTAGTGTATGTGATAGATGACCTTCATTCGAAGTACTGAATGAGAACACTTTAGCCAAAGTAGCGGAATGTCCAAGACTCAACTGTAGATAGTGTGATTTTTTAGACTCCACTATCAGTTCAGCGTGATCCAGTATTATATGCTAGTCTGAGATTGTGGGATTACAAGATCTAGTTATGTAGGACACAACACTATGCTCAGTTGGTTTTCATTATCAGTTACTCTACCAATCTCTTCATCGAAGCTATCGAATGATAGATGTGGGGGGAACCACATTAAGATTCTGTGGTTGGCAGAAAAGTGCTTGAATGATGCTTCTCCTCCATAGCAGATGATAGAAGAACCAAGGTTTGAAAGGAAGGATCCTGGACCATCTTACAGCTATTTTTTCCAAAGCTCATTGAGCTATGTATGTATATGTATTTTTTCTTGTATTGTTGTAACTTATGAGATTATCGAAATAAAATGGAATCCATATTGTATTATGTTATGCACCTTGTTTGGAAAATTATCAATAAAGAAAATAAGTTTTTTTATTGCAATGGCTTGTTACTTAGTTAATTTACTTGAAAGGTGAAAACTTAGAAATTTTTACTTCATAGAAGGGTTGGTATGTTACATAGGGTATTTCCTAATTCAAACCTGTTTTTGGTGTTTCCACATCCACAATGGCTATAATGATGTAAAGAGCGCTTACCCTCGGTCGACAGGAGAAAATGAATAAAAATGAATGATAAAATAACAAGTATTGCAACTCACCACTCAGATCTTCTTTCCTTGATAGAATGAAATCCTTGTACTCATCTCATCCAAGGATAATTGGTTGCTTGATTGAAATTCCTACAAGTTTTAGTACTCACAAAAAAAATGAACATAAAACATGCATATAGTTACCTATAAAATTGATGCATTCCAAACATGAATCTTGACTAATAATAAGTTTTGTAAAACTCTGCTAATTTTTCTCTTGACTGCATTTTAGGATACTCAATTGATGTTTAAGTTTCTTAGGATTACATTAGGTGAAATAGACTTGTATTTATATGCATTAGTTTGTTTTCCTTGATTAAATTAATTATCAAAAGTTGACAAATCAATTTAAATCTAAAAAAGTTAAAATATCAATAATAATATATTTAAATTGGGGCCAAAATAGGCTAGACAGGGTGTTAACACCCTATTCTAGACCTATTTTTGGTCTTTAAATGTTGTTAAATAAAAATTAACAATTTATTTTTTATTTTTCAAAGATGACAATAAAACAAGTAGTTTAATAACACTATTGAGTTCAGGCACATAGGGGGGAGCTAAACCTAGTGTAAAATTATCAAGAGTGATAGTTTAAAATAATAAATTTAGCCCCAACTTTAGTGAGTGTATGAACTTATTCTCATGCTCACACTAAAGTAAGGATAAGCCAAGAAGGTTCTTTTATTCAAACATTGAAGAGATAGGATGACATTGAATATAGGGGATGTGACTTCCCCTAATATCAAGATCATATGGCACAACAATGTAAAGACAAATGAACATACACATATGAGGTGCAATGCAAAACATGAAGCATACAAAATGAAGACATAAAACTAACATAATGCAAAAACAAACATAACAAAAGAATTGTATGATGCAAAAATAATTTAAACATAATGCAAACATGATGTAAACATGTAAAGGGGATATGACAATTATAGACTATCAAGATCCACAAGTTTATCACTAGGATCCATACCCAAGGTTTTCATGAATCACAAGCTAATAAAGTCTATTATTTGCTAAGTGTTCTATGAACAAAAGCATCATAAGCTAGTGGAGTCTAATATTCACTGAGCGAGCTTGATAAGAAATAAAATAGCCTAGTGAAGTCTAATATTCACTAGGTGAGTTTATACCATGGTAGAAAATGAAAACACACAATGGTTAGTGAAGTCTAATATTCACTAGGTGAGTTCTCATGTCAACCATACCAAGAATCATAGTCCCAATAACTATGATAAGGTGCTATGTACAAAATATGATCAATATGCCAAAAATTCATCACAAAGTTCAACGTGTGTGAACAAAGTGAAGCACATAGTGGAATGCATTCCCCTGCCTTAAAGTAATTTCTAATGCCTATTGGGAGAAATTGCATTTAAGGTAAAATAAAATGATATTTGATAAGACATGTGTAAGGCCACCTAGTCAACACCCCATAATGCATGTAGGGATTTTTCTAGTATGTGGTAACAATATGCTCAAGCATAGAGTTCATATAGTTTAAGATAGGTTTAGTTGTTCTTACAGATTATTTTACTAACATTGTGATAAGGTTCTAAAAGATACTGGAGTTGTTATAAATAAATAATATTTGAACAGGTTGTGATTTAAGCATAATGGTACTTTTTGATGTTTGAAGTTGTATCGAACATGTGTGGATGTTAATTCTAAATCATGTGTATTTTCTTACAGTGTGAAGCTTCCTTGCACATTGATGGGATCTTTACACATTGTTCATTTATATGGTGCCAAAATAGGTGTACTATAGGATGTTAGGAATATTTATTAATAGGCGCTAGAGAAATAATGGAGTGGGGAGATCTCATTACCTTATAGACTTAGCTGAGTCATAATACTATGTCTAAACATTAGTATTTCTAATAATTGAAGGTGGTATGATAACTTCTTGCGATAAATATATTTATCTTTAATTTTAGTGAAATTTGCAAGGTAAATATAGATGAAGAAACCATAAGTAACTTATATATATCACTATTAACTTATTGATTGTCTACTGTGTGGAATGAATGCATGTTCACTTACAATGTCAACTAATTGGATGTACCTCTATTGGGTGATCATGAATTAAATAATGATCTTGTCATTGCTTGGGTGGAGGAGCAATAATCAAATTATTATCAAAAGATTCATTATTGATTAATTAAAAAAAAAAGAATATACATATATATACGTGCATATATAAGAGTTAATTTTTTTGATAATTAGATTAAGACTAGAAGGGCCAATACCCATTACAAAACAACCATTAAGGAAAACAAGGGGATCATAAGAAGTGAAATGCCAAGCATACAAAAGCAAAAACTAAAACTTAAATAGTTTGACCAGCAAAAAGAAATAGAGACAACAAAAAAAAGACCAGCATAGGACCACATAACACCTACAGGTCTCCCAACAACTTGAGACCACTGGTAAGAGTTAATTGTTAATAATAATGTTTTTATTAACAATTAAATTGTGACTTGATAATGAATTTTATTACTAGAATGATGAATAATAGTAGAATTATAATCAAAGTTAGATTTAATAAGAATATTATTGTTATTGAGTCATTGGTTAAAGAAAAATGAAATCATTAATAAGGTTCATTTGGAAATTGGATAATAGAATTATAATTATAATTAATAAATAACATTATTGTTGTTAATGTTCAAATGTTGATTGAATATTAAAGTATTACGGTTGAAAAACCAAGTGGTAATATTATGATCATTTAAAACCACCAACATAGTATACGAAAACTATGTATTAAATTATGGCACAATACTAAGTAGAAGTGGAGGTCCCAAGTAAGGCGATAAATTCTTATGAGAGTTGGGAATATAATGATTTTGTTATAAATATTAAGGGTGCTAGGGAAAATTCTTATATACACTAGTCATAATGGAAGGATGAGGCTTAGTGATGCAAAATGGTGGATAGAGGCTTAAATGAAACAAATAGTTTATTTATATTCCTTTCTAACTTGTAACCACCTTTTTATGATGGTGCTAGAAGTGTCATTTAAGGAAAGAATCACCCAACAAAGTAAAGCTAGATTTTTTTTGTGTTAGGCACCACCTAAACTAAAGCAACCATTTTAGCTTCTTAATGTTTTGTGCTAGAGAAATGTTATGAAAGGTTTCTTCACATCTTGATTGATTGTATCGTTGAACTATTTATTTCAGCTTCTTTGAGTTGTAATGAATATATATTAATATAATGTGCTTTTGATGTTGGGAGAGATCAGAGCATTTGTTCTATCTTTTGCTTCAACTATTGGATTAGTAATAGTGAAAGGAAATCCAATACCATTAATGAAGCACATAGACCCATTTAAATGGTGACAACCATTTGGGGTACGAGAGCTGGAATAGTTAATGAAATGGAAACCTTTGGACAGTGGATAATTGACTAAATTGAAGGAGATTTAATGCATACAATTGTAGGCATCTCAAGCATTATGCTTCAAAAGATAAGAGAAATTTAAATAAGGGAAAATAGGAGAAAAAGAGAGGGGGGAGGAGAGGAGACTAAATGAGTGGGGTGAAAAAGAGTAGATAGGAAGGAGATTTGGTGGAGGTGAGGACATCTAGCAAAGATAAAAGATGAAAAAAACATTCAGATAAGAGGTGGGTGTTGCTCTACAGGCTAGTTATGTATATGCAAGAAATAAATTTACCTTACCTTGGTTGTCCACCCTTCTTGCCCTGTATTTCTCTCTATTTTTCATATTATGTGCTCTTGTAGTTTAGCCTCTCTTATTTTTTTTCAATCCCTCTTCATTATCATTTCCATGGTAACAACAAATGAGGTTTGAGAACCATGATAGTTAAGGGAATGGTGACAATGGTTGCAAAAAAAGGGAAATTCCCACCCTACTTCACTCATCTGAATCATTTAATAGGCCTCAACAAATTTTAAAATATAAGTCTTCTTGTGAAAATAATGCACAAGGGGAATGGTTACTTAAAGTTGTCGTGTAATGGAGGCTTGACTAAAATAAGAACTACAATTTGTGACATAGTTACCATAGTGCAAAGTTCTTGAATTGACATTGGTTGTTCCAGATCTTGATAAGACCTCATTTTGAAAAGGAAATTTTGGTTTGTGCCAATATCCTCTCTACCTACACTAAAAAATGGGAGAAGTAGGTGTGGGAGGTAGAAAATGATTTCATATTTCTTCTTTTGAGGAATCCTTCCTAGACCATGATGATCTGAAGAGCAACTAACGAAAAACTTGAAAAATTTCTCAAGTAAGTATTCTAGAACTTTGATTATTGTATAAATTTACCCGTTGGTTAAATCTATGAATGAGTAATAAATTTTTTGTGATCTATATATACTCTTGAAACAATGGGAAAAGGGGGATTGGGTTCATATTTCACATTCTTGTTTCACTCAAGGAAACCCTAGAGATCTCAATCCAAGGATGGAATGAAGGAAAGGGTTCTACTAAAGGTTGTCCTAGGGTATGATTAATGACCAAAAGGGGGTTCACCACAAAGCTAGGGCTTGGAAAGAAAAATAACATGTAAAACCTAATTATGAAACTTAATGATATGCAAGACTTTACCAAATGACCTAGAAATGATTGCAAAATAGAATAACAAACTGAGAGATCAGGGGTGTGCACCTGGAAACCTATAGCAGCTCTAATGGAGACCTGAAATGTTGAAAATGATAAATTTAATGCACAATAGGACTCATATGCTAGACTGGGTGATTTAGTCCCAAATTAGGGTTTCTGGGTAGGAACAAAAACTTGGCAAAGAAAAGTCTGAAAAACCTGAAAACTACAAATTTCACTGTATTGGGACTCATAGGATAGAAGTGGCATATCAGTACTTCTTGGATTTTTTAGAGGATCGGGATTTGAATCTACTCTTCAATCTTTGATTTGTCTTCTTAACCTAGTTTCTAGATCTGAATAGGAAGATTCTGCTCTGGAGGTGTCCTTCAATGGTCTTGTAAACAAGGTGACAACTTTGATGACTTTTCACACTTGACAACTTGTTTCCAATCTTGCTCCTTAGAGCCCGTCTTCAACCTAGATCTGCAAATCACAAACTAAAGAGGGGAAAATGTTCTTTTGTTAGTGGAAAGGGGTTTTCCTTGGTCAAACCCCATTTTGGTAATCAAACCTTGTAATGAAATCAAATAGAAAATAAGAATGATGAATGAACAAGATAATATGTTACAAATCACCAAACCCTAGAAATAAAGTGTTTCAAATGTGTATCAAGTGGCTCCAATGGATGTAGATCTTGAATCTTGCTTGAATGATATAGATCTTGAATTGAATGCTTGCTTGAATCATGAAACCCTACATCACAATTGTTAGCTAAAAAAAAACATGATGCATGACGACTTTGACATGATACTTGATACTTGAATAATGCTCCAAAACACTTGATAATCAACTCTTGAATGCTCTTGTAAACACTTGAGTTCTCTCATGAACTCAAATTCACTATAAAGAATTCTCTCATGAAGTTCTTGGATGAAAATGAGTAAATTAACCCTGTATTTATACTTGTTTAAGCCAAATTTCCTAAAATTACAACACTACAAGATGACATCAAATCTAGGAGAATAAAATTTCACCAAGAATTTGAATTTAATTTAATTTTAAGCCACATGAGACTCATATGCTAGAAGTGGCATATGAGTCCCATTAGGCTACGTTATGGGACACATTTTTCAAGAAAATTTTAGATTCATGTGAAATCCAGATCGAGGCCCTGAAACTTAGGTGGGACCTATACACCTAAGATAGAGTATGAGTCCCAAATCACTAAATATAGGCCATACAATCCAAAAACACCTAGATTATGATTTGATCCTGGTTTATGATGGGATTATCCTCGAGAAGATGCATTGAAGTTTGTGGATGCAAAACAAGGCCAAATAAGGCATAAAGAATCTCAATTAATTAATAAAAAACCCTAGATTAGTGTGAAAGTGTGGAAAACATTTCACAACACCTTAAATAAGGTATAATTAAGTCTACTTAGTTTATAAGGGCCCAAGACCTAATGTGAATGTGTTAAACACATTACAACACTAAATCAAGGCAGCATTATGCTTAAATTAACAAGGAGGGCCCAAACAAGCACAAAAATGTAGAGGGATAGATTTTCCATTGCCACATTTATCCCCCACTTTAGTGAGAGGAGGAACATACTTCCAACTCACACTAAAGTAGACAAACTCACATCAAAAGGGGTCTTAGTGTACCCATGATAGTAAGATAGGATGAAAATGATCAAGAGGGATGATTAAGCCCCTAGGATCAAGATCCTATGGACAACCAACATAAGCACAAAATAACACATGAAAATGATATAAGGAGCAACAACAAGGAACAAGCATACATTATCAAAGGAAAAGAGAAGAAAAACAAAAAAATGGGGTGGATCAAGATTCAACCATTTGTCCATCGTGATGTGGATCAAATCTAAGCTATTTTTCCAAAAATGCACGCTCACTCTGAGGCAACAAAACTCTAGGTTATCCACTAGGTGAGTATCCAAAAAGGTGAGACACATGTGCATGTGGTTGGTATGTGCTCACACTACACACAAGCAAGTGGCTATGGAAAATTCATGCCTAAGTTTGGCTTCCTATTCAACCAGACCAAAGCTATACCTCCTAATAACTTTGATAAGGTGCCATGCACAACAATGAACTTTGAGCTTCATGAGGCAAGAAAATCTTCATATGCTTGAAACTCGTGAACAAACAAGATGGCTCCATAGGCATGCAAAGTGTGTTAAGCAAGGTGGCCATATAACCGAAATGAAAATGCAACATAGGGAACATTCAAAGGAGTTATTTTTAGTTCATGTAAGGTCTTAACTTAGGGAAAATCATGCCTAATGTCTCCAAGAGAGGACTAATCAAAGAATAGAAGGTTCGCAAAGTTTAGGGGATGTAGTGTGTTGCATCAAGCCACTAAGAGGAATATAATATGCTAAGAGAGATCACACTCTTGAGGGACATCACACCCAATGTCACCACAAAGTGAAAGATGGATCACATGAAGTAAGAAGACTACACAATGGACCATGAGAAATGGGTATGTGTAGGATCATCATAGAAAAAATAGGCCCTTAAGTGGCAAAAAAAAAAGAAAAATCGGAGTTAGAAACTTGGCGTAAAAATTTGAATAAGTTATCTATATTATTTTAAAAATATGTAAGAATAGAATCTGTAGCAAATTGAATGTAGTTTCTAAACTACTAGGTTTGTTTTAAAAAATAAAAATCTATTTGGTGAAAATTTGAAATTTCAAAGCAAGAGTACTTAAATTTCGGAAAATAAGAAGGGTGTCCGCCTAACCACCCTAACCACAATAAAATGATAATATTTTTATAATATTTTAGATATAAGTAGAGGACTCATGTCTCGATGTGATGCATATTTTTTTATAATTTTTTCCAAGTAAATAATTAATTATGATTTTTTTATTACAAATTTTAAAAATATAAAAAAATCGTATGTTTGACCACCTTAACTTGGTCAAAACTTCATAAAATTCAATTTTTATTTTTTTAATCCTATAGTATACAAATCATAGAATGTGACGCATGTTTTGGATTCAAAAAATGTGATACCGTTTGAAAGCTATAAATGTTTTTCAATCAGTCTATCAATCAAGACTTTAGTCATAATTTGAATAGAAAATGAATAATAATTACTTATTAAATTCAAAGTAAATAATAATTTATATTGATGGAAAGCTAAGAATCTCCTTTAAAAACCCTTTTTGTTTCATCAATTTTGGGCAAAAAAAAGGTCGTCAGCCACATACCCATCATATTGCCACTTTTTGGCCCATCATGATCCTGCACATACCCAAATGCAAAAAGAATAATGCCAATGTATTCCCCCACTTTAAAGAAATTGCTAAATACAATGTTGTGAGAAATTACTTTAAAGTAGCAAATGATAAATGCTAACAATAAAGAAGACATTAGAGCCTATTTGAAAAGCCCTATTCCAAGTCATATGTTTCCAAATGAAGCTATGTCATGAAAAGAACAAGGGGTCACCCCTAAAATAAAACTCCAAACACATGAGTGATCCATGGATTTAGGGTCAGTATATTCTTGCTAGAATGTTCTTATAGATCTTGGAACTATCAGCATTCCCCAAATACTCATGAAACTCAGAGAATGACATAAAGAGAGCGAAAAAAAGAATCCTTTTGGGTCAACATGGAAGAGACATGAATGTCTCAACACCTTGCATCATCCCCAAAAGAAAAACACAAGACAAATGAAAAGATAAAGGAAAAGGTAAAATATTTTACTGCATAGAGAAGAATGTAGATACAAATAGAGGAATGTCACAAAAAGAGAGAGATACATCAAATATAATGGTATGGGGGATCACTTTATGCACATGCAATCACATAAAAGAAAAAGAAATAATGTAAAAGACTAGTGGGTAAGTGCACAAAGTTGAGTCCACAAAACGTGGAAGTTTTTGCCTTAACCAAAAAATTGAAATCGGCATTGAGCAAACGGGATCCCGATTTTTAAAAATCGGGATCCCGTTATGGTTCGGGATCCCGAACCTGAGACGAAATGGGATCTCGATTTTTAAAAATCGGGATCCCATTTCCCATCATATTCTGAACTGATGGAAAAGGCACGGGATCCCGATTCTCACAAAACGGGATCCTGATTCATCTCAGGCTCGGGATCCCGAACCATAACGGGATCCCGGTTTTTAAAAATTGGGATCCCGTTTGCTCAATGCCGATTTCAATTTTTTGGTTAAGGCAAAAACTTCCACGTTTCATGGGTGGGTTTTTGCCAAGGTTTTTGGTTTGGGAAAAGCATTGGAAGTCTAAAGCTAGGCCTTCAACCTGGTTTGACCTGCAAGTTGAAGGCCCTAACAATGTCAAAGAAAAATACCGACTTTGGGCATATGGCTGACGACCTTTTTTGCAAAATTTTTGACGAAATTAAAACCCATTTTAGATGAAACAATGCAAATTATAAATATGTAATTTGTTTTGCAATTGAATTATTTTTTCTATTTTTCAATTAATTTCTAATAAAATTGGTCCATAAACTTTAAATATCGAGTTTTTTACTATTTTAATAACTTTTGATCAACATAACATTTTGACAAATTGACGACGAGCAAACTTCAGACAATTCTTTTCAATTTTATTTTATTTTTAAAAAGAAAATGATAAGTTTAGGTCATCTTATGCATGTCGCATATGACGATTTTTCAAAACAACAAATCTGCCTAATAAAAATTAACAAAAAAATAAAATTCAATAAAAAATTACAAAAATATCAAGAGCAAGCTTCAGTGAGTCATAAAACTTTTCCCAAAAGGATTTAGAAAAATACGATAATTTAAGTCAAAATATGGATGTCGTACACGTGCATGGTATGGTAAAAAAAAATGACTTTTAAACAGTGGTTTTTAGAAATTCCTATTAAAACTCAATTTGTACAATCTGGGTATTGAAATAAATTACATATTTGGAAACTAGACTCCGAGCACTACATTTTATGATTCGTGACTTTTTTAAAAATTTCATCTCTAAGTGCTTCAAATTTTAAGGTCAAATGTGTCAAATACTGAAAATTAGGGAAAACACTTCCACTTTTTGGCCAAAAAGTGGACTCAACTTCTTGCACACACCCTAGTAAGGAACATGCAAGTAAACCTATTAGCAGGTCATTCACATCCCAATCCTATTCATCATATATAGAAGGAAGAAAACTAGCCAAAGGGACAACGAAAGATGCACTACTAGGACAAGGATATCCAATTCTTGCCCCCACTTAGTGCAAGACAAGAATGAGTTGAGGTAGGTGATTAGAAAGAGCTCCTTGCATCTTGAAATGTTTTTCAATGAATTTAAAGCATGCAATAGTGAGAATATAATGATTCTACAACTAGTAAATTGAAAGGAGTGAAAGGGTCCTACTTTAAGGGACTATTTCTATGATATCAAACTTTTTAAATATTTGTTTTAAAGCAAAACACTCATCAGTACTATGTCCAAGAACTCTATGGTATCAACAATGTGATGTGTTTTTATTCTTAGTATTTGGAGATCAATATTCTCTTATATGTGGTAATGTAATCAATCCTTGGTTTAAAAGTATTTGTAAAGTTCTTTTAGTGGTAGTTGGTGGACAAGAGAATTTTAGTTTCTTTAGTTTGTAAGGTCTTCATTGCTTGCTAGATTCACCAATTTCTTGAGTTGAATGTTGAGGATGAGGACCTAAGACGGTCCTATCATCCTTATCATTGTTACAAAGAATTGGTTGTTCTTTAGGAAGAAGTACACTCATATCGGGAGGAGGATCTTGATATCCTAACCCTTTAGTATTGTCAATTGGTATTTGCTCTAAGAGTAGATGAATTTCATGTTCACTTGTATCACATCCTTGTTTTCTTAATATCACGAATCCTTTTCCATGTCTCTTCTAGATTTATGGGAGTGTTTGTCACTTTGTCAACATAGAATGGTTGAATGTTTTCTCGATTAGAGGAACTATGTTCACCTATTGTAGGGAACTTAGGCTCAACTTGTATTTTAATTTCAGGATGTATGTAACCAAACATCTCAAGTGGTGGGATGATAGGGGGTGTTGTTTGTTTCATGGATGGATAAAAGTATGATTTAGTCTCAAAGTTATTAAGGAAATCATTTAGGAATTTATTCATGATGTCATCATCTTCTCTAATGATGTCAACATCATGAGGAGGACATGCATTAGGAGTTGAGTGAGAATGAGTAAGTTCAATTTCATTAGGGTCATTTCCAAAATCATAACTTGACACATCCACTATGGATTTCAAGGATATCCGCATCTTACCAAAGCACATATGCATGATGCAATGAAATATAAGAACTTAGAATAAAAGGTCTAAATGCAACTATGAAACTATGCAATGTTTATAATGAACCAAATGAAGCTAGATGCAATGAAATGAAGGAAATAGAAACTCTACAAAGTGAGATAAAAAACTAATAACAACTAAAACACAAAAATAGAGAATTTAATGCTAGAAAATATAGTCTAAAATCTAAAACGGGACTAAATCACCTAGAGGGGTGTATGAGTCCAAAACAGGGTTTTTCAAGGGTTTAAATACTAAAAAATAGTCACCAAAAAATACCTAAAAATCAGGAAAAATCTCATGTACTAGGAATAAATCACCCAAAGGGGCGTATTAGTCCCAATTTATGTTTTTTGCAAAGATTTTAGAAAATTCTAAGTGAAAATTATGCTTTTTGGTTTGTATGATGTCCAGACTAAGTGCAAATGTAGATTTTAGCTCAATTTTAGTGATGCAAGAGACAAAAATGCAACCTATATGCACTTTCACTAATGCAAGATTTAGAAACCCTAGATGCCAATTAACTAATTAATGCAAACCCTAGTGCAATTTTAATGCAAGCTAGATCTAAGATGATGATGTAATCCAAATTAGATTTAAGATGTTCTAAATGCAGGTTCACCAAAATGAAACATCAGAAGGTTGTTTGTTCAATTCACATCAGGTTCACCAAAATGTAACAATGGGAATAGGGGGATAGTGTTCCTATTTCACACTCTTGTTTCACTCAAGGAAACCCTAGAGATCTCAATCCAAGGATGGAATGAAGGAAAGATATATGCTAAAGGTTGTCCTAGGGTATGATTAATGACTAAAAGGGGGTTCACCACCAAGCTAGGGCTTGGAAAGACAAATAACATGTAAAACGTAATTATGAAACTTAATGATATGCAAGACTTTACTAAATGACCTAGAAATGAATGCAAAATAGAATAAAAAACTAAGAGATCAATGGTGTGCACCTAGAAACCTGTAGCAACTTGAATGGAGACCTAAAATGCTAAAAATACTAAAATTAATGCACACTAGGACTCACACACCAGACTGATCAATTTAGTCCCAAATTAGGATTTTTGGGCAGGAACAAAAATCTAGCAAAGACAAATCTAAAACACCTAAAAATTATAAATTTCACTGTATTGGGACTCATATGCCCGAAGTGGCATATCAGTCCTGCTTGGCCTTTTCAGAGGATCAGGATCTGAATTTTCTCTTCAATCTTTGCTTTGTCTTCTTAACCTAGTTTCTTGATTTGAATTGGAATATTATGCTTTGTAGGTGTCTTTCCATGGTCTTGTAAATAAGGTGACAACTTTGATGACTTTTCACACTTGAGAACTTCTTTCCAATCTTTCTCCTTAGAAGGTCTTCAACCTCGATCTACAAATCACACACTAAAGAGAGGGAAAAATGTTCTTTTGTTAGTGGAAAGGGTTTGCCTTGGTCAAATACCATTTTGGTAAGCCAACCTTGTAATGAAATCAAATTCAAAAGAGGAATGATGAATGAACAAGATAATATGTTGTAACTCACCAAACCCTAGAAATAAAGTACTACAAACATGTATGAAGTGGCTTTAATGGATGTAGATCTTGACTCTTGCTTGAATGATATTGATCTTGAATTGAATGCTTGCTTGAATCATGAAACCCTACATCACAATTGTTAGCTCAAAAATAAACATGATGCATGATAACTTTGACTTGATGCTTAATACTTGAATAATGCTCCAAAACACTTGATAATCAACTCTTGAATGCTCTTGAATGCTCTTGTAAACACTTGAATTCTCTCATGAACTCAAATTCACTATAAGGAATGCTCTCATGAAAATCTTGTATGAAAATGAGTGAAATAACCTTGTATTTATAATTTTTTATGAAAAATTTCCTTAAGGGTAAGTGCAGGATCATCATGGAAAAAAAAGGCCCTTAAGTGGCAAAAAATTTAGAAAAATCAGAGTTAGGAAACTTGACGTAAAAGTTTGAATAAGTTATCTATATTATTTAAAAAATATGTAAGAATAGAATTTGTAGCAAATTGAATGTAATTTCTAAACTACAAGGTTTATTTTTTTTAAAACAAAATCTATTTGGTGAAAATTTGAAATTTATATGCAGTAGTACTTAAATTTCAAGGAAAAAATAAGAAGTAGGTGTCTGTCTGACCACCCTAACCACAATAAAATGATAATATTTTTTTATGATATTTTAGTTATAAGTAGAGGACTCATGTCCCGATGTGATCCATATTTTTTTGTAATTTATTTCCAAGTAAATAATTAATTATGATTTTTTATTACAACTTTTGAAAAATATAAAAACTCATGCGTCTAACCACCTTAACTGGGTCAAAACTTCATGAAATTCATTTTTTTTAATCCTATAGTTTATGAAGCATAGAATGTGATGCATGTTTTGGATTCAAAAAATGTGATACCATTTGAAAGCTATAGATGTTTTTCAATCAGCCTAACAATTAGGACTTTAGTCGTAATTCAAATAGAAAATGAATAATAATTACTTATTAAATTCAAAGTAAAGAATAATTTATATTGGTGGAAAGATGAGAATCTCCTTTAAAAACCCTTTTCATTTCATTAATTTTGGGTAAAACAAAAGTTGTCAGCCACATACCCTACAAATACCCATCATATCGCCACTTTTTGGCCCATCATGATCCTGCACATACCCTTAAATTACACTGCAACATTAGATCTAGGAGAACAAAATCCTTCCAAGAATTTGAATTTAATTTAATTTTAAGCCACATGAGACCCATATGCTAGAAGTGGCATATGAATCCCATTAGGCTAGACTATGGGACACATTTTTTAAGAAAAGCTTAGATTCATGTGAAATACAGATTAGGGCCCCAAAACTTAGGTAGGACCCATACACCCAAGGTGGCGTATGAGTCTTAGATCACTAAATTTGGGCCATACAATCCAAAATCACCCAAATTATGATTGGATGCTAGTTTATGTCAGAATTATCCTCTGAAAGATGGATTAATTAAGGCTTGTGGATGCAAAATAAGGCCAAATAAGTCATAAAGAAGCCCAATTAATTAATAAAAACCCTATATTAGTGTGAAAGTGTGTTACAAAACTTTACAAAACCTCAAATAAAATACAATTAAGTTAGTTTAGTTTACAAGGGCCCAAGACCTAATGTGAATGTGTTAAACACATTACAACACTAAATCAAGGCAACATTATGCTTAAATTAACAAGGAGGTCCTAAACAAGCATAAAAATGTAGAGGGATACATTTTATATTGCCATGACTCAAAAACTTTTATTTGTTTGATTGGTAACTATGGGATTAAGTCTATGGTGTTGATCAAATCTATGTTGTGTAAAAAGGTTTGAAATTTATTATGATTCCTTTTAAATAAATTCATTTTGTGCTATTTTACACTTATGCATTCTATTTGATAATAAATGCTTTATGCACTCCTGTTTTGGTTCTTATACCTTAATATATGTTAATGGTATACCCTCCTTTATGCCTTAATAGATTCCCAAAATCCTATTTTTGCATAGGTGGATTATAATATTGATTTACTATCAAGTGTTGGCATGATTCTTATTTGCATGGGGTTGATAAAGTGTTAGCCAAGTAGAATTCTTGTTAATATTGTTGATTGATGATTACCTATGAAGAATTATAGTTTTTCATGTGAGTTGGTATTTTGGTTCAACACCCTTATTTACTCCCAGCCACAACTACATTAAAATTGGTTATTATTGAAGGGCCTTTCATGGTAATCATACAACCTTAATGGGGCCATTCTTTTCTTCTTGGATTCTGATAAGTCACTTACCATATGTTGCGGTGATAGGCTATGATGTGGATAAGGTGGAGGTAAGGGGTTTTGAGGCTAGTCATTATGTAAGAAATCCTCTATAGTAAAGTCATCAACTACTAGCATTTTTTTCTCCGTGTTGAAAGGGCCATTACATGTTAAACAATTATATATATATGAAAAAAAATTTAAATAATGTACACAATTTGAACTAAAAATCACATTGAACACAAATTCAAAATACATCATTACATTCAATTTAACATTAAAAAATGCATAACATGAATTTAGATTAATTTATGTCATAGAAAATACAAACAATTCGAGCCTCCCCTAACATACATTGAATTATTCAATTCAAGTGATGTACCCAATGTGACACTCAATGAAATAATAAAAAGATAAGAATCCCAACTTCCCTTCCAAAGCTAATACTATTAATCTCCCCCTTCATCGGACCATATTTTTGCTAAAAACCCTAAAGAATGCAATCTCATGTAGTAATTGCAATCCACACAAGCTAAAATATCTCTTTTGGAACTAAATTTTAGAATTTTCTTGAACTCTTGAAGACATCATCCAAAACTTTCCTTAAACAAAAAATTACATTGTACCTATCACTTGTAATGTCATGGATGAAAATTAAAACACACATTTATCTATCGAACCTAGTAAACTCACTTAAATGATATTCTCCAAGTGGATGACTATGTCTCCATGAATGTGTGTTAAGTAGTTGGGATCCTATATTCCACCATGTATCTACTTGATTTTCTATTCTATGTCATGTGTTCTTAATCATCTCATGTACATTTTTTCAATCCAAAGAGTTAGTTGGAACCTATATCATGTTATTTACTATACATAATGATAAGTTGTTTTAATGATGTGACATGTTTGTAAGAATTGTGATAATTATTAATTATACCTACTTAATTATAAGTCCTAAGAGGGGTAATATATGTAACCACATAAAATTTGTAGACACCTATATTAAAATATATAAAAATGATAATATCAAGTGCATATTACTAGTGAATTTACACACTAAAACTAAATAATGTAGGTAACTCCCAAGGTTAACCAATGAGAAAAATATTTAAGTTTGAGTTGTTGGATCCTTATCAAAATAATCTATTATAGATGTTTAATGTGTTCTATATCAACACAATTTATTCTATATATTTTATAGATAAATTTATGTCTAATATGGTTTTGTTGGATGTTGTGGTTGTATTGCTGATATGTGGACCTTGTCATTGATGTCAACACTATTAGCATTAATGGATTAGAAGCTATATATGTTGAGGATATTGAGAAAATTGTAATAAAAAGAGTTACAGGTTGTCATTGGTGAAGTGAAGTTCACTCTGTCGATGAGTTCAATACATTGTTGATTTGAGGTTGTGGAATAAAGGGTTTCTTGTTGAGTCTCTCTAGTTTATCCATGTCAAGTTTTAGAGATCCGCGTGAAGATTTATATTCTGACAATTTATATGTTACTTCAGTATTGTGTTCCTGAATGAAGATTATGTGATTTTAGTTAGTTCAATTTGTTCGGATGTTTCTCTGGTGTTTCATGTTGTTTTTGGATGTTTCTATATCATGCTCTATCTATGTTGCATGTCTACATTGATCGTTGTGCTCGCGATCCAAGATTCTCTCTTACGTGTTCATGGCCAACTAGGTGTTGAAGCATGTTGTCGATCTTTGAGGAGTAATGAATTGAAGTGATTCATGTTTGAGGATGTTATTGTGGGTCTTCACTATGTTCTGGCCGACCTTGGTTGATTTACATGAATAATCTTTATTGATTTGGGCTGACTATTTATATTCATTTTATTATTTCATTAAGGCCGAAATGTAGCAATGTAATTTCTTGTTGCGGATATATAAGAGTGATCATTTTATCATTTGAAGGCATGTGAGAAAAGTGTGAGTGCATGTGTGTGTGAATTGTATGAGTCCTATGTGTGAATAATGTTCTGATCATTCGAAGGGAGAGTAGAGTGTGAAGAAGAGTGAAGAATAGTGAAGAAGTGTTCATGAGCTTAGCCGGAACTGTAATCAAGCATTTGCAGATGCTATTTTTCTCAGTTCAAATATGATGGATATAATCAAAATCATTTTGTAAGACAATGTGTCTTCCTTTGGTTAGTAAGCCTATTTGTAATTGAATAGTGAGCTCTAGGCAGTGTGCCTGAATGTGTGTGCATTCCCATTCATATTTTATTATACTTTTAATAGGGTATAATCTTGTGGACTAACCTCCACCATGTTTTTTCCCCTAACAAGGTTACCACGTAAAATTCTTGGTACTATGTGTGTTTCTGATGTGTTGTTCATTTATTCTTTTGTGATTAATGATCAGATTTGAGAATAATGTTAATGAGTTGAATAAGTTTGAAATTTTGTGACAACTAATTCACCCCCCCTCTCAGTTGTTTGCACTTGTGTTGCCAACAATTAGTATCAGAGTAGGTTCCTTGGAAGAAGTTTAATAGCTTGAGGTGATCCAGGATGGCGACTTATAAGAAGGACAGTTCTAGATATGATGGAACAAATTATTTCTTGTGGAATACTAGAATGGAGTGCCATCTGAGATGCATTGGTGAAGCTTACTAGAATATTACAAGTATTAGGTATGTTATTCCACATAATGGTCCTACTACTATTGCTAAGATTAGGGATGTTGAGTATAATATTAGGGCTAAGGAGGCATTGTTGAGTTCTTTGACTTATACTGCAATGAAAAATGTGATGGATCTAAAGACTACTTATGAGATCTAGAAAAAGTTGGAAACCTTGTATGAAGGTGATGCTAATTTGAAGATTGCTAAGCTACAAAGTCTGAAAGGGAAATATGAAATTTTGAGAATGGGTGATGATGAAAACATTACTACTTTCATGCAAAGAGTGAATGAACTTGTGTGTGGTATCAGATGTGCTAGTGGACAGTTGGATGAATCTGAGATTGTTGCTAAAGTGCTTATATCCTTGCCTACTTCCTACAAAGTCAAAGCTAGTGCTATTGAAGAGCTCCAAACTGTGACAAATGTTACCAAAGATATGTTGATTGGTAAGCTTAATGATTTTGGGTTGAGTGAATTTGGTGATTCCTTTCCTAAGATAGAGTCCACATTCAAGGCCACTACTTTTGGAAGATATAAACAAAGATATGATATGGGTGAAAGTTTTTCAAGAAAGACATTCAAGTATGAGGATGAAATGAAACTGATCAAAGAAGAAGAAAGAGATCTAGAAGAGCTAGAAGCGTTGATTGTGAAAAGAGAAGCCAGAGGACAAGGTAAGTATAAAGGGAAGTTTCCTATTAAATGTTTCTCTTGCAATAAGATAGGTCATTTTGCATCAAGGTGTCCTGAAAGAACTTCTAAGCCAAGACCTAACAAGCCTAAATTTCAAAAGAAGTGTTATTATGATGTTGATGAAGGTGTGACAGATGATGAATCAGATAAAGGAAATGAATGTGAGGACGAATGGGTATTTATTGCTATCAAGGAAAATAATTATGTGTCTACTGAATCTGCTAGTTGTACAAATGTGGAGAAATCCCTAGCTACTCGAGTTGAAGAGAAAGATGAATGGGTAATTGATAGTGGATGTTAACATCATATGGAAGGAGATAAAAGAAATTTTGTGAGCTTGGAAAAGTATGATGGTGGTGTTGTAAGATTCGGTGATGAAAAAGTTGGTGTGATCCATGGAAGAGGATGAATTTCTCTTGATGGTAAGCATAATATTGATGATGTCCTGTATGTGGAAGGTCTAAAGCATAATCTTTTAAGTTTTGGATAAATGGTTGATAAGGGTTACAATCTTCAGTTCAAGGATGGAAAGTGCAGAATATTGGGAAATTTTGGAAATGTGATTGCATTAGGTACAAAAACAAAAGGTAATATTTTTCATCTGAGTGCTGCTAGTAAAAGTTGTATGATTTCTCAAGTTGATGAAAGTTGGTTGTGGCATAGAAGAATGTGTCATGTTAACTTTGATAATATTGTGAAGATAATCTCTACTAAGGCTATGGGAGATCTTCCTAAGTTAGTGAAACCTACTAATGCCATATGCAAGGAATGCCAGTTAGGGAAGCAAACTAGAATTTCATTTAGGAGTAAACAACATAATTCAAATGGATTGTTGGAACTTTTTCATACTGATTTGTGTGGTCCTTCTAGAGTGATAATTTTACAAGGATACAAGTACTTCATGTTGATTAGTGATGATTATTCAAGAATGATGTGGGTTGCTTTCTTAAGGGAGAATATGAAGCTCTGGAAAAGTTCAAGATCTTTAAGGCTATGGTTGAGACAGAGAAAGGTCTGGATATTAAATGTCTGAGATCATATAGAGGTGGTGAATTCACTTTTGGTGAATTTAATTATTTTTGTGAAGAACATGGAATAAAGAGACAATTATCTACACCATGGACCCCTCAACAAAATGGAGTTGTGGAAAGGAAGAACATAATAATTCTAAATGGTGCTAGAACTATGATGTTAGAAGGAAATGTACCTCATATATACTAGAGAGAAGTTATGAATACTACTGTGTACACACTTAAACAGGTACAAATCAAAGGTGATACTAGTAAGACATCTTTTGAGCTATGGATAGGTCATAAGCCTACTGTTAGATATTTCAAGATCTTTGGAAGAAAATGTTATATCAAAAGAGATGAAGATATAGAAAAGTTTGATGCTAGGAGTGATGGCGGTATCTTTCTAGGTTATTCTACTAAAAGAAAGGCCTACTGGTGCTACAATAAGAAATTGAAGAAAATGGTTGAAAGTGAAAATGTTAAGGTTGATGAGGACATAACTGCACCATCCATAATGTATGGATATGATTCTGATGATTAGAATGATAGTACAAACAAAGGAAAGCAAGTTTAGAATTCAAATCAAGTTCAAATAATTATGGTGAATCAAGAAGATCAAGAGGAAGGAGAAATTGGTGAATGTGCAGAAGAGATATCAGAAGAGCCTAAAATCCAAGAACATCCTAAGACTTTGAGGTACATGTAAGATTGAATCATTTAGAATATCAAATCATAGGTGATAGGAACAAAGGTGTTTAGATTAGGAGAAGAATTGTAGAAGAATATTGTTTATATTCAAAGGCTGAGCCTAACAATGTGAATGAAGCATGCAAAGATGAACATTGGGTTGAAGCAATGAAAGAGGAACTATAAAAAATTGAAAAGAATGATACATGGATTCTTGTTCCCAGACCTAAGGATAAAAATGTAATTGGAACTAAATGGGTCTTTAGAAACAAAGTGAGAATGGTATGTAAGGGATATTCACCTATGGAAGGTATTGATTTTGAAGAGACCTTTTCCCCTATTGCTAGAATTGAAGCTATGAGATTGTTTCTTGCTTATGCTGCTTACAAAGACTACAAAGTTTATCAAATGGATATCAAGTTATCTTTTCTAAATGGTGAATTGGAAGAAGAGGTGTATGTTGAGCAACCAGATGGATTTCAATTGACTGATCAGGGAGATATGGTTTGTCGGTTGAAGAAAGCATTGTATGGACTTAAGCAAGCCCCTAGAGCATGGTATGCCAGATTGGATAAGTACTTACTAAAGCTTGGATTTAACAAAGGTACTGCTGGTAGTAATTTGTATTTCAAGAATGATGATAGAGATTTGATTGTGGAAGTTTTTGTTGATGATATAATTTTTGGAGGATGATAGCTTGTGCATGAAGTTTGTTGATGAGATGCAGAGTGCATTTTAGATGTAAATGATTGGAGAGATGAAATTATTTTTGGGACTGCAAATTACTTAGTTAGACAAAGGGATCTTTAAATATCTCAGTCCAAGTATGTGAAACAATTGTTGAAGAAATTTGGTATGGAAGATTCAAAACCAATTGGTACACCCATGGTGATCGGATACAAGTTGACAATAGATGATGATTCTTCAAAGGAAAATCAGACTAGATATAGATCAATGATTGGTGGATTGTTGTATTTAACTCAAACTAGGCCTGATATCATGAATGTTGTATGTATTGTTAAAATATTTCAAGCTGATCCTAAAGAATCTCATGTGACTATTGTGAAGAGGATTTTTAGATACTTGAAGGGGACAATTGATTTTGGCCTGTGGTATGCTAAATATGATGATCTTACTTTGAGTTACTTTACTAATGTTGATTGGTCAGGAGATGTGAATGATAGGAAAAGTACTAGTGGTGGAGCATTTTTCTTGGGCAAGAAGTTGATTTCATGGTTAAGTAAAAAGCATTTAATGCTATTTCTTTATCTACTACAAAGGAAGAATACATTATTGTTGCTAACAATTGTACTCAAGTTTTGCGGATGAATCAGATGTCAAAGGATATTAGAGTTGTGTATGATGAGCCTATTGTTAAATATTTTTTGATAACTCAAGTGCTATTAACATTTCTAAAAATCTAGTACTGCATTCAAAGACCAAGCATATATCTATCAAGTTTCACTTTTTGAGAGAGAAGGTGAGTGAAAAGGAAGTCAAATTGGAGTATGTTCCTACTAAGGAGTAGATTGCAGACATCTTTACCAATTCATCGCCTAAAGATACTTTTGAGTATATCAGAGGGAAGTTAGGAGTGATTACCCCTCCTAATTAGAACTAAGATGCATTGAATTGCATTAATCCATGCATTTCATGATCATATTTTGATCCAAATTGATGTTGTGTTTCTTGCTACTCAAGGGGAGTAGTCAGATGTTCAGATGTTCAAATATGTGTTTTAGAGATTGTATAGAAGAGAAATTTGAAAAACTTTTTGGGAGAGAAGAACCTTCTGAGGAGAAGAGTCAAAACCTAAGGGGGAGTAAGTGTTGTTATGTTGATGGTGTTTTTCACATCATGTGTTGCCATCAATGCCAAAGGGGGAGATTATTGGATGTTGTGGTTGTATTACTGATATGTGGTTGTCATTAATGTCAACACTATTAGCATTAATTCATTAGAAGCTATATATGTCGAGGATATTGAGAAAATTGTAATAAAAAAAGTTACAGGTTGTTAGTGGTGAAGTGAAGTTCAGTCTATCAATGAGTTTAGTACATTGCTGATCTGAGATTGTTGACTAAAGGGTTTCTTGTTGATTCTATCTAGTTTATCCACATCAATTTTTAGAGATATGTATGAAGATTTGATCAAGTTATGAATAATTGTATTCTAACAATTTATTTGTTACTTTAGTATTGTATTCCTGATTGAAGATTATGTGATTTCAGTTAGTACAGTTGTTGTGGATGCTTCTCTAGTGTTTCCTGATTTTTGTGGATGCTTCTAAATCATGCTCTATCTATGTTGCATGTCTGCATTGATCATTTTTCTCGCGATCCAATATTTTCTCTTGCGTGTTCATGTTTTTCATGTTCATGGACGACTAGGAGTTGAAGCATGTTGTGGATCTTCGAGGAGTAATTAATTGAAGTGATTCATGTTTGAGGATGTTATTTTGGGTCTTCACTATGTTTTGGCTGACCTTGGTTGATTTGCATGAATAATCTCTATTGATTTTGGCCAACTTTTTATATTCATTTTATTATTTCATTGAGGCTAACTTGTAGCGATGTAATTTCTTGTTATGGATATATAAGAGAAATTGTTTTATCATTTGAAGTCATGTGAGCGAAGTGTGAGTGCATGCATGTGTGAAGTGTATGAGTCCTATGTGCGAATAATGTTCAAATCATTCGAAGGTAGAGCAGAGTGTGAAGAAGAGTGACAAAGAGTGAAGAAGTGTTCATGATCTTAACTAGAATTGTAATCAGGAATTTGCATATGCTATTTTTCTCAGTTCAAATCTGATGGATATAATCAAAATATTTCTATAAGACACTGTGTCTTCCTTTGGGCGGTAAGCCTAGTTTTAATTGAATAGTGAGCTCTAGGAAGTGTTTCTGAATGCATGTGCATTCCCATTCATATTTCGTTATACTTTTAATAGGGTATAATCTGTGGACTGACCTCCACCATGGTTTTTCCCCTAATAGGGTTTCCACATAAAAATCTTGGTGTTATGTGTGTTTCTAATGTGTTGTTCATTTATGATTTCATGATTAATGATTAGATCTGAGAATAAGGTAAATAAGTTGAATAAGTTTGAAATTTTGTGACAACTAATTCGTCCCCCCTCTTAGTTGTCTGCCCTTGTGTTACCAACAGGTTTGAGTTAAGAAAAAAATAGACTTGAGAAGGTAAGTAGTCCAATAGAGAAAAAAGGGACCTATCTAATATTAAACAAGTTGAAAGAGGAAATATTCTAGGAAGATTGGAGTAAGAAGATGGAGATATAAAAAGATATGTTGATGAGAAAGGTGAAAATAGAAGATATAAATTAAGTTCAATCTATAATAATATCTAGAGATTGTGACTAAAGGTTAATTCCTAGAAATATGTACAAGACCTCTAGCTTGATTATGTGAATTAAATAAATAATATTAAAAAGTGTTCTCTACATACATGATATTTTTACTAATTAAATTATTGTGTCTTTACAAAAAAAGTTTAGAATTAAAATTTCTAGTTGGATAATCCCTAATTGGAGGAAATTTGACATTAACTACATGGATATCTAATAAACAGGTCAAAAGACAAAGGTGTGAAATATAAAGGATTGTAGTTAATATAATGCTTCTTGATATCCTTGAGTTTGTAATTCAAAGTTTCAATTTTTTTTATTAGTTTATACAAGGTGTTGAGGGAGACCAAAGTGATAGTAGGATTATGTGAAATAGTTGAGGTATATTAGTACATTGTGATGTAATAGCTAAGAAAATAGTTATGAATGGATTGGACACATTATGATAAGTATTGATCATGGGATGAGATGGAGGGATAGTATAGATCTATATGAGTAGATTTTGCAGCAACATAGTTGTTATAAAAGTGGTAGGTATTGGTTGTTTTTCCAATGAACCAATCAGATCTCAATAGGTACCTATGAGCTTGTTGGGCTCAATTCTCAAATATCTGCTAGACAAGTGGCCAATTGATGAGATATGGCACCAATAGCTTTATCTCCTACACTTCAGGCTCTGTAAAACCTGGGAGGGTAATCCCACAATGTATATTATACTATTATTTTAGAAAATTCATGTGTACATTGTATATTTAAGTAGATATACTCTCATCCATGGATAAAAAGGTGAAATTCTTCAAGATGTTGGTAGTTCGTTGAACAAAATACACGCCTTAAACCGAGAATATAAAAACAACACAAACAAAAAATTCAAAATAGATCAATGATTATTTAAAAATTTGTTCTCAAGTCAGGGTACCAGAGCCATAAGAAAGGTTTAAAGGAGTTAAGATCAGTGCCATTATTTATGGGCTAGGAGTCTGAGCAAATTGAAATACAAGGTTTATTTAATTTTGAATACTCATGTTCTTAGCGACATTACCCTGTAATTCACAAATCTATGACCAAAATCTATGGACTACTTATCAGATCCAATGACCCTGCACATGAATTCATGATTTGATTCAAGCATTTAATTCATTCCATGAATGGGAGCTAAAACCAAAGCATATATCAAAGCATAAACAATGACAATTAACGAAATGATCTATGATTAGGATTTTCATTAATAATTTGAATACAAAACCAACATGGAGAGACTATAGACTCAAAAAACCTCCATTATCATTCAGAAATATTCATAAACCATACATTTAATAAAAAAATCTACCTAGACATAAAGCATTAGATAAGGACTCATTATGTTCGCTCTGTATTATCAATTTTCACAATCTAGCTCCAAAATTCAACAAAAGACCCACACAAAATGGCCCTGAATTCCCTTTTATAGAATAAGGGAGAAAAAACAAGCTTCAGGCCAAGTGTACACATGTCACATTCTAATTGGACCACTATAAGAAACATTCCCTAAATTAGTATATTTACATTTATCAAAATGGAGGGAATTCATATGAGACAAAGATCATTTACATTCGTTGTGAGGAGCAACTTTTCCTTCCAAAAAGTACATGTCAAAAATGATAAACTTCTTCATAGTAGCACATTGATTTCATCGAACAAGATGACAAAATGATGTTGATGAAAAAGTGAGCTAGCATCTCAATCAGCATTCCATATCGCTAACAACTGATATTTTCCTATGAAACATATGTTTTATATATTGTAACTTCTAAGGAAAAACTTGAACAATACTTGACCCAGTATATGTTTCACATCCCTATTCACAAACCAAATTTCACAACATACAATCTTCCCCATTCTTCATATTCTTCCTTAGATGGCCAATCAAAGTCAATAATTTTATCTAGGGTCTTCCTGTATGCGGAGTACTTGGTTACTACTACATTGGATTCTTTGTCAAAATCCTCCAGGAAACTAATAAGAAATGTTAACCTCTCCAAAGTGTCATTAAAGACATCAGTATCAACTTCCTTGCAAATTTTATCCACCTGGGAATCAATAACCTCATCCAGTTCCTTTTTCTGCACTTGCAATGGTTTCAATTCATAATTAGAAACCTCAATGTGTGGTAGTGGTGACAGATCAATGTGGTTATACTGAGCTATCAATTCTATTATCTTCTACTCCTATGGGGCTACATACCTTTGAAACTTTTGCTCACTTAACTCACATTAAAAATCATAAATTGGAAGTATTAGAGGGTACTTATCTTCATGTTGGCCAGCTCCCACTAATATTAACTTTGATCTCTCAGCTCTTGGTACCCATTTGTTCAAAATTGGTATGGCTAACATCTTATCTCTTTGGGACAATCTCATTTCTTGTACCATCAAGGCATAGTTGTCATACACACTATTAAGTATAACTTGAATCTTCTCATTTAGATGTATTAGGAAACTGTAGACAACTTTTGATATGTTTTCATACATTGTGTCCTAAGCTTTCTCTAGCAACTTCTTATATGTTTCAATTTGCAAAATCAATTGTTCTCTGTAAGATAAACTAGAGCATGGTCTACTTAATTCTTCCTCTGCAAATGATTCCTATCCCCAACTATATGGTACTATTAATAAGGCCTGGAAATGAGGTGAATGTTGTGAAGATGCCACTGGAGAAGCTGGAGGTGGGGGGCTTGAGGTAGGCTAACCCTATTCTCTCTGCACTTCTCTTTGTTTTTAAAGTGCTAATTTAGTTTCTAACACAACCACTTTCTATTGGTTGTTATTATAATCATCAAGGAGTTCTTTGTATTTAGTTATGAGGTTATCTCTCTCCAGAGTAAGACCTTCCATAGTTGCTTGAGTGAGCCTAGCAACATTGGAAACCATGTTTGCAACTTCAAAAGTTGGGGTATCAACAACTCTCTTTACAAGCAATTGCCCACTAAAATCTGATGGCTCTGCCAAAGCTATTTTCCTAGATCCTGAAGTTAATGGCCATATTGCCAATGCACCCCAATCCTCACTGGATGCTAAACCTTGAAGTTCCATTTCCAGTTCTTCTTGTATTTGTATGAGAGGCCTTCCAGCCCTTCTAATGGCATCTAAAACAATAGCATCAGAAATATTCCATTATGGAAATAACAACACATGACATTTCTTTACAAGCTCTCTGCCCTCCTAGGAATTAATATTTTTAAACTTATTTTTCATAATGCTTCTTACATATTCCTGAATGACACTTTCAGGCAGTTTAGGATGCAAGCTCCTTTCAGGGGCTACCCTCTCTACATAATCTGCAACTTTGGATTTTCACCATAAATCCTGGAATGTAGAGGTTTCAATGAAGGATTCGTCTTCCATAAACTCCTTGCTAGCTTCTATCCTTAAATAATTTGCAGTATTCAATCCACTAATTTCAAGTTTTCCTAATCTGAGGATGCTTTTTCCTAAACTTGAAGCAATTTCTCTTTCATAAGGAGGCATTCCTATCTGTATTTCTTCAGGAGTGATGCAAATTTCATCTTCATTTGTGTCAAAGTAATCAACCACTCCTTTTTCCTCAATACTTTGCTTCTTTTCAGGTGGTTGCTCAGGAGGGGTAGAACTTCTAGGGGGTGAATCCAGATTAACTACAAGCAAAGCGGCTCGTGCAGGAGGAGGTGGAACTATACTCTTGGGAGAGTCTACTTTTGGCCCTTCAAAGGTGACAAGGGTTAAGATTTTTTCCTCACGTGTTACTTTCTTCCTCCTAGAATATATCATCAATTACTTGGGTGGCTGATATGTAGGTCTTTCTTCTAATGTCACTTCAACATTTTCTTCAACCACCATTGCTTTTCCCTTATTTGGGATTTTCCTCTGTTCTCTCAAGACACCAACAACATTCTCAAAATTTTCCATGATATGCATAACTTTATTAAAATCACCAGCCATATTTGGCAAAGGGTCATATTGGGGACTATTCTTTTGCTTAGCTTCTACCATCTTTCTATAAGAGAGGTATTTAGCTTTTCTCTCATCTTGTTCCTCAAAGTTAAAAACATTCCTAATAACATCCTTAGGGTAATAAAAAAACATGTACAAAGTTACCCATTTTCTTATATGCTTTAGTTTACTCATGAAGCCTTCAAGATCATGATTCCTCGAGCCCATAGTCATCAATTTATAAGGAGCTAGCAGATGTTCTAATTCATTCCATGTCCCTTTTATCACAATGTAATATGCAAATGTCGTCCATTCTGGAAAGAATGGCCCCTTCCTTGCTGATTCAGGTAAATGTGTTGCTTGTGAAGCTCCTAACTGCCTCATGATCTCAAGGAACCCTATTCTCAAAGGAAAAACTCTAGGAAAGATATATGGGCCCATACCACTACCATATACTCTGAAAATTGTCTTATCAGGATACAAAATTAAATCTCCCCAATTATGGCTCAAATTCAAATCTGGCCTTATCTCCTTAGGTCACAAGAATTCATGAATTTCTTAGGGAATTTTGGGTGGTTCATATATCAACACCCTCCTTATCCTAGGTGCAAAATCGTTTCTAAACATTACAAAGTTATACCTTTTGTCATCTTTATCCAAGATTCGGGTCCAACATTGGATAGGAATGTCAACATCCTCCTTCCTTTCTAAGGTGTTTTCCTTCTCAAAAACTCTTTGTCCTTTATACAAGAACATATGCATTAACAATGAGTACCACCAAAACCTCACCCATTGTTTCCCTTCCTTTAATTCAAATAAGCCTTTATGGATATGTTTAGACAGGTAAGTTCCATAGTCATAAAAAATGCTATAAGGTGGGTGTTGCAAATGTGTAGCCAGATAGTTGTACTCCTTCTACAATGTGTCAGGTGGATCGACACCAATAATTTGGTATAGAGCGTACACAGTTTTTCTAAAATAACTAGAAAAATAGCTCATTAGAAAAGGTTCGAGCTCTCTATCATCAATGTTGATTTTCCTCTTATGTTTCCCATCACCAGTCACTATAGTATGTAGAGGCAACATCCCTTTTCTAATGAGCACCTTAGTATTGTTGTACTCTGTTCTAATAGTATCCATATTCAGAGGGATCATGTCTAGACTTTGTTCATGCAAGTCAAAGATTTCTTCAATTTATTCACTAGTTATTCTTACCATAACCACCCTATGAAATATTCTAACTACCCTAGAAAATGGGTCATATTTTGAGGTGATATCTTTCAAGAGATCTACATCCATGTACACATTGGGAACAATCAGCTTCCCCATATCCAACCTCCATGGATTACTGAAAGGAGACCCCAGGTTCCTATTCCTGAACCAATGTTGAAACATCTTCCATCTCGTGTAAGGTACTTCGGTGTCCCTTATAAAGCAAGATTTATCTATCAACCCTTCCTTCAAAGTAGGACCATGAAACAAGACCCTTCCCTCTAGTTTCTTGTTCGTAGAATGGGGTAGCAAATCAATCACATCCTGAGAAAGGGTCCTAGACTGGGTGGAAGAAGAAGTGCCTTGTATTTTGTAAGCCATGGACTTGAGTATACTGAGGTTCTATACAGAGGAATTTTAACTATTCAACTTCCTAATTGTAGTTTGTGACCTAGGACGAGTGCTAATTCGAGACAATTTATAGGGTCACAGCTTTTTAAAAACAAATATAAACCCTAATTCAGAGTAATGAAAGTAAAACAATGAAACACACTCATTTAAAAGCACATTAAAGTAAGCCCTAATTCCAAAAGAATAAAATTGTGTTTGTTGTATACTTACTACTTTCAACCGTGACAAACCCTAATGCCAGCTAGGACGACTTCTGCAATTCGCTTCTCAACTCTTCATATTGTCTTGGACACGTCTTTGAATCCCAAATAAGAAATAACTGGCTAAATACACAATTTTTGAAGGGAATTGAATAGGTTTATGGGTCACCTCCGCCATTAATGCTCACTCGCGCAAATCAAAACAATTGCAAGGGGTGTACTTTGAAATTTTGAATGTGTTATTGATTGACAATTGAGCTAGGTGTATTGAACGACTCAGATTGAGTCAATATCTTTTGAATTTATCTCACTACTCCAGCTCAAATGAATGGCCAATAGAAATCTACTGATCGAACCTTCCTCATGTACTTGTGGGATCCACCCGCCAGTAGCCGTCGAGTGCATGTGGATGCTTCTTGCAAGTCTTGATGCTTTTAAAGAACTTGCATCTTACCTCTGCGAGCTAGTGGGGAATGGTGGTGATCATCTTTCCTGGCTCGATTAGCACCGTGAATCTCAAATATTTTGGCGTTGGGATAGGATGTAACGGTTGGGCCCACCTACACGTGGTGACATTTCGCTAACCTCGCAACAATTAAACTACATTTACTTTAGATGGGCAGGCCAACAAGGAATGGTCTAGATGAAATCCCATGATCTGGTGATTTCTCAACCTACACATGAAATTAAGTTATTCATAAAAGAGGGCCCTGACTAGGCCAATGAGAATTTACCCTTAGGAACTGATGACTTAGACTTAAGTCACATATGAATCAAAATTAAAAACCTAACATAGGGACAGATTAAAATGACTGACTAACCTAGGGAATGGGGCTGGTAAGGAATGTATGTTGATGGTTCAAAAGACAACTAACAAGACTAGAAACCAAGAAAACTAGTCAACATAAAATTAGAATGTTCAAGGATCAAACATGGGTCAATTGGAGACAAGACTTGGCTAAGCAATAATTTTGAGGACTCTCTCAGTGGCTCATGCTCGAGGATGAATACCCCTGGTGGTTATGGCGAGGAATGGATCTCTTGGTGAAGCAAACCAAATACAGAGGAATGCAAAAAAGACTAGGAGCTTTCCTGAACAAGGCAAGCAGATGCAACAGAAAGCAAACACACCAAACCCTATATAAATAATTTATAGGACTATACAATGTACATGGAGATAAAACCTATTAAAAAAGAAATAGGGTTTCAAGAACTGTCCATGTATTGGAAGTTCCAAAAATTCACCTGAGAGTGATTGTAGGAAGTAAGAATCTTCTCCATGAGTGTCTGTGATTAAATAAGGTCCAATCCACAAGGGGTCAAACTTCCCATGCTTTCCTTTATCCTCTAGTCTGGCATTCCACATCAACACCATACATCCTACCTCAAATTTTCTCTAGGTGGCTCTTTTGTCATGCAGATATTTAACTTGAAGCTGCATTTTCTCATTCTTCTTGTGAGCTTCTCTCCTCATCTCATCAAGCTTGGCCAATTCATTCATCCTATTTTGCATCTCATCACAGATGTCAGTATCATATTCATGTACAAACTTATACATTTTCATCAAATTATTGTATGGGATCCTGGCCTCTACCCCATACACCAAGTTGAAAGGAGAGTTCCCAATAGCTTTCTTGACTGTGGTCCTATCTTCCCATAGTGCCAATTACAACTTTAAATCCCAGGCTTTCTTATTCTTCTCAAGGACCCGCTTGATGATTTTCATACGGATCTTATTACTGGACTCAACTTGTCCATTCCCTTTGGGGTGGTATGGGGATGAGTAAGACACATTTATACCATGCTAATTACATAAATCCATAAATTCTTCATACCTAAAGCACATGGCATTATTAGATACAATCCTCTCAAGAACACCAAACCTACTCAAGATGTATTCATTAAGAAATCAATAACAACCTTGCTAATTGCCTTCCAGGTAGGAATAACCTCAACCCATTTTGTGAAATAGTCAGTTGCCACTAGAATCCAAGCATGTCCACTAGACTTCAATGCCATTTCTCCAATAAAGTCAATGCCCCACTATTGGAAAGGGGCTAGTGTTGAGACTGGTCTAAGTGGTAAATTTCCTAAAAATTTCAACTTACCAATAAATCTCTAAAAAGCATCACACTTCTTTACATATCTATGGCCATCTTTGAAGACTATGGGCCACCAGAAACCAACCCTTAATATCTTATTTGCAGTATTGTTAGCCATATAGTGACCTCCACACACTCCCATGTGCATTTCAATTAGCAAGTCCTCTGCTTGGTCACCATCCGCACACCAGAGAAGCACACCCTCTAGGCTTCTCCACTAGAGTTCGCCATCAATAATAACATACTTTATTGCATTTATTTTTAAAGTTCTCTCATTGTTCAACATGCCATCAGGGAATTTCATAGTCTGTAAATACCCAACTATCCTTCTATACCAACCACATGTTTGCATATCATAGATGGGAGCAATGTTCTCTTATTCAAACTCATTGATTTGGTTAGCATCAAGATTGGTTTCAGCCATGAGCTTGGCCAAACCTTGACCCCTTACCAACTTAGTGATTTGAATATCTATGTTGAACTCCTGGATTCTTTTAATCCATCTACATCTTTGACCTGTAGTTTCTTGTTGTGTAAAAATTTCCTTGACCGCTACAGTTGGGACATAAGAAACTACTGATACATCAATCAAATAAGTTCTGAAATTCTTTACAGCCTTAACTAAGGCATAAGCTTGATTTTCAATAGTGTCATATTTGAGTTCAACTACCTATAAGGATTTGCTAAAAAAGGAAATGGGTTGTTCAAAACCTTCATCATTCTTCTACAACAATACACTTGCTACAATATGAAAGGAAGCAAATGTGAACAATTGGAATGGTTTTGAATAATCCAGATTCTTCAACACAAGCACAACTTTAATAGCATCTTTAATATCTTGAAATCTTTAAGAGGTTCTTCTGACCATGTTACCTTTTCTCCTTTCTTGAGCATTTTTTAAATAGGCCTACTTATCACTACAAATTTGGTCACAAATATTCTCAAAAAAATTATTTTCCCAAAGAAAGATTGAATCCCTTTGAAATTCCTTGGTGGGGTAATCTTATCAATGGCTGATATTCTTTCAAGATCAATTCTGATACCATCCTTTGAAACAATATGCCCCGGTAGCTTACCTTCATTAACCCTAAAAGAACATTTATTTAGGTTCAAGGAGATACTATATTCTAGATCCTTGATAAAAATCTTCTCAAGGTGAGAGAAATGATCTTCCTCTTTTTTGTTGTGGGCAGTAAGATCATCTTGATAAATAGCAAGAAAAAGATCTAGAAAGTCAACAAAATCCATGTCCATGGCTCTTTGAAAAGTGGCACCAACATTTATAAGGCCAAAAGGAATTCTGACATAAACATAGCTTTCCCATGGCATGGTGAATGTTGTATTGTATTGTTTTGACTCTCTTACCATGACTTGGTTATATCCCGAAAAATCCATCCATCATGGAAAGCAACTCACAACATGTTACCTTTTGTAACATTGCTTCCATGTTAGGTAAGGGATAATTGTCCTTCAAGGATGCAACATTGAGATTCCTAAAATGCACACATAACCTCATATTGTCATTCTTTTTTCTAACAGGAACCAAATTAGATACCCATGAGCAATACCTTATAGGTTTAGTGATTCATGCATCACTCAATTTTTCTAGTTCCTCTTGCATTTTGGGTCTCAAAGTAGGGTGAATCGGTCTTTGCTTCTACCTAAAGGGCTTAATGATTCATGCATCACTCAATTTTTCTAGTTCCTCTTGCATTTTGGGTCTCAAAGTAGGGTTAATCGGTCTATGCTTCTACCTAAAGGGCTTAGTATTGGGCTTTAATGGGATCTCAAGTTGAATAATATCCTCCCTATATTCCTTTAGATCATCATAAGACCATGTGAACACATGTCTTTATTTCCTTAATAATTCAATCAACATAGTCCTTACATGGGGCTTCACCTTTTTACCAATGTAAACCTTCTTAGGGGCATTGTCTATCCCCAAGTTTATCTCCTCAAGGTATTCTTTATGTGTAGATGTTTTTCTAGCATTTGACTTATCTGGGCCACCAAAAAATCTTTCGAGTGCAACTAATCCCTTGGAAATTTTTTTTGTTTTCAACTAAATTACCTCATTTCCAAACAATGTCTCCTTGCTGTCAACTTCCACCACATATGAACTGAAGTCAATCTCTTGATGTTCATATTAGTCAACACAATGCAAGAACCTCAGAATGTCATTATCATCTTCGAACACTTGCCAATTGCAAATATTGTCAAGTACAGTAGGTCTTGTTTGTACCTCAATCCTTGAGATACCATCAAAAGTCACATCATCTAGCTTGACTACAATGTTAACCAATAAATCTGCTATGACATTCTATCCTCTTTCTATCCACTCTATTCCAAAGGCATCAAATGTCTCGATAGTATCCCAAACTTCATTTCTATATTGCCTCAACCTCTTGTCTTTAGTAACAAATTTGGACCTGACTTGGGAGACTACCAATTCTGAATCACCAAATACTTTTAACAATTTTATCCCATGTTTGGAGGAAAGTTTTAAACCAAGCAGTAATGCCTCATACTTAGCTACATTATTGGTAAATGAAAACTGTAGTAAAAAGAAATATTTGAAAGTCTTACGTTGGGGAGATATAAGAATGACCCCAGCACCTGACCCCTCTTTTGAGTAGGCTCCATAAAAGTACATAGTCCACAGAGGATCTTCTGGTGATGTTAACAGAACTTCTTTAACAATTGGTGTAGGCTTAGCTTCTCCTCCTTGCTCCACTTCTTCCACCTAAAAGGTATCTATTCCAGTGTCCACAAAGTTGATCATTGGGGGTTCTTTTGGTTCTTCAACATACTCAATCATATGTTAGAATATTCACTCTCAGGCAACTTTGACATCCTTTTGATCAATTGAAAATGTGGCAAATGACAGGTCGCATTGCATGCTCCCTCCCATGGAAGCACACCATTGTCTTGAAAGTATCATTCCATATGTTGGTGGAATGTCCACCACTATGACACTCATGACTAGCTCATTTTCTGGGAATATAGCCAATCTATATGGGACCTCATAGATTACACCAATAACAGTGACCTCTTTGGAATCCATGGCATAGCACTTTCCATATGTGCTGTCAACATTCAAACCCATTTCCTCCATTATTTTGATAGGAATGACATTTTTTGAAGCACCTGAATTGATTATACAATTCCTGAGTATTTTTCCATCAATGATCAAACTCAAAAAGAAAGGGTTGACTAAACTTGGGTTTGCAGTGATGGTGGTTCCTCAGTAAATCTCAGGGTTCTTATCGACATTCACCCCTACCTTAGCATCCTTTTCACATCCTCTACTTTTTTTAGGTACATCATCCTCAACTTTGTGTTTGTTTCCCTTGGAAATACTGTTGATAATAGCCATTGTTTTGTACTTATGGTCATCGATCCTCATCATCTCAAGGAATGGAACTATAACCTGAATTTGAGACAAGACCTAAAACATATCAATAGGAGAGTAGCTTAGTACTTGTGGAAGTACTATTTCATAGGGAACCACTATATCAACTTGCTTCTCTACTTTATGATCAATAGGCTTCAACTCTTTAGCTTTCAGATCATCATGTACAAATTCAACAATAATTTTTGCCTTACCACCTTTCTTGGCCCAAATTCTCATTTCTTTAGTTTCCTTGGGCTTGGTCTCTCCTTTCTTGTTATCTGTATTAACTACCTTACTATTTGCATTGTTCTCCTTAATGAATATGCCTCATGGATGGCCTGGGTTGCCACTCACCACCCTATTCCTAAGATGGAGATCACTTCTTTCTTGAGCTCTAGCAGCTAATGCAATTGTATATCTCTTTATTTCTTCATTTGAAGGTCTCCTCAAAGAAACATTTCATGCCTCAAGGTTGTAAGCCGTGTATTTTTCTTCTCTTTCTTCATTAGAAAACACTTGCTAATGGTGAAGGATTGCTCCTTGTCTCTGCATATCGACATCATTTGAGTCAACATCATTGCTGCAAGAGTAATCACTACATTCGATATCTGATCTAGTCATAAATAAATTTTTAGTTTCATCAAGATTATGGGGAGAATCAGTCTCTCTTAGATCACTTTGAGTTTCTTCCAGGGATCTAGAAATTGTGCATTGATGTGATGAGTGAGGCATTTCACAAAATTCACACCAAGGTAATTCTTCCACAACATTTGTAGTATTTTTATGCAATGGTTCAGGTATTCTTTGGAAATTCTTTTGATTACTTTGAACAAGCTTTCCATTATGCCAACTAGTGTGGTATGGATAATCTTGAAGTCTTGGAGGCCTCTCATTTCTCTGAAACTAGGGCTTATCATTTTTGGCCTACCTCTGCAACAGATTCAACACTTGATCCAACTTTTCATCTGGGGTTATAACTTTAGATACCTTCTCATTCTAGGCTTTTGAACTCTTAGAAGGATTAGGGTCATCTCTTCTACCAACCTTGCTAGATGCCCTTCTATTATTTTCAATGTTTACTACCATCTTGTAGGCCTCCCTTAAAGATTGTGGATTTTTGTTTCTAAGCAAATAACATGTATCTTAGAATCATATGCATTACAATAGATAGCCAAACATGCTCTTTCATTAGGCCTCAGAAATCAAGGGACCTTATACATTTATTTTTGAAATCTAGCATTGAATTCAGTAGCCATTTCATTGTGCCCCTTTGTAATGTTGTTGAAGTCATTTAATTTGAACCATGGGTCGGTTTGGTCACCATATTGCTCTCTGAAAACCTAGAAGAATGAATCCTTGGAGTCAATACTTGCATCAGGTAAACTTCTATACCAGTCTCTTGCATCTTCTATAAGGGACTACATGAAATACTTCATAGCTACATCCTCATCCCATAATTCAAAGTCTTCTATAAAACTTTGAAATGACTTCAAATGGTCGTCCCCACTGAGGGTATTTTTTCCAGTAAATTTAGGCACATGTTCCTTGGCATTGTCTCGCACTAGATTTGGGTATCCAGGGATATTTTCAAAATATAGTTGCCTATACCTATTAGTATGCAACAATATTCTACCCATAGATCCTTCTTCCTCATCTTGGTTGTCATTATCTCTTCTTCTTTCACCATTATACCCATGCCTTCTGTGTTGAGAATCATGTTGATCATTAAAATGGACAGTTTTGTCTTTTTCTTTAGGTTGTGAAGAAGAGCTAGACAGGTTACCAGTAGGTGAAATTTTGTCACTAGTATGATGGTTTGAGGAGGATGAGTGGCCTTGAGGACTCTGGGTTTCAGGGAGAGGATCTTTCAATGTAGATTCCAAGAAACTAAGTTTCTTTTTCATTTCCTTGTTTACTTCCAATAACTTCATTTCCTTTGTCTTCCTCTCTAATTCTTCATTCTCCTTGATTAATTTATCAAAGATTGAAATAGAATCATCTTGATATGTATATTTCTTTGAAGCACCTCCCTCATTAATCTTTACCCCTTCATTAGCTTTTCTCTCATTCATAGGGCGCTTACCTTTATCAACATCATGTGATTCTTTCTTAGTATTCTTGGGAGTAGGAGGAGGTGGGATAGTAGTTTTTTTAGCAGCATTGGTTTGTGGGCTCCCAATAGTCTTATCAGATGATGGATTTACATGAATTTTCCCTACAATTTCTTGCACTACTGGGCCATCTTCCTAGTCAGCCTAAGATGCCAATTTGTCCATTGCCTCCATCTCCTTAGCCTTCCTTCTTAACTCATCCCTCTACATCATAGCATCCCTAATTCTCTTCTCCTTAGCTACTTCCCTTTTCTTTCTATTTTCATTTAATTTAGAAATCCTTTGATTAAGTAAATGAACATCACTCAACACCTCTTCTTCATCTAGAAAAGTGGACTCTCTATAAGATACTACTACATTTTTATCTTGGAAAGGAAGTTGATCATGGGAATAGTCATCTCCAGTCAATAAGTCATTAGGGATAGGGGTGTATGCATGGGAATTTGGGGTAATATATCCTTTGGATCTAGCATGCCTAGCACTAGCACTATCTTTCTAGATTCTATCCCTTTCTCTTTGCTTCATAGCTTGCATACCAAGGTTTGAGGAATACTCATTTACAACGGTCTTCATAAGCCCCCCTTTCATTAGAATTACCATCACTGAAGTCTAATAAATTCTTTTCACATTCTGAGCTACAATTAGAACACATTTCATGTTCAGGGGTGGGATGAGGTGTAGACTTTCCTTTTCCTGCGTCCTTCACCTTTATCCATTTTCGTTTATTCCTAGATAATTCACCCTCTAGCTTATGCTCTGGATGCTTCTTCATATGACCTTGTGTTCCTTTCATCAGAGCTTGAGTTCTTTTTTCCTTTGTCACCCTCCTTACATTCTTTGCAATTTTCTTCTTAACTTCTTTAATATCCTTGAACACCAGTTCACACTGGTGCAAAGACGTCAAAGTTGCCACCAAAGGTTCTTGGGACAGATTAGTAGCAATTTTGTTATAATCTTTGCAAATATCAATAGTTATTTAGAAACAAAGACAAACTTTGACACATACAACATATTTTTGTATGAACTTTAAAAAAACTCCTTAAAGAAAAATGGGCATGCAATTTATCAGGAATTTAGATGGAATACTAGCAAAGATTGGAGCTAAACTTAGCAAGAACTTTCAATTGACTAACTCTATGAGTAAATATCACCATGTAATATGGTGATCTATGATAAGGAATTCTTGAGAACTAATAATCATCAGACTTATGTCCCCAATAGAGCTGCCATTTTGTTGGTTTTTTTTTACAATGAACCAATCAGGTCTCAACAAGTACCTATGAGCTTGTCAGGCTCAATTTTTGAATATCTACTAGACAAGTGGCCAACTAATGAGATATGGAACCAATAGCTTTATCTCCTACACTTTGGGCTCTACAAAACCCGAGAGGGTAATCTCACAATGTATATTATATTATTATTTTAGACAATTCACGTGTACATTGTATATTTAAGCAGATATACTCTCATACATGGCTAAAAAGTTGAAATTATTCAAGAAGTTGGTAGTTCCTTGAACAAAATACATGCCTTAAGCCAAGAATATAAAAACAATACAAACCACAAATTCAAGATAGATCAATGATTATTTAAAAAAAAATTCTCAAGTCAAGTTACGGGAGCCATAAGAAAGGTTTAAATGAGTTAAGATCAGTCCCATTATATATGGGCTAGGAGTCTAAGCAAACTGAAATACAAGGCTTATTTAATTCTAAATACTCATGATCTTAGTGACATTACCCTACAATTCACAAATCTATGATCAAAATCTATGGACTACTTATAAGATCCAATGACCCTGCACACGAATTCATGATTTGATTCAAGCATTAACTCATTCCATAAATGGGAGCTAAAACCAAAGCATATATCATAGCATAAACGATGATAATTAATGAAATGATCTATGATCAGGATTTTCATTAATAATTCAAATACAAAAAAAACATGGAGAGAATATAGACTCGGAAAACCTCCATTATCATTTAAAAATATTCAAAAACCATACATGTAACAAAACTTGCTACCTAGACTTAAATCATTAGATAAGGACTCATTATGTTCGCTCTGTATTATCAATTTTCACAATTCAGCTCTAGAATTCAACAAAAGATGCACACAAAATGGCCTTGAATTCCCTTTTATAGAATAAGGGAGCAAAAACAAACTTCAGGCCAAGTGTACACATGTCACATTCTAATTGGACCGCTATAAGAAACATTCCCTAATTCATCTATATTTACATTTATCAAAGTGGAGGGAATTCATATGAGACAAAAATCATTTACATTCGCTATGAGGAGCAACTTTTCCTTCCAAAAAGCACATGTCAAAAAGGATAAACTTATTCATAGCAGCACATTGATTTCATCAAACAAGATGACAAATTGATGTGGATCAAAAAGTGAGCTAGCATCTCAGTCAGCATTCCATATCACCAACAACTGATATTTTCCTATGAAACATATGTTGTATATACTATAACTTCTAAGGCCAGAGTTATACAATACTTGACCCAGTATATGTTTCACATCCCTATTCACAAACCAAATTTTCCAACATGCACTCTTCCCCATTCTTCATATTCTTCCTCAGACGACCAATCAAAGTCAATAATTTTATCCAGGGTCTTCCTATACGGGGAGTACTTGGTTACTACTACATTGGATTCTCTATCAAAATCCTCTAGGAAACTAATATGAAATGTTAACCTCTCCAAAGTGTCATTAAAGACATCAGTATCAACTTCCTTGCAAATTTTATCCACCTGGGAATCAATAACCTCATCCAGTTCATTTTTCCACACTTGCAATGGTTTCAATTCATAATTAGCAACCTCAATGTCTGGTAGTGGTGACAGATCAGTGTGGTTATACTGAGCTATCAATTCTATTATCTTCTACTCTTGTGGGGTTACATACCCTTGAAACTTCTGCTCACTTACCATCAAGGCATAGTTTTCATACACACTATTAAGTCTAACCTGATTCTTCTCATTTAGATGCATTAGGACAGTGTAGAAATTTTTTGATATTTTTTCATACATTTTGTCCTAAGCTTTCTCCAGTAACTTCTTATATGTTTCAATTTTCAAAAGCAATTGCTCTCTGTCAGATGAACTAGCGCCTGGTCTACTTAATTCTTCCTCTGCAAATGACTCATGTCCCCAACTGTATGGTAATATTACAAAGGCCTGGTCATGAGGTGAATGTTGTGAAGATGCCATTGGAGAAGCTGGAGGTGGGTGGCTTGAGCTAGGCTGACCCTATTCTCTCTGCACTTATCCTCTTTCTTTATAAAGTGCCAATTTAGTTTCTAACACAACCACTTTTTGTTGGCTGTTATCATAATCATCAAGGAGTTCTTTGTATTTAGTTCTGAGGTTATCTCTCTCTAGAGTAAGACCTTCCACAATTGCTCGAATGAACCTAGCAACATTGGAAACCATGTCTGCATCTTCCAAAGCTGGGGTATCAACAACTCTCTTTACAAGCAATTTCCCACTAAAATCTGTTGGCTCTACCAGAGCTGGTTTCCTGGATCCTAAAGATAATGACCATATTGCCAATGCATCCCAATCCTCACCGAACGTTGAACCTCAAATTTCTATTTCCAGTTCTTCTTCTATTTGTATAAGATGCCTTTCAGCCCTTCTTATGGCATCTAAAACAGTAGCATCAGAAATATTCCATTCTGGAAATAACAACACACCACATTTCTTTACAAGCTCTCTGCCCTCCTGGGTATTAATCTTTTTAAACTCATTTTTCATAAAGCTTCTTACATTTTCCTAAATGACATTTTTAGGTAGTTCAAGATGTAAGCTCCTTTCAGTGGCTACCCTCTCTGTATAATCTACAACTTTGGATTTCCACCAGAAATCCTAGAAAGCAAAGGTTTCAATGAAGGATTCATCTTCCATAAACTCCTTGTTGGCTTTTATCCTCAAATCATCTATAGTATTCAATCCACTTATTTCAAGCTTTCCTAATCTGAGGATGCTTTGTCCTGAACCTAAAGAAATTTCTCTTTCATGAAGATGCATTCCTATCTACATTTCTTTAGAGTGATGTGGATGTCATCTTCATCCGTGTTAGAGTAATCAACCACTCCTTTTGCCTCAGTCCTTTGCTTATTTTGAGGTGGTTACTCAGGAGGGGAAAAAATTCTAGGGGGTCAATCTAGATTAACTACAGGTAAAGAGGGTTGTGCAAGATGAGGTGGAACTGTACTCTTGGGAGAGTCTACTTTTGGCCCTTCAAAGGTGACAGGGCATATTAAGCTTTTTTCCTCACCTGTTACTTTCTTCCTCCTAGAATATATCCTCAATTGCTTGGGTGGATGATATGTAGGTCTTTCCTCTAATGTCACTTCAACATTTTCTTCAATCACCATTTCCTTTCCCTTATCTTGTATTTCCCTATGTTCTCTCAGGAACCAACAACATTCTCAAAATTTTCCATGACATGCATAACTTTATTAAAATCACCAGCTATATTTGGCAAAGGCTCATATTGGGGATTATTCTTCTGCTTAGCTTCTATCATCTTTCTATAAGCAAGGTATTTAGCTTTTCTCTCATCTTGTTCCTCAAAGTTAAAAACATTCCTAATAACATCCTTAGGGTAATCAAAAACATGTACAAAGTTACCCATTTTCTTGTCTTCTTTGAGTTTACTGATGATGCCTTCAAGATCATGATTCCTCGGGCCCATAGTCATTAGTTTATAAGGAGCTAGCGGATGTTCTAATTCATTACATGTCCCTTTTGTCACAATGTAGTCCTCAAATTCTATCCATTCTAGAAAGAATGACCCCTTCCTTTCTGATTCAGGTAAATGTGTTGCTTGTGAAGCTCCTAACTGCCTCATTATCTCAAGGAACCCTATTCTCAAAGGAAAATCTCTAGGCAAGATATATGAGCCCAAACCACTACCATATACTTTGAAAATTGTCTTATCAGGATACAAAATTAGATCTCCCCAATTATGGCTCAAATTCAAATCTGGCCTTATCTCCTTAGGTCTCAAGAATTCATGAATTTCTCAGGGAATTCTAGGTGGTTCATATATCAATGCCCTCCTTATCCTGGATGCCAAAGAATTTCTAAACATTACAAAGTTATACCTTTTGTCATCTTTATCCAAGATTCGGGTCCAACATTGGACAAGAAGGTCAACATCCTCCTTCTTCCTTTCTAAGGTGATTTCCTTCTCAAAAACTCTTTGTCCTTTATACAAGAACATATGCATTAACAATGAGTACCACCAGAACCTCACCCATTGTTTCCCTTCCTCCAATTCAACTAAACCTTTATGGATATGATTAGATAGATAAGTTCCATAGTCATAAATAATGCTATAAGGTGGGTGTTGCAGATGTGTGGCTAGATAGTTGTACTCCTTCTGCAATGTTTTAGGTGGATCGACACCAATAATTTGGTACAGAGAGTACACAATTTTTCTAAAATAACTAGTAAAATAGTTTAGTGGGAAAGGTTCAAGCTCTCTATCATCAATCTTAATTTTCCTCTTATGTTTCCCATCACCAGTCACTGCAATATGCAAAGGCAACATCCTTGTTCTAATGAACACCTTAGTATTGTTGTACTTTATTCTAATAGTATCCATATTCAAAGGGATCATGTATGGACTCTCTTCATGCAATTCAAAGAGTTCTTCAATTTCTTCCCTAGTTATTCTTACCATAACCACCCCATCAAATGTTCTAACTGCCCTAGAAACTGGGTCATATTTTGAGGCGATATCTTTCAAGAGATCTACATCCATTTACACATTGGGAACAATTAGCTTCCCCATATCCAACCTCCATGGATTACTGAAAGGAGACCCTGGGTTCCTGTTCCCCAACCAATGTTGAAACATCTGCCATCCAGTGTAAGGTACTTCGACATCCTTGATAAAGAAAGATTTATCTATCAACCCTTCCTTCACAGTAGGACCATGAAACACGACCCTTCCCTCTAGTTTCTTGTTCGTAGTCTAGGGTAGCAAATCAATCACATCTTGAGAAAGGGTCCTATACTGAGTGGAAGAAGAAGTTCCTTGTATTTTGGGAGCCATGGGCTTGAGTATACCGAGGTTCTATATGGAGGAATTTTAACTATTCAACTTCTTAATTGTCATTTGTGACCTAGGATGAGTGCTAATTTGGGAAAATTTACAAGGTCACGACCTTTTAAGAACAAAGATAAACCCTAATTCAGAGTAATGAAAGTAAAATGATGAAACACACTCGTTTAAAAGCACATTAAAGCAAGCCCTAATTCAAAAAGGATAAAATTGCATTTTTTTAACTTCTTTCAACCGTGACAAACCCTAATGCCATCCAAGATGACCTCTGCAATTCACTTCTCAACTCTTCATATTGTCTTGGACACATCTTTGAATCCCAAATAAGCAAGAATTGGCTGCATACACAATTTCTGAAGGGAATTGAATAGGTTTACGGGTCACCTCCACCATTAATTCTCACTCGCGTAAAGAAAAACAATTGCAATGGGCATACTTTGAAATTTTGAATATGTGTCATTGATTGACAACTGATTTGGGCATCTTGAATGACTTAGATTGAGTCAATATCATTTGAATTCACCTTGCTGCTCTAGCTCAGATGAATGGCCAATAGAAATCCACTAACCAGACCTTCCTCGTGTACTTGTGGGCTCCACCCGCCAATAGCCGAAGAGTGCACATGGCAGCTTCTCATAGGTCTTGATGCCTTTAAAGAAATTACATCTTACCTCTGCGAGCTAGCAAGGAATGGTGGTGATCATCTTTCCTAGCTTGATTAACACTGTGAATCTCAAAGCTTTGGGTGTTGGGATAGGATGTAACGGCTGGGCCCACCTACATGTGGTGACATTTCGCTAACCTAGTAGCAATTAAACTGCATTTACTTTAGATGGACGAGCCAACGGGGAATGGTCCAAATGAAATCCCACAATCTAGTGATTTCTCAACCTACACATGAAACAAAGTTATTCATAAAAGAGGACCCTGACCAGGCCAACGAGAATTTACCCTTAGGAACTGATGACTTAGACTTAAGTCACATATGAATCAAAATTAAAAACCCAACATAGGGAAAAATTAAAATGACTAACTAACCTAGGAAATGGAGCTGGTAAGGAATGTATGTCGATGGCTCAAAAGACAACTAACAAGACTGGCAACCGGGAAAACTAGTCAACATAAAATTAGAACATTCAAGGATCAAACATGGGTCAATTGGAGACAAGACTTGGCTAAGCAAGACTTTGAACCCTATTAATGGAAAATGTGTGACATGTTAATATCAAGCACATAAGGTCTCAAAATGTCAAGAATTTTGAGGGCTCTATCAGTAGGATCTTAGGTGTGGGCACAATTCTAGAAGGAATAAAAGCACTAGTAGTATTCATAAGGAAATCAATGTAACTATGGGGTAGGCCATATGAGGGAATAAATTTAATGGGAAAGGTGGTAGTATCCATGAAAGTGGTATAACTTCAAGGTTGGAATAAGAGGATGGATTGTAGAAACCACCATTAGAATTGTTCATTAATTATCTAAGATATTATAGAATTTATGTGTGATCAAGACATCCCATTAATGCCTTATAAAAGAGATTTGATAATTAACTATGGGATGAATTAAATATCAATTATAGGGTTTAGGGTTTTAGGTTTAGATTTTTTGGTTTAGGGTTTATGGTTTATGGTTTTAGTTTTTACATATAATTTTTCTAGAACTTATGGTTTATGGTTTTATTTTCTGAGTCTATGTTTTTTGGTTTGTGTGGTTTAGGGTTTTAGTTTTTAGGTATAGATTTTGTGGTTTCTAGTTTAGGATTTAGGGTTGACAGTTTATGTTGATGATTTTTTTTGCAAATACAATTTAAAAACTATAAATTAAAAAAGTTGATTACAACTAAAATAAACAAACACTAAACCATAATTACAAAAAAAATGTCAAATATAAATCCAAAAATGTAGAAAAAATAACTTGGAGGTCACTAAGGTCACTTATGTTGAAGGGAGGAGGTGGAAACTAAAATTGGGGGTGTTATATAGGTCCTTAGGAATGTGTATGTGTTTCTCTCTATCGCTCCCAGTCACCTAAAAATTCACAGGAAGAAATGAGGTGATAGTCATTTATTTAAAAAATAAATACCTTTTCAAAATAGGTTCCCATTTTAAAATGGGTACCCATTTCATAACATGTATTCGTTATTAGCGAGTACCCATTTTTAGTGGGTACCCGAAGCATAACAAGTATAGTTTGGATTTAGGCTCAAGAGCCTGTTCCTAATCGGGTGCCCATTTTTTTTAAAATTTTGTACACATTTTGTGCAACCTTTATTTTTCCAAAACTAACCCTCTTCGTGGACCCAACTTCTTGCTTTTACTCAATTAAAAATATAATCATATAATAACTATATCAATTATATTTAATATAACATGATTTATAGATTTAATATTCATTTATAATCAATAAAATTAATTTATTATTATAATATAATTAATTATATATTAACAAATTATATAAAATATCAATTTTATAATGTATGAGTAATATTATTAATAAGAATTAATATATTTGAATAATTTAACATAATATAACTATATAATAATTAATTATATTATTATAGTCAAGAGGGTTATTCTCAAGTGCTAGTACCACTTGTTTCTCATGTTGGAGACCAAATTTCAATTCCCCCAAGTGACATCTCAACCTTAGTATGAGTGTTGAACTAGTATCCCCACTTTAATTGTTAGGTAAGTGGTAGTATTGCAAGTGACACTAGTGAAGCACTAAGGTAGGTGTTCATGATATAGAGAGTAGTAGCATAAAGTTGGAGGAGAGTATAAATGGATTCCCTATAGGAGGAGATAGGAATCAATCATTCAAGACATAAGAGAATAGGAGGAAAGGAGGAAATGTGAGGAATAAGGTAGGGTGGTTGCTCTATAAGAAGGGTATATAGGATGAAATTTTTTCAAACTAGAGGAGCATAGAGATGTAGAGTGAGAGGTGATAGTCATGTACAAGGATAATTGGAATTCAAAGAGGAATTCAAACTAGGAGAGTGGAGGTAGTCCATTATTAGATTGTAATTATAATGGTAGAACATTAGTTTAAGTATTATATCCATATAATGAATTCTATAGGATTTGGTTCCCATGGATAAATCCTCACAATTCAAGGTTGGGGACCCTAATAAATTAAGTAAAATATAATATTATTATTATACTTAATTAATAATCAATACTTAGTTCTCCTACTCATAGGATTCATAAACCAATAAAATATGGTTGAAATTAAATTTTGGAGTAGCTAAGGACAATCTAGGTTTATCATGTGTGGGATGCATCATATATGATGAGAATGTGAACCTCATCATAACATCTAATAAATTAAAAAGTGGCCAATCAGTGAAGTAGATTCTCAGGTTCTCTTAATACGTTCAAGCATGTTTTCAAGCTATATGGAATCAACAAAGTTTAAATTAAATGTGACTTGATTATAATAATAAATGCTAGAAGGAAGAATGGATCCATGAATTGGAAAATTAAAAACATCATTTGAGAGGTGTAATTGTTCTTAGATTCCTTAGTAGAATTCTTAGCCTAGGATACATATAGAGAAATCAGAAAATAGGAATACTTCCTTGCAAATTATATAATTGATCAACATGAAGAACCCATTATACACAATTAAAAATATACTTGAGACTCCTTAAGATCCCTCAAACTTAAGTTAGAATATAAAAAAATAATAATTTAAATTATATTTACCATCGATGTGATGATCTAGTTCTTATTATCATGATCAAACAATATCCTCGTTTAGTTTTAGAGAAACCATAGCCCCTAATGGGAATATGGGAAAACTTTCATTAAACTTGGTTATGTTGAAATTCCTTGAGTGTTTGAAATTTTTTCCCAAATTGGTATTAACCAATGAAAGTATGAGAGGCAATGAAAATTAATCGGTTGACACAAATGATGGAATTCACCTTAAGAGGCTAATTTTCTTTCATTCAATACCAACTATTTTTATCTTTATGTTTCTCTAGACAATGGATACTATCATGTGTTCAAATGGCCTTCCTCATTCTCATTAATGAGAAGTGACTAAGAAACTACCATCTTTGTCATCTAGTGGATGCTAGGAGAATTAATTTCTTAATATCATAGGAACAAAATTAATTATAGCATTGCATTGGTTGTAATTGAATTCATTCCTTCAAATTTACCCTCTATTCACATGAGATTGACAATGTGTTTCAACTAATTCATGATTACATGCTTGTATTTTTTGTCTTTCTATCTTATTAAATTGGTATAAATGCTCATCTCTTTGTAATCTTCTTCTAAATATATTGCTCCTCTTGAGATGTTCATGCATGATGTATTCTCATCTCATATGCATGTTGTCTCATTTTATCTTCGATCTCTTCAACTCCCATATTTCTCTACATTTAGCATGCCATTCTCTATTATTTTGGTTTCAATGATTCTCACTTCCTCTCTTTGTGCATCATTCATTTGTTCATGTTGTCTCATGTAATTTTGAACATATTCTCTTTGATGTTATCTTTGTTGTTCTTCATTTTCAAAATTTAATCTTGGGTGAGGCATCCTAAAAAATTATATAACAAACTTAATTAATCAAGCTATATTACATTATAAATAATTAAATGTATACATGTAGCTAAAATTTAATTATTGCGCATACTATTCTATTTGATTTTTTTCTATGATTATATTATAAATTAAATAAGTATTATAAACATTATTTTTTTAAAAAAAATTTATAGGTAAGTGCTATCAAAGGGGATAGCGCCCATTTAAATTCACATCACTTGGAAATACATGCTAGAATACATTCTACTACAAGTTTTCAAAACATAGACCCTCCACTTTACATTAGCCAATTAATGATATACCACAACTAGGAATCTTCCCATCTACAGGGCCTATGCCAAGTTGCTCTCACTGAGCCACGAGTAACTAGAGTCCATATACCTAGAAAAAGAATCCATATTGGAGTTCATGACCCCAGCTCTATACACTTCCCAAGAATTCACCAAGAAGTTTTCCCTTGCTACCTTATGCTGCCTTAATGCCTCAACTTCATACATCTCTCCCTCATCCTCCTCGGTTTCATTGCAAGTTGTTTCAAAGAAAAGCCTGAGGTGACTGACCAGGCCATCCATAGCCAAATCCAAAGTCGCATTGTCCACTGCTAGAGAATTAGCCTCTACCACAAAACCATCAAAGAGTTTGACCATCCTCTCCCAAGAGCCAAATATATCGACCAAAGGCCCAATAACAGCTTCATACACCTTCCCATCAGACCAATGGTTGTCCTCCTGAAGCACCCCCTTCACCACATCCACAATCGTAGCAAGCACCATCGGGTGATGAATGGTGAAAATCCTAATGCATTGTGCCACTAGAGTCTCCTTGGAGCAAAGGTAGCTCAGCCTGAAGAAATGTACCATCCCTTCTCTCTTCTTAGCACATGAGACATGCAATGGTTTGAGAGTGCATTTTTTTCCATCAAGCTTGTGCAGATATAACTCCTAAGACATAGCACATGAAGAGCAACCACTATAGTGTCCAACAAATTTTAGTCACCAAATCCATTCCAAATCTTTTCCCAAGTATGCCTATCACCGCCAACGTCCATAGACATGTGAATCATGCACCTCTTCATCCATTCATGGGCCCAAGGCAACACAAGGAATATCATCATGACACCCCAAATTATCTTGGTCTATGATGTCCTATAGCCTCGTCCATCGCCTTGTGGAGGAATCTACACATACAAAATTTTCTTGAGATGCTCCCCAATTAGCTAGTTAATCCATAACTTTATTCACTTTCCTATAAATGTGTGTAAGGGAGAAGTCATTAATCTTTCCTATGAGTTTCTTAATAGGTTCAGTCCAATTTCGATTATGAAATTAGGTGATTTCTTGAAGTGTTTGTCTAAATGCATATCTGTGAATCACCCTTGATTTCCACAGAGTCTATACCTTTTTGAATGCATAACTATAAACCTAATGCCAAAGCCTCCAACTCAGGAATGTTGTTGGATCGAACACCCAAATTTTTTGACCCTTCCCACATACAATAGCCACAATTGTCTCTAATTATACATCTAGTGCCTACTCGACCGGGATTGCCTGTGGCAGCCCCATAGAAATTTAGCATTTTAATCTCACCGGGTGCAACCAGTGCACTTCTTTCCTATTAAACTTGCCTACCCTAAGTGTTGTGGGATTAGGGATTTTGAGGTCAATCCAAGCCTTCTAAATCTCCTCATCCCACCTTGTGAACTTTTCCTTAGAACCGATGTTGGTTCTATTATTTGTTGTCTCAATGATGGATCCTTGTATTTTTGCAATAAGAAGATTGCATCTTAGAGATTCCTCCTTGAAGATGCACCTATTCCTCTCCTTCCATAAATTCCAAACAACCAATGATGGCACCATTATCCAAATCCCATACCAATAACCATTCTTATTTGTAATTGGCCAGTTGTTCAAGAAGTCCCAAATCTTATACTTTCTTGGTCCCTAGAGTCAAAAAATCCCTTGCAACCAATCCCAACAAGAGGCTGCCATAGGACGTGAGAAATAAATGATCCATGCCTTCCTCCACTTGCTCACATAGTACGCATCTAGATGGACTAACAATCCCAATTCTCTTTAATCTTTCACTAGTAAGACATTGTTGATGTAAGGCTACCCAAAGGAAGGCCCCTGCTTTGGGCAACACTTCACGTTTCCAATAGAGTGTAGCCATCCACGTCTTCTCCTCACGTTGCGACATTTGGAGACGGTAACCCAATTTGGCTAAGTATTCTCCTGATGCAGCCCCACACCATATAATTGTGTCCTACCTATTACTCAGGTTAACCATCCTATTACTTAGTTCTTGAGCCATTGCCCCTTTCAATTCTTGTGTTAGCAGCAATGTATCAACATCTATCCACTTGGTATGACCGCCAACTATGTCATCATCTCAACACACATAGTCCACCACCTTACTTCCAAACTCCACCTATAGCCTACCCAAATATCGACCCAAATCAAACATTTCTTCCAAAATTTTATAGCCATCCCAAGAGTCTGTCCATAACAGTTCTTGTCTACCATCCCCAATTCTCCACGAAAGGTGGCAAGTGATTAAGGATCTGCAGTTTGTTATGTACTTCCACCTTCGATGTTTGCAATTGTTAAAATTCCCAAGTGCTCCCTATTGTTCAAATATTTATCATGTAATATACAACACCACAGCTTCTTTGGGCATTTATACATCTTCCAAATCAGCTTGGTGCCCAAGGTAGTGTTTTGGAGTCTGATCTTGCACAATCCATCCCCGCCATCTTCTTTTGCTTTACAGACCATATCCCAACCTATGAGCAATTTTTTTTTTCATTTTTAGAGCTTTCCCATTAGAAAATTTTCAAGACCCTCTCCATGTCATTCTCCACCTTTGCAAGAGCTTCATAACACAACATAGTATATATTGGAATTGATGACAAGACAACCTTAGCCATTGTTATTTCCCAACCAAAGTGAGCCAATTATTCTTCCACACCATTGCCTTATTTCTACACTTTCCAACCACCTCATCCCAATGTTTTTCTTTGCACGCACCTTCAAATATTTGAACCACAAGAAATTTGGCTAGAAGTTTCCCCACTTGAAACCCCAATATAGCAGTGATGGCCTATTGCATTGGTAGCCTTGTATTGAAAAAGTATATACCTGATTTCTCCTTGTTCATTTTTTGGCCCGATTGCTCTTTGTATTTGGTAAGCACCCCTTTGATGCATATGGCTTCCCTAATTCTTTCCTTTCCTAGCAAAGTTGTGTCATCTATGAATTGTGAGTGTGTGACCAGATCAACATTCGGAGCCACCCACACACCTTTCCAGTCCAGCTACTGGCATCTTCTTTTGATGGCGCAACTTAGGGATTCAACCATGATCACGAATAAGAATGGTGATATGGGGTCACCCTATCTAAGACCATTGGTGGCCTAAAAGAAACCATGGAGCATTTCATTTATGAAGACTGAGAAGTAGACAGTGGAGATGCAATAAGAGATAAGCTCACACCAATGACTGTCAAACCCCAAATTTTCCATTACCTTCAGAAGGAATCCCCAACACACTTTATCATATGCCTTGCAGACATCCAATTTGATTATCATCCCCTCCTTCATACTTTTCTTAAGAGTTTTCATAGCCTCATTAATTAGTAGGATACAATCTGTGATTTCTCGACCAGGGATGAAACCATTCTACTCTATGGATATTATTTTCCTCAATACTATTATATCCCCAAAACACTTTATCATATGCCTTGCAGACATCCAATTTGATTATCATCCCCTCCTTCCTACTTTTCTTAAGAGTTTTCATAGCCTCATTAATTAGTAGGATACAATCTGTGATTTCTCGACCAGGGATGAAACCATTCTGCTCTATGGATATTATTTTCCTCAATACTAATTTGATTCTATTGGCAAGCACCTCTGATATCACCTTATAGATGGTGTTGCATAGTGATATGGGCCTGTAATCACTATAGGAATGACATTCATGCTTTTTTGGGACCAAGGCAATTACCAAATTGTTCAAATCCTTGAAAAACCTCTTAGTTCTGCTAAAGTCCTCCACAAGCCTCCATAGATCATCCCCAAAAAAGCTCCAACATTTCTGGAAGAACCTTTCCATGAACCCAACAGGACCCAACACTTTGTCTGGGTGCAGCTGAAATAAGGAAGTCTTAACCTCTTCATTAGACACCGTATCACTTAGTATTTTTTTGTCAGCTTCGATTACCCATTTGCTTATCAAGTCAAGGATACTACTTTAAACCTCTTGTGACATCTGGTCACTGAGTAGGTGCTTAAAAATATCAAGCACAACCTTTTCGACCTCTGATAGACCATGAACTATGAGACCATCAATAGTTTATACTTCTTTTATCTTATTAGTGGCCCTCCTAGCTAGCACTGAGGCATGGAAGAATTTGGAATTTGAGTCACCCTCACTTAGCCAAACCTCCCTTGATTTTTCCCTCCAATATATTTCCTCCCTCTTGAGGAGCTCAGCTAGCTTTGCATTCAATTCTTTCTCCTTGAACTATTCTTCATTCCTCATGCCATCCCTAATTACTTTTTCATTGAGGGCTTCCAACTCATTTTTCACATTTTCTTTTTCATCAAATATGTTCTAGAACTTCTCCTTATTCCAATCCTTCAACTTTTTCTTAAGGATCTATAATTTCTTTGTTAATTTGAAACTGATCGAGCCTCCCACCTTAGCTTCCTTCCACCAACTTTGCAACAAGCCAAAAATACTTATATCCCACCACCACATATTCTAGAATTTGAAAATTGTCTTTAGCAATTATGTCCAATCATTGATATTTAATTCCACTGGGTAGTGGTTTGAAATAGAGACGGGCAGTATGCCAATTGTCATTTGCATACCGAAATTGCTCCAAATCGGGGAGACCATGAATCTATCCAGTCTCTTAGCGATAGCAGTGAAATCCTTAAATTTATTGGTCCAAGTAAAGACACCATTCTCTATGGTATAGTCAAAAAATCCAGCCTCCGCCACAAAGCTTCTAAAGTCTATGGTTGCTTGAGAGACACTTCTAACCCCTTCACTCTTCTTTAACAATTCTAGTATAGCATTAAAGTCTCCACCAATGATAAATCCATCCCTTAAGTAAGGTTGGGCAATGTCCAACACCAAGTACCAAAGAGAGGCCTTTTCCTCTATTTTTGTTGGTCCATAAACATTGATGATCATCAAGTGACAAATGAGGCCAAGATCATATACCTTAGCTGCCATCCAATTTGAAGATGAGCTGATAACTTCCACATAAACCATAGCATCCTTCCACAATAATCCTAATCCCCCCACAGAGCCCCAAGAGTCCTGGAAATAACCTTCCCAATGTTGGCAATATTTCAAAAACTTTGACCCTTCTTCTCTAGAGAGCTTAGTTTCTTGTAATAGAATTATGTTGCTTGTGCTTTTCTGTAATTGGCACCTTACTAGGTGTCATTTATCAGGGGCCTTTAGGCCCCTAACATTCCATGTTGTTATCTTCATTGTTTCCCAAGGGAGGGGCTTCCTCCCTTAGTACTTAGGAATTTGGTAATGTTGGTGTATTTCTTTGCTACTGCCTCCTCTTCCCTCAATTGCTTGAAGGATTTCCTTCCTCAGGGATTTCCAGTTATGCTGACTTTTCCCACACCCAGGTGTTTTTTCATTGATTGAGAGATGTATCTATCCTTGATGATAGCCATCACATCTTCCGGGTGAACATTTGAATTAAGGTCCTCGCTTGCCAAAGAGGCAACCTCAACAACGTCGTTTGCCTTCAATTCTTGACTCTTCTCCTGAGGTGGCAACTTTGAATGGTTATCATCTACTCACTTCTCATCATTCAATGCTTCAAGGGGTTTTTCCAAAGGTGCCAAGGCCGCGCCACCTGTCGTAGCATCTCCCAATAGAGTTTCCCTCTCGGTTGAGGCTGTGGGAGTGGGCCTAGGAACTGGAGTAGGTTGGATCTCATGTCACTTCTTTCTCCATACACTCTTCATTTCTTTCTATATGTGAGGCAGTTTTTTTTTGAGTCTTCAACTTCAATCTCCTGTAACTAGCGTTCCCCATTCACTAAAAGGAAAATCTTTTTAGGAATGGTATCAATTGTTGCAATGTTCAGTCTGGAATATTTGTAGAGATTTCCATCCAAGATGCCCATGTCAATCTCCATTATGGCTCCCAGTGAGTAGTCATTTTTTCTAGGCAATCTCTAGTCCAATACTCTACCAGAAGATTGTAGAGACCGATCCAAATAGGTTGATCATATGGCCTCATTTTTACTAGATTAAAGTTTTGATTCCAGGGCTGCATGTATAGGGGTTTGTCTTTCATAAACCATAGTTCGCCCTCTGTGACCCACTTTTTCGCTTCCTCATTTGCAAAGACCACCAAAAGGAAACCTTTTGGTAGGAATCTTATTAGAACTTTCATTTCCCATTGCTCCTGGATCTAGTTCTTGATCAATGCTCAATTAAATGTTCTACCAATGAAACAACAGATGAAAGGGAAATCCCTAAGAATTGTCATGTCTTCCTTGATTTTCTCAGTGACTTTGATTTCCAATATCCCTTCTTTAGCCTTCTTATTAGGGTTGCACTCCTCCACCATAGCCTGACTCTCTTTAGGCCTTTGAGCATTTTTCACTCTCCTTGCCCTTCATTTTTTGCTCATAATTTGGCGAGATGACCTCTCCTCCCAGTCCTTTCGCCTCCCACTTGTCTTTTTCCAAGGTGTCGAGTGTATCCATGCCCTAGTTTGATGATGTTTCCATGGTGATTCTGGTGTATTGTGCCTTTTGCAAGCAACTCCAATTCCTTCCACAAGTGCTACTGATTCTGGTGTATCATGCCTTTTGTGAACAAGGTCAATTCCTTCCCTAAGAGAAATTTCTTACCTCCAGTAAAATGGGTGGCACTTATCCACCCATCGCCCCTCTGAGAAAACCCATTGAGGCGTATGATCATGTTACAAACCCACCAGTTTATCCTTGATCACATTGTCCCCCCAATGTAGCTTTGCTTTGTCTATTCGAAATTGATGCTCCCCATTATTCCCCACAGTCTCACCTTCCTTCCCTGCTTTGCCACCCTCACATTCATGCTGCTCTGCGAGTTTGCTCCGCTCTGCACCATTATAAACATGAACAATTTTATTATATACTAATTTCATCAAAAAATTATATCATAAAATTAATACAAATTAATTGATAAATCTTATTTATTTATAATTTATAGTTTATAATTTAATCCTCTTAATAAAAAATGAGTGTCTTTAAAAAGAAATTCATAATAAAACAGAAAGTAAAATTTTAATTGTGAATTACATTTTAGAATTTATTTTTTTACCCTTAAAAATTATTTTTAAAAAGTATTATTTTGAAAGTATTAAAATTTTATTCATATCTTTTTAATATAAAATAATGTGTATATGTATAGGAAAATCATAGAAAGTAAAATTTTATCTATTAATTACATTTTAGATTTTACATTTTATCCTAAAAAATAATTTTAGAAAAGTATTATGTTGGAAGCGTTAAAATTGTATTCAAATGTTATATTTTAGATTTATTTTTTTAAGAACCTTTCTTCTTGGGCTCTCCATTTATTTATTAAATACTATGTTTGTTACACATAGACATACATTAAATTAATAATGAAAAGATATAATAAAGAATATATAGTCCACAATATATATATATATATAACAACAAAATTTTAAAATATATATTAATATGAAAATATTAAAAATTAAAATAAATGTATATTATATATTTTCAAAGTAAAATAAAATAAAAGAATTATCAAAATAATGAATGATAAATCTTCTAAAAACTATATAAAAAATTAAACAAATGTATAAATAAAAATAAAATAATTTTAAATAAAATAAAATAACTTTTAAATAAATAATATCAAATAAATATATTTAACATATCGGAGCCAGCTAACTTGTAGACAAAACACACCTATGTACATACAAAAAAGCGTAAAAAACATACATCAATATACATGTAAACATACATAACATGAAGAGATGACATAGTGTGGGGCCTGCCAAACGAATAATAGAAGTGAGAAAACTTGTAGATGAAAGGAAATGCCACAATAAGGAAAGTGAGGAGGTGTCCCATCATCGAATTACACCAACATTTTTTTCCTTGTACGAGAAGCTATCTATTATGTGCGGGCAGGAAGGGCGGTGATGTGATTAAGACATGCAATTTAAATTGTAATGAGTACTATTCTTGGAAAACACTTGGAAAACATGCTGTGTTCTAGGTTTTCTCATTCTGTAGGTTGAAATCAAAACATTGGAGAGAAAGGGCACATTGCAAGTGGGAGAGACAACCAGCCGACTTGAGGTGAGGGGTTTCTAACCGACTGTATGTAATGGTGTATGTTTTTATGTATGGTTTCATGAATTTTTGTATGTATATAGGTGTGTTGTTGTTATGGGTTGTAATGCCCCTCTGTGTTTGGCCCTTTCACGGTGTTTGATGAGTTTTATTTTGAGTTTTTTGAATTTAATTGGTTATAATGTTGTCGTTTAGTGATGAATTAAATAAATTATTAGATAAATCATATTGATAAATTGATTGTATGTTGTTATTGGATATTTACTTTATTAAATTAAATTACTAAGTTATAAAGTATCTTATAATTAAATATAAAGTTATTCTTTATTAATGTGGAGTTTTTAATAGTAAATTAAAATATGGGAAAATATTAAATGGAAATAAAATATTAAAATCAATATTATTTTTGAATGAAGATAAATGATAAGAAGATAAAACAATTAAAAAGGATAGAAGGTTTTGCATGCAAGTGCATGCACGTCTTCGAACTAATTGTCAAAAATGAAACTAAAAGCCTATTGGAGATTTTTAGAGATTTTGTCTTATTTTTTCATTTTTGGAAATAAATGAACTTTTCTCTTGTTAGTAAGGATGGATTTTAGATGGGGGGGATCATCATGGATTCTCTGAGCTCTGGGATGAGAAAATTTGTAGGGAAGATAATTCAGAATGGTGGGAAATGAGGATTTAATTTGTAGTTTTTGTTACTTGGGGTTTATAGGGATTTTCATTTCAAAATGATGAATATTCGCCCTCTTTCCATCATGAATTTTGGGGGTCACAACTATCACCTTCACATGCTTCAACGAAGAGGAAAAATGATGGTTACAGAGGACTACGATGCCATCAATTCTGGGTATGCGCAAGGATTCTAGGTATCTGATATATCTTATGATTTGCATTTGATATCCTTGGGTAGCATATGTTATATTATTATCAACCTTTATTAAATACTCCATACTTATCTTCGATGATTGTTTTGTTGTATTTACTATGCATGCATTATATGTTTAATTGGTAGATGATGGTTTTCTATTATATTTAGTATTTGATGATCCTTCATGGAGTTAGGAATTCAAATAGTATGTTATATGAATAGCATTCGTAGTATTTTCTTTGCATTTGGCCACATAGTAACTACCATCATTCTCTATCCTCTATGCTTTGATGGATGTCTTTTCTCACCCGTCTGAGAGCTCACATTATGGCATAGGTAGGGATGTTGAGAGTTCAGTTGATTGAAATTTCTCGGGCCTCCTTATTGAAATCCTTGGTGCATGGCCTGCATTCCTAAGTCCAAACCATTGATTGATTTTATCCAAAGCATTTAGTTGGCCTGGGGAAAAGCTGGAAAGGTTATGGAATTGGGTTTTACACTTGTTAATTTCCTTGCTTGAAATATTATAGTGCAAGCCTATTTTTTTCCAAATTGTTTCATTTAGCATCACCAATAATCACCACAAGAATAGGTCGCCACTAGAAATTATGGAAATGGTTTACATCTATTGGTTCCCAAATAACCAGATGTAGTGAGTCCTAAAGAGTAGCCACTCTCTTATATTTATACTCAACGGGTTGATGTGGCCAATGAACAAGATTCAGTCAGAGACTGAAATCTCCTACACTTCTGGCTTTGTTAAACCAAGGAGGGTAATCCCAATTTTTTTTCCTAAAATGTACCTAATTAGTAACACATTTATTCATAGATTGATTCATATTCATTTGCAAAATAAAACCCATTTCATTGCAGATTTGGTGGATTTGTGAATGAATGACTATCTATTTGCTAGAAATCGGTGATATTCCTAACCCACAATGTCCTTGAAAATATTTTTAATTGAATATTGTTCTTATTTTAAGTCTAGGGTCAGGTATGCTACTTTCTCATTTCATACAATATTTTCTAACAAATTGACCAGTGTCTCATCAATTGGAACAATAAAGTCAAATATATGAGATTCAGTAATATATGAACTACTCAATTTAGAGCTTGAAACTATTTTCATAATACTTTGTATTTATGGAAACTCATAATGCATGAAAAAATTCACTCCTTAAAAATCCTAAGCAATTCCTTACAAAATCTATAACCCTATTTAAGCATTTTAATCAACTCCTTGAGATAAAGCTGAAAAAAAATGATGCATTCAAATGGAAAAATTGAAGATGAATGATAAAACCATTAGTATTTCTCATTTATAACTTGTAAGAAATATACAAAGCAGAGTGATTGTCCCCGGACTATGACTTGTTTTGATATTAGTAATTTCTATAGAACTCATTTAAGATTATCATAAACAGGACTTCATGTCCAAGACAAATTACGAGCCTATCTATCAGTAGTCTATTCTAAGTGCCTTTCCTGAACTTAGATTTCACCTGAGACCCTATTAGACTTAAAAATCTGACCCTTGTAATAAGCCCTGATATCCCTTTTATAGAACAAGGGAGCAACAAGCATCAGGATTAATTACATTTTAATTTCATTTCATTTGTACCAAAATTTGAGACATTCTTAGTTAGTTACATTCAATCATTAAGGAAAATGGAAGAGTAAAAGACCACGTTCCATATTCCCTGAATGAAGACATGCCAACTCCTCAAAAAGAAGAGTTTGTTGCAATTGTATTGAATCCTCATCCTTTTTGACCAAAGAATATTCTCTAGTAGTAGATCCAACACAAACTTGTATACAAACTACTAAGGTCCTTCAGTCTTGCACTTCTCCTAAACACCAGCCCGAAAAATTTCTGCATCAGCACTAGAATCAAGAAATCACGAGTGCTAAATAAGACAATCCTAACAAAAGGGGCATGGTTTAATCAACAACAAAAAAATAGGGCATAGTCATCACTCTAATTCATCAATCTCAAAGGATACTCACCCACATTTTGCTTGTGGTGGGACTAGAATAACTGTCACCACCTCCTTGTCAAAATCCTTAGAGGGTACCAGGTGAAGGGGATAATAATCACCCTTTGGATCAGTGTCACCCTCACTGTCTGAAGGGTTGTTAGAAACCTCACATGGAGAATTATGTCCTTTTGGATAAGCCTTGCAATCCTTACTCACCTTTTTTTCCTTCTTTTAATATTCCATCATTCCCTTCTCTTTGTGTTTGACTATTCTTCTAAAACTATCTGACCCTGTCGACTATAATTATCCTTGTCACTATACTCCTTGAATTTCCTAAGTCCCATTTAATTTTTTGGCGTATCAGGAGCTCCTTGTGTTTCAATTTTATCCTCAAGAGCATCTTCCTCAAACTCAAGCAAACTTAGCTTCTCAGACTCTTGAACCACCATGGCAAACCTACTCGTCTAGGACAAGAATGCCTACACACTTCTCAGGAAAATTTAATACTCACACACTTCTTCACTAACCCACGCCTCTCATTCACTGTCAACTTAATTATGACAAAGATGATCAACAAGCAATCTATATTAAATAGGCAGTTTGAAGCATGCAGAATTAATGATTCAAGAACTCCTTGCACGAGCAAGTTGATAAGTTAATAGCTTGGCTTTAAATCTAGGCCGTTGATCTTAAAGAAATTAAAACTTCATCCATGGTGATTTGAGCCTTGTTTTTATGCCTTTATCAACTTTCTCATAGAAAATAGTGATGCCATCTCAAGTGTTGTGATATGTCAATCCACATGTCTCACAACCCTAATCCATTCTCTTTCATTAATATTGGTGAAGTATATAAGATTAGTTCTTCTTAGAGAGAATTTTTTTTCATATGCTTCATCACTTCTCGCTGATCCTCCCCTAATTTTAGGGTACAACTAGCGATGGAAATATTCATGCAATGATGTTTAGTCCATTGGATCATCCTATTTTAAAACTATATCAATGTTTCTTCAATCCTTTTGCTGCTTTCATTTTGCTTTATATGAAATCCTCAAGATCCTACCACGTTGCTTGTTCCATCAATGGTCATCTCCTATTGCGGATGAATCTTTTATTTTGTTTTCCTTATCAACAATGTAAACATCCCTAAAATAAATCTTATCCCTTGGATATGCATCCTGTCCTTTGATCACATCCATCCTTCCATCGCGCATCGCTAATTCAAACTTTGCACCCAGGCTCCCATTAGTGATGGGAGATGCACTGAATGCATCATATTTAGATATGTACACATGCATGAAAATCAATGGCACAAAATGAATCACACATAAAATGTACTCTAATTAGTGAAAGAAACTTTTCAAAGAATACCACCGCTCTTCGATAATGTGGAACTTAAGCCTTGAAATGAATCTATGACGAGCAATAAAACATAATGCCATCGCTCATCACTAATTCTCCTCATATAGTTTGCAAGCAATTAGCGATGGGAGGATTTAAAAAGTTTACAATGTGCATTGCATAGATCACTAATGTGGGACTTAGCATTTAAAATAGATCCACAATCACACAATGTGAAGGAAATGTCATCATATCACTCATCGCTAATCCTAAATTTATCATTTTATGACCATCTGCGATGAGTGATACAAACACACGAACATAAGGCCGAGGCATCGTTCATCGCTATTATAAATTTGAAAGCTCAAAATCCATTAGTAATGAGTGATCCTTCAATAACACAAAGAACATCGCTCATCACGCATTTGATTTAGGTGCTCTGGTAGTTATTTGTGATGAGCTATAGCATAGGAATATCGCTTCATCGCTCATCACCAATTCAAAACATACTCTTTTGAAGAAATCAGCGATGAGTGATATAGTAAAATGACTGATGGGACTTAAGTGGAGACTTTCAAACACGTGCACTTAAGTTGCTCTAATGAAGGGGATCCCTAGAATGACATGAGAATAATAGGCTTTGAAAACTTCCGAGTCACGAAATGCAAAGGATATAAAGGCCAAAAAGATCATTTACTTAATCTTATAAAAATATAAGACCTGGACTTAGGCTTGAGGGACTGGTTACCAGATGATAAATATGATAGACATAAGAAGTTTTAAAATGACTGGCAATAGGAAATAAGGGGTCAACGACCAAATAGAACGTTATAAGCATTTAAAACAAATAAAACCATAAACCCCCAGATAAGAACCCTACATCCAAATGTAACAAGGGCTTGAGATGGAACAAAAAAAATTGAGGGTTCCATCAGTGGCTCCAACTGGGGATGCATGCCTCCTACAGGCATGGCGAGATGTCAGAATCTCAGGTGAAGCAAACTAGGCACAAAAATGAAAACAACATATATAGAAAATTTACACAGGCCCAAAAGACCTAGAAAGGGAGAGCCAATCTCCACCCCACTTAAAACTTCTCTAGAGGTGCAAGTTGTAGGATGCACTTTACAATCCAACTAGGCGTATTTCCTGTTTGGTGGCACTAGGCCACCGAAACTTCGGGCCAATTCTTGCCTCTGCCAAAAACCAACCTTTCAAAAGAACTGATGTCCTTCCATCCACATTTGTCCCTGTTATACTACTGCAATAAGAGTGATTTTATTCTTGCCAAGATAAGTGTGAGTCCTCTCTTGAACAACTGAGAGTCTGCCTAATTATAATTATTACCATTAACATCCCTCTCAACTTTTCTAGGAAGAACATTGCCATTGTAATCTTTGTCATCTTTTATTCTATAATCAAGCATAAACTAAAAAATTTCATCATTACATGACACATAAGTGGTATGTTTATTATATGAAACATGTGCATACTAAAAGTAACATTCCTTGTTGTTCATCCAATCTGATTTAGGATCTAAGACAATTTCTTTAAGAATGAAAACTAATTATAGCTTCAAAACTCCAAATTACAAAAATGAAATCAACTACACATAATTAACTGAACAAAATCAAAATTTAGAATGAGACGAGAAAGAGAGAGAACGCAAAAAAATTGATAATAGAGTTCATCATAAGAATAAATACCTCTAAGGCCCCTCTCTAAAGAGTAGACTGATCCGACTGAAAACTTCAAAAATTTGGCATTACAACAGTTTGCAAGCTCTTCCCTTTAAGCACGACGAAATTCCAACATTCTCTCGACGTACAGGAACAACAAAATTATCTCTCCAAAATGCTCTAAGTCTCCAACACTTGAATAATTCCCCATGAATCCTCAAGCCTCTAAACCCCCCTTCATATTGAAAAATTTAATCAATTTGGTTACTAACCAATTGATTTTACAAAACAACCTTATCTCTCCATTTTTACAAATACAACTTTAAAATCCCCCTTATTTACACAAAAATCTTCAAATCTCCCATTTTACATTTTTTTTTAAAACTTATAAAATCCCTAATCCCCTTAATTTTTGTCATATCCGGGATTATATTGTTTACGGGAGTTTGTTTGTTTCATCCTTTTAAAGGACTTTGTTTTAAATTTGGGCTTATTAATTATTACTTACCACCCATTAATTTAGTGGTTATTTTAAAGGGGAATATTTTAGATTTTTTGTTTCACTTGTTTTACCAAGTAAAGCCCACCTTTTCCTCCTTAAAATTTTCCCCAAGTAAGCATGCACTTGGGAGGTAGGTGTGGGTTTTTTTTTCCTTATTTTGAGGCTTATTTTAGCCTTGTTTTAAGGCTTAGGATTAGGTGCATTTTTTTTATTATTATTATTTTATTTGTCTAGATTTTGCCACATGTCAACATGTGATTGGATGATGATGATGACTGGATGTTGACCGTACCATGCTGATTGTACCATGCTGATGTCAACAAAGTCAACCCAACTTTAACTGCTCATATTTCATACAAATAGACTTCGTTTTCCATGAAACGAATGTTGTCAGAAAGCTTGCGATGAAATTTTTGCATTGACACCAATCTTGACCACTTTTGAAAACATCAATTTTTGACCTTTTTTTTCTTGACCTAGCTCTGGGGTTGACCAAGGTTTGACCGAGCATATCTTGGACTCCGTAGCTCCATTTGACTCCATTCAAGTTGTGTTGGAGTCAGAATTTTGACCATTTTCTAATGATGCCATTTCTAAAGATAAATGAGAAACTTCAATTTTTGGTGAAGATCCTCCAAATCAATCCTCCCCAGTGGAGAGCTTTTGGACCTCTGAAAGCTGGTTACTCAGAAAGTAAGTGAGGGTAAAGTTCCCTCACTTTACCAATCTCCATCCATTTTTACTTGCTTGGATTCATCCCCTTCAGTCCCACTTTGAGGTATTCAACTACTCCTCTTCATGAAGTCCTAGTTTTCCTATCTAGGATGACTTCTTCAGGCAACTCTGACATGTACTCTGGTGAAAGATCATCAACTAATGGAACCTAAATGTTAGTCTCCTCATCTAATATCATTAGAGGTTCATACAACTTCAAGTTCTCAACATTTACAACTGAATAGATCTACATGTATGGAGGAATATTAAGGCGGAAGGCATTGGTTCTGATCTTTTCCAAGATCTCAAAGGGACCATACCGAACTTGCTTGAGCTTCCTTCCTTCACCTTACATTCTTTCCTTGCTGATATGTAACCAAACGCGGTCACTGACTTGAAAATGATGATCGGTGCAATGTTTATCATGTCGAGCCTTGTATTTGGCCTGACTCTTTTCCAACTATGTTTCCACTTCTTGATGGATGGCTTGGAATTTCTGGATGAACTTCAAAGCCTTCTCTGAATCATGGCGTCCATCTTCAACATCATCTTTCCCAAAAGAAAAATCCATCGGAGTCTTAGGCACATAACCGAAACAAGTCTCAAAGGGAGACCTCTTTGTAGAAGAGTGTGTTGCATGGTTATAAACATGTTGCATATAATGAAGACTCTCATCCCACAAGTTGGGGTGCTTGCTACAATATCCTTTGAGTAGATGCACAACTATCTTGTTTACTACCTCTGTCTATCCATCGGTCTGTGGATGGAAGGTTGTACTCTTCTTCATTCTGGTGTCCATGAGTCCCCACAAAGCTAACCAAAATTCTCCTAAGAATCAAGAATCTCAATCCGATACAATAGAAGTAGGTAACCCAAAATGAACCTATACAAATTGGAAGTACATTTGAATTGTCATTTTAGTAGTGACTTTCTTTTTACATGGCATTAAGATACACATTTTATTGAACCAATCAACTACTACATAAAGATAATCATGACCCTTCCTAGACATAGGTAAACCCCCAAAAAAATCCATAGACACACTTTCCCATGGACGGGATGGAAAATGTAATGGTGTGTACAACCCCATTTTTGTGTTACTTGATTTACTAGTTGCACACATAATACAACCCTTAATGTATTTGGTGACAATTTCCTACATTTTAGGCCAGTAACAATATTTTTGTAACTGAGTAACTATTTTACTTACCCCAAAATGTCCTACAATCAAAGAGGTGTGAGCTTTATGGATTACATGTGCTTGTTCATCTTTCAGAACACATAAATTTCCCAAATGATACAAATTTTATCCCGCACATAGTAATATTTCCCTTCTATCTGTTTGCCTACAATTAGAGCTGAATAAATATCCTTAAATTTTAAATCATTAGCATATGTTCCTGAAAGCTTTCATGCACCATGGAACTACCCTTAAGGATAATCAAATAATTTATAATAGGAGGTCTAGAAAGCATACCTGCTACTTTGTCATGGGTACCTTTCTTGTACTTAATTACTAAATGAAACTATTGAAGAAAACCCATCCACATAAAGTGCCTACTTTGTTTCAATTTAGACTGTGAATGCAAATACTGAAGTGGTTGGTGATCAGTGTGGATTATAGTTTCTTTCCCCATTATGTAATGTTTCCACTTTTTAACACTATGAACTAAAGCATAGAGTTCTTTATCATAAGTAGGATAGTTACTTACTGCTCTTGAAAAGGTTTCAGAGTGATAGCAGATTGGTTTACCTCCATGCATAAGAACAGCTCCCATGGCAAACCCGCTTGCATCAGTCTTGATCTCAAAAGGCTTATGTAGATCTGGTAAAGCCAGAACCAGTGCAGTGCTTAACTTTTCCTTCAAAGTGTTGAAGGCCTTTTGCTATGGACCTCACCACTAAAAAGTTGTCTTCATACTTGTCAATACGTGCAATGGTGATGCAATGTAGGAGAAGTTTTCAATGATTTTTCTCCAGTACTAGACTACACCTAAGAAACTTCTAACTTTTGTTACAGTACTTGGCTTAGGCAAGTTTACAATATCTTTGACCTTCGTAGGGTCTACTTTCAATTGGTCATTCCCTACGACATAGCCTAAGTACACTAGAGATGTCTTTGCAAATTCACATTTAGACATCTTTACATAAAAAAATTCTTTTCTCAAAGCATCAACAATTTTCTTTACATGACTTACATGATCATCCCAAGACTTCCTAAATATAAGAATATCATCTAGATAGACAATGACAAAATCATCAATGAAAAGATGAAAGACATCGTTCATGACTCTCATGAACGTGGCAGGTGCATTACAAAGCCTAAAGGGCATAACCAACCATTCATAAAGTCCCTATTTTGTCTTGAAAGCAGTTTTCCAAATGTCATCTTCTACAATTCTAATCTGATGATAACCACTTTACAAATCTAATTTTGTGAAATAAACTACATGTTTTAACTGATCAAGTAAATCATCAATTCTTGGAAGAGGGTACCTATTTTTTACCATTATTTTATTCAGGGCACGGTAGTCAATGCACATTCTCCAAGATCCATCTTTCTTTGGAACCAATACAATTGGAGAACCACAAGGAGATGTACTAGGATGGATGACTCCTTTCTCCACTAACTCCTGAACCTATTTCTTGATTTCCTCATTCTACATAACAGACAAACAATACAAGCCGATGTTAGGCAATGACACATCCTATTGCAACTAGATTTCATGTTGTATTTCCCTCTTGGGTGGCAACCCCTTTGGTTCCTGAAACAAGTCATCGTAAGTAGAAACAATTTTGACCATTTCAACCTTATTTTTTGGGTCACACCCCTTAAATGCCTCAGAGTTATCTTCTTCTTTGGATTTTACAAGCATTAACAAAAAGTTCTTACTAGAGTTGACTAACCTTTTCATTTGACTAGCATTAACTAGTGTGAGATTAGTCTTGACCTTGTGTCTGAGTACAATATATTCTACCCCATCTTTAAAAATATGATACTTGTTCTCCCCCCTATAAAATATTGCCTTTCTATCATACAAATAAGGACTCCCTAATACAAGCCAAGAAATATCCAGAAGTACAACATCTACTTCTACTTCATCAATGAAATTAGCAATGATGGCAAAATGCAAGTTGCACTGTTTTGTCACCTGCAACTGTGCATCATTACATACCCATCCAAGTGGATAGGGCCTAGGATGAGGATTAGTAGTTAGATTCAATTTCTTAACAATCTCTTCAAAAATCAAGTTGACTTGAGAGCCCGAATCAAATAGTGTATCAATCTTTGTGTGTTTAGTTACCACACGAATGTGAAACAATTCATTCCATTGTTTATCAACTTTAGGAGTGGATACTTTACTTGCATTAATTGTACTTACATTAGAAATAATTTCATCAGAAGAGAGAATTATACCTTTCCCTTTACCTTGGATCTCAACAGTAACAATCTTTGTCCCATCTCCGAAATCAGATCCAAGATCCTGTTGAATGATAGTAGCAGTAGTCTTTTGTTTTCCTTTATTTCCTCCAAATATTTTCAGCCTTGCCTCCGGATGTAATTTCTAGCACCTTGATTCATCATTCCCCTCTTTCTTACAGTGTGAGCATGTGGGTTTTTCACCCTCTTTCTTCACCATAGTTGTCTTTTGTCTTCTTTCCTTTACCTTTATCTTTTTCTTTATCTTTACCCTTAGACTTTCCCTCAGACTTAGATAGTTTTTTATCAAACTTATCAATGAATGATCCCTTACCTCTAGACTCTAAGTGGGTGCTTGGACAAAAAATTCATCAAGGTTATTGGGATTCAAAACCAAAATTGAATGTCTAAGGTAGGAATGAAGACCTCCTATGTACTACAACAAAGTATCTTGGGTGTACAAAGGAACATCTAATGCAATAACCCTTTTACGAAATTCATGAGTGTACTCCTCAATAGACTAACCTTTCCCTTGCCTAAAAATCTATCAATTCATCATTAACTGCTGCATGTAGCCTAAGGGATAGAATTTATTTTTAAGAGCACTTACAAATTTTGTCCAAGACAAGTTGACTTTACCATGTTGGGAGATTTTTTTCCTAGTCCTACTCTCCCACCAAGTTAGAGTTGTATCCCCTAACCGAAGAGTAGCAAGTTGGATCCTATTAGCATCATCTATGAGGTTTTGTACTATACAATAGACTTCAACCTGCTGAATCCAATCATCTAGTTTTTTAGCATTTAATTCAGCACAATACTTTGGTAAGTCAAATTTTACATCCAACTTAATTTTGGGCTTATGTGCACCCTTAAAAGGATTAAAAGGCATAGAATGAGTAGAAGAAGGAGAAGACAGAGAAGAGGGAGAAGAAGGAGAAGAGGTGTCTTTGGAGGCTCAAGATCATCTCCTGATTTCTTTCCTTTTCCTGCACGAGCTTCATGTCTCTGCATCCTTTCTTGCCTCTCCTAGAATAAGACTTCGACCATGGCCTTCATGTCAAGAAAATCCTTCTGAAATTTCTTCTCACCAAGCTCTGAACTTTTTCCATTGTTTAGATCTACCATCTGTGTTCGTGACTGAGCTCTTCATCTTCCAATCTCCGGATTATACTCTTCAAGTTTTCCTTTGCCTTGTTGAAGCTGGGAGTGTCTAAGCATTCAAATCTGCAATACTAGTCAAAACACAACTCTGATACCAATTTGATCTGATCTAGGATCTAAGACAATTTCTTTAAGAATGCAAACTAATTATAGCTTCAAAACTCCAAATTACAAAAATGAAATCAACTACACATAACTAACTGAACAAAATCAAAATTTAGAATGAGATGAGAAAGAGAGAGAATGCAAACAAATTGATAACGGAGTTCATCGTAAGAATGACTATGTCTCCGGGCCCCTCTCCAAGGACTAGACCGATCCAATTGAAATCTTCAAAAAATTGGCACTACAACAGTTTGCAAGCTCTTTTCTTCAAGCACGATGAAATTCCAGCATTCTCCCGACGTACAGGAACAAAAAAATTATCTCTCCAAAATGCTCTAAGTCTCCAACACCTGAATAATTCCCCATGAATCCTCAAGCCTCTAAACCCCCCTTTATATTGAAAAATTTAATCAATTTGGTTACTAACCAATTGATTTTACAAAACAACCTTATCTCTCCATTTTTACAAATACAACTTTAAAATCCCCCTTATTTACACAAAAATCTTCAAATCTCCCATTTTACATTATTTTTAAAAAACATATAAAATCCCTAAGCCCCTTAATTTTTGTCATATCTGGAATTATATTGTTTATGGGAGTTTGTTTGTTTCATCCCTTTAAAGGACTTTGTTTTAAATTTGGGCTTATTAATTATTACTTACCACCCATTAATTTAGTGGTTATTTTTAAGGGGAATATTTTAGTTTTTTTGTTTTACTTGTTTTACCAAGTAAAGCCCACCTTTTCCTCCTTAAAATTTTCTCCAAGTAAGCATGCACGTGGGAGGTAGGTGTGGGTTTTTTTTTTCCTTATTTTGAGGCTTATTTTAGCCTTGTTTTAAGGCTTATTTCAGCCTTGTTTAAAGGCTTAGGATTAGGTGCATTTTTTTTTTTATTATTTTATTATTTGTCTAGATTTTTCCACATGTCAACATGTGATTCGTTGATGATGATGACTGGATGCTGACCATACCATGCTGACTGTACCATGCTAATGTTAGCAAAGTCAACCCAACTTTGACTGCTCATATCTCGTGCAAACAGACTCCGTTTTCCATGAAACAAACATTGTCAAAAAGCTTGCAATGAGATATTTGCATTGATGCCAATCTTGACCACTTTTGACAACATCAATTTTTGACCTTTTTTTGTCTTGACCTAGCTCTAGGGTTGACCAAGGTTTGACCAAGCATATCTTGGACTCCGTAGCTCTGTTTGACTCTGTTCAAGTTGCATTGGAGTCAGAATTTTGACCACTTTCTGATGATGCCATTTCTGAAGATAAATGAGAAAATTCAATTTTTGGTGAAGATCCTCTGGATCATCATCTCATTGTCATGCTCCATTAGAACACCTTCCAACTGAATTGGGAACTAAAAGTATTTGTATTCCTCCAAGTAATTGGCATCTTGATACTCAACCTTATCTGTAACATTTGTATCAAATGTGAAACATTCACAAGAAATGTGCTCAAGGAGGACATTAATGTGTTACTTTTTTTGCATAAGGCCACACTTTAACTCTATTTCAGATGTATCATCAAAGTCATCAACAAAAAGTGAATTATTTTTGCACCAATAAGGATCATCATTTCTCATCTCTAGTGAAGATGGAAACTCATCAAATAAGGGGTTTTTCATTACATTCATTTTTGATATAAGAGCCTCAATTTCCTCAACATGAAGGTCTAATTCCTTCAAGTCATTACTGCATTCAAAATCACTGTAATCACTAGAAGAGCAGATAGACACATTTTCAACTTCATTTGTACCCTTAGATTGTCCTATACAGACATCAAAAATTCCTATCTGTTCCACATGTTTTGAAATATCATAGTCAGAAAGATCTTTTAACTCTGTATCATTATCAACCAGAATTAGTGGCTTCAAATTCTCATTACAATGCATAACATAATCATCTAAGAGTGAACATATGTCATCAACATATTGTATACTAATATTATCCTCATTTGAAAAAAAACTCTCCAACTCTATTCCATAGAAACCATTTTGATTAGTAGAATAACAATCAATAGGATCTACCTCCTGAGTTGAATATGCATTAATAGGTCCAATGATACTAAGCTCATTGTTGACAAATATTTTGATCCTATCAATATTGAGAGCAAGACTACATGGTTCTTGCATGTTTAATGATGAACAAGTTAGCTCATCATCATTCTTATCCTCAAACAATTTACCAGATTCCTCCGAACCATAAGAGTACTGATGAAACTTTTTGTAACCTCATCACTATTATAGCTAGTAATCTTATTATAGGGTAGGATTGGCCCAATATCTAAAATTGCTTCTATTTCTTTATCAGTTGTGCTATGTAGTGAATTTGAAACTTTATGAACACAATCCACAAATGCGTACATCTCATTATTTGAATCATAGCTTATAATAGGGCTAATGTGATCAATATTATGAAATGATGTATAAGTTGAAACAATAGGGGTATAAATGTTCTGATATTCATTTTTAAATTATGGCTTACACCTTTTATCAACATTTGGTGTCTCAAGGCAGCAAACACTTGTAGACAGATAACTTCTTTGCAATCCATATTTCAAGTTATTTTCAATATTCATGGCTATCCCATATGCTTGATGCAAGGTTTTGGGATCTTTATCTCTCAATAGATAGCTCATCTTATTATCAAAAGCTCCCAAATACACAACCAAACATACTACATCACTTAGTTCCAAAACATCAGGGATACCCCTCAATGTCTTAGCAAATCTCCAGTTAAATGTTGGGACCAGCTCGTCCACTTTTTTTTTCAATGTTTATAAATTTATTGAGCATATAACCAGTACTAATTCTTTCACCAAATTGCTCCACGAACACTACTTGGTAGAGAATGCTGGTAAATCAAAGAACCAATCTCTTGAGTCTCCTTTTAGAGATTGAACAAACAACTTCATGATCACATCCTCATGATTAACTTCGTAATCATCCATGAGATTATTGAATTATTATAGATGCTTACTTGTTGATTCACACTTTGCACATTTTTCTGATTTCAGATGGGATAACATTTGGGTAACCACAAATGCCATCAAAATTTATGGCCATGTACCTTTTTATGTTGAAACTTCTTTTATTATATGACAGGGGTTGATTACAAACCATGGTTGCACTAGGAACCATACAAGGATGTATATATTGATGCACTTTTTCCTAAACCTTACAAGCTTTTTCAAACTAACTCTGTAGTTATAGAGAAACTCGAATTTCTTTTACAGCATGATCTTAAGCTCTTACAATGAATTTTTTTATTTCTACTTTCTTAAAACCTACTAAATGGGCTTCTTCAAGAATATTGCATACATCACTTCAGAGTAGATACTATAATCTGCTAATACAAAAGTATGCAAGCCTATCACTACTATTCCCTTTCTTTGCTTATTTTCACTCAATAGGGAATCCAATTTTCTCAAGTCTTAAAAATATGGTTTTAATATATAGATTTATCTTTCTTGAAAACCAAAAACTAAAGAATACCTAGATATGTTGCACCAAAGGGTTCATCTTCCTAATTGGAAATGTGTGCAGATCTGAAATTTTCTTCACATTATCAAGTTCTTTGACAAAGTCACCACCTCCTTTTATAGAGGACTACACTTCAAGTAGTACAAAGCTCCTTCAAGAATGAATGTCCTTTTGGGTTTTCTCCCACAATAGAGCACCACAGATCATGCAACTTTCAAGTTCACTGCAACAACTTCTTTCTCTAGGTATGAATTACTTCAATATTTGAACCAAATTCTCATATCAACATATAATATGACTTTGTAATAGAATAATCTACAATTGGAGATTCAAAGTTCTCCCTACCTGAGTCACCAATCTGTTGGTGACTCCAATGGGAAAATATGAGTCAATAAGTTTCAACCTCCAATTACAAATAATAATTAAAGATTTGAATGAATCTTTGATAAGATGATCTGTGACCAAACTTTTGAGTGCATTCCCCAATGGAGTCACCAATCTATTGGTTCCCAAATCAGCAGATGCAGTGAGTCCTAAAGAGTAGCCACTCTCTTATATTCAGACTCAATAGGTTGATGTGGCCAACAAATAAGATTCAGTCAGAGATTGAAATCTCCTACACTTTTGGCTTTGTTAAACTAGGGAGGGTAATCCCAATTGTTTTTTCCTGAAATGTACCTAATTAGTAACACATTTATTCCTATTCATTTGCAAATAAAACCCATTTCATTGTAGATTTGGAAAATTTGTGAATGAATGACTATCTATTTGCTAGGAATCAGTGATATTCCTAACCCACATTATCCTTGAAAATATTTTTAATTGAATATTGTTCTTATTTTAAGTCCAGGGCTAGGTATGCTACTTGCTCATTTCATGCAAGATTTTCTAACAAATTGACTGGTATCTCATCAATTGGAGCAGTAGAGTCAAATATATGAGATTCAGTAATATATGATCTACTCAATTTAGAGCTCAATGGACTATTTTCATAATAATTTGTATTTATGAAAACTCATAATGCCTAAAAACATTCACTCCTTATAAATCCTAAGAAATTCCTAATGAAATCTATAACCCTATTTAAGCATTTTAATCAACTGCTTCAATTAAAGCTGAAAACATAATGATACATTCAAATGGAAAACTTGAAGATAAATGATAACACCATTAGTATTTCTCATTTATAACTTGTAATAAATATACATAGGAGAGTGATTGTCCCTAAACTAGGATTTGTTTCGATATCAGTAATTTCTATAGAACTCATTTAAGATTATCATATATAGGACTTCATGTCCAAGACAAATTACTGGTCTATCTATCAATAGTCTATTCTAAGTGCCTTTCCTAAACTTAGCTTTCACCTGAGACCCTATTATACTTAAAAATATGACCCTTGTAATAAGCCCTAATATCCCTTTTATAGAACAAGGGAGAAAAAAGTGTCAAGCTTAATTTCGTTTACATTTCATTTCATTTGTACCAAAATTTGAAACATTCTCAGTTAGTTACATGTAATCATTAAGGAAAATGGAAGAGTAAAAGACCATGTTCCATATTCCCTGAATGAAGAAATGCCAGCTCCTCAAAAGGCATATTTTGTTGCAACTGTGTTGAATCCTCATCCTTGTTGACCAAAGAAGATTCTCCAATAGCAGCTCTAGCAAAAACTTGTATACACACCGCTAAGGTCCTTCAATCTTGCACTTCTCCTATACACCAGCCCCGAATCTTTCTATATCAGCACTAGAAACAAGAAAACACATGAGTGTTGAGTAGGACAATACTAACAAAAGGGGCATGGTTTCATCAAAAACAAAAATAGGGTGCAGTCATCACTCTAATTCATCAATCTTAGAGGATACTCACCCATGTTTTTCTTGTGGTGGGACTGGAATAACCCTCACCACCTCCTTATCAGAATCCTCAGATGGTACCAGGGAGAGGGGATAAAAATCACCCTCTGGATCAGTGTCAGCCTCACTGTCTGAAGGGTTGTTAGAAACCTCACATGGATAATTGCGTCCTTCTAGATAATCCTTGCAATGATTACTCTCCTTTTTTTCCTTCTTTTCATATTCCACCGTCTCCTTCTCTATGTGTTTGACTAATTCTTTTGAAACTATCTGACCCTATTGACTATAATTATCCTTGTCACTATACTCCTTGAATTTCCTGAGTCCCATTCTATTTTTTGGCATATCAGGATCTCCTTGTGTTTCATTTTTATCCTGAAGAGAATCTTCCTCAGACTCAAGAAAACTCAGCTTCTTAGACTCTCAAACCACCATGGAAAACCTACTCATCTAGGGAAAGAATTACTACACACTTCTTAAGAAAATTTAATACTCACACACTTCTTCACTAACCCACGCCTCTCATTCACTGTAGACTTAATTATGACAAAGTTGATCAACAAGCAATCTATATTAAATAGGAAGTTTGAAGCATGCAAAATTAATGATACAAGAACTCCTCACGCGAGTGAGCTGATAAGTTAACAGCTTGGCTTTGAATCTAGGTCATTCATCTTAAAGCAATTAAAACTTCATCCATGGTGATTTGAGCCTTGTTTTTTATGCCTTTATCAACTTGCTCATAGAAAATAGTGATGCCAGCTCAAGTGTTGTGATCTATCAATATGCATGTCTCACTAACCTAATCTATGCTCTTTCATTAATATCGGTGAAGTATGAAAGATCATTTCTTCTTAGAGAGAAATTTTTTTCATACGCTTCATTGCTTCTCACTGATCCTCCCCAAATTTTAGGGTACAACTAGCAATGAAAATATTCATGCAATGATGTTTAGTCCATTGGATCATCCTATTTTAAAACTATATCAATGGTTCTCCAATCCTTTTGTTGCTTTCCTTTTTCTTTATGCAAAATCCTCAGGATCCTACCATGTTGCTTGTTCCATCAATGGTCAACACCTATCATGGATGAATCTCATCCTTTTTTTTCCTTATCAGTGATGTAAACATCCCTGAAATGAATCTCATCCCTTGGATCTGCGGCCTATCCTTTGATCATGCCCAACCTTCCATCGTGCATCACTAATTTAAACTTTGCACCCAAGCTCCCATCAGTGACGGGAGATGCAGTGAAGGCATTAGATTTAGAAATGTACACTTGCATGAAAATCAATGACACAAAAGGCATCACACATAAGATATACTTAGATTAGTTAAAGAAACTTTTCAAAGAATACCAGATGTCGCTCTTCGCTAATGCGAAACTTGAGACTTGAAATAAATCTGCGACAAGCAATAAAACATAGGGCCATCACTCATTGCTAATTCTCCTCATATAGTTTGCAAGCAATTAGAGATGGGAGGATTTAAATAGTTTACAATGTGCATCACATATCGCTAATGTGGGACTTAGCATTTAAAACAAATCCGCGATCACATGATGTAAAGGAAATTTCATCATATCACTCATCACTAATCCTAAATTTATTATTTTATGACCATCCACAATGAGCGATACAAACACAAGAACATAAGGTCGGGGCATCGCTCATCGCTATTACAAATTTGAAAGCTTGAAATCCATTAGCGATGAGTGATCCTTCAATAATACAAAGAAAATTGCTCATCGCACATTTGATTTAGGAGCTCTGGCAACTATTTGTGATGAGTGATAACATAGGAATATCGCTTCATCACTCATCACCAATTCAAAACATACACTTTTGAAGAAATCAGTGATGAGCGATATAGTAAAATGACCAATGAGACTTAAGTGGAGACTTTCAAATACGTGCACTTAAGTTGTTCTAATGAAGGGGATATCTAGGATGACATGAGAATAATAGGCTTCAAAAACTTTTGATTCATGAAATGCAAAGGATGTAAAGGCCAAAAAGATCCTTTACTTAACCTTATAAAAATATAAGACCTGGACTTAGGCTTGAGGGACCGGTTACCAGATTATAATGATAGACAAAAGAATATTTAAAATGACTAGAAATGGGAAATAAGGGGTCAATGACCAAATAAATTGTTATAAGCATTTAAAATGAATAAAAACCTAAACCCCCAGATAACAACCCTACATCCAAATGTAACAAGGGTTTGAGATGGACCAAAAAAATTTGAGGGTTCCATCAACATCTATTCAAAAAATTTCACTTGTATCAACCTTGGAGTGGGATTTAGGTGCAACATGCCAATTAGAACATAATCGGCTTTGATTGTCGACCTTATTCAATCATTAACCTTCCACTTTGGTGACATATATTTTTTTTTTTTCTTTTTTCTTTTCTTCAACGTTAAATAGAAGTCTTGAATCTGGAGATGCCCTGCTGCCTTCATTCGCTAAGCCTTTTAAACTGTGCCAGCTTTGTCCTCTCCTCAGGCTGTGCCTTCTCCTTCTGGAATCTTCATGGTTGGTTTGTAGCCGATTTGAATTCAGTTTATGGCTACTGCAATTTTCTTGCTTGGTTGTGTATGCTTTTAGCATTGTATTTTGGTTAGCAATTTAATATTGATGGAACTGGTTCATGTTTATAATCGGTGAGAATATCTGGAGTTATATTTTGATACCTTGCCTTAGGTTTCCTCTGCAATTTGATGGGTATTTCCTATATTTGGTGATCATTTGGCCTATTACACCTTCCATTCCGTAGGTTGGTAAATTTGATCATAGTTAAATATACATATATATATATTTAATAGGCTGTGTTTTGGTATGCTCCCATATGTCAAAACAATTTCTCTTACAAAAATCTTAGAGAAGCATCTTAGGTGTTGCATGGCAAATAGAACATACTTGGCTGTGATTACCTACCAAATGCAATTGCTAACTTTTCACTTTGGCAGAAAATTAAGATTCTATATTTTGTGTCTCGCTTCACATGATATCCCAAATGTTTAGATTATGTTTGAAGATTAGGAGTCTTCCTACTCTATTTGTATTTTGATTAGTCATTTTTTTTATATACCTATATTAGGATAGAAGTGAATAAAGTCTGTTAGTGGTGGATTTTAATGATAATCTTGTTGGGTTATACCTGTTATTTTCAAGAAGCTATGATAAGTAAGATTGTGGTCAAGTGTGATTCTTCATAGATTGGAGCTCGAAATAAAAGGGTATGAATTCAGTAAGTATTAGTTACTATTATAGTAATAAAAGTCTGTTTTTCTTATTTTTTCAGTATTATAAAAAAAAATTACATTTAGATTTTAATAGAATTATTAATTATTATTATTTTTGAACATAAATTTACCTTGTCAAAGAGATAAAATAGGTTTCATTCTCAATCTCAAGACATGAGAAGAATATGCCCTTCTCTAAATGATGAAATTTCTATATTTTTGGGCTAATTTTTCTTAGTAGAAGAGGTGAAAATAATTCTTTATTTAGGGAGGTCTTCCAATTATAATACTATAATCCAAGTATCATTATAGGAAGAAGATTTACATGGCACCTTATGATTCTTGATAGGAAGGTAATCATTGTCACATAAAATATTCTTATAGTTCTTGATAGTGGATATGATTTTCTACACAAAACATAGCACATAGGATAGTATCAAGTTAAGGTAATTTGCATTTACTTTTGATCAGTAAATGGAAGGAAGTATTTAAGAGATTGAATTAGTTTATCTCCAATTAGTGAACGAATATTGACAAATTGATTAAATGGGGTTGAGGTGATTGTTTGTTTGTATTGATTTATTGAGTTAATTCTTGAATTGAGTTATGAATTGATTGATTTTACTATTTCTTTCATGCTTGTTAGATGTTGAGAAGATTTGGGTTTTGTGAATGACATTGTATTGGGTGGATTATGTTAGTTTCTATTGAGTTTGAAGAACATGTTGTGGTGTTTGTCTCTAGCTATTCTACACTTGCTGATTTGTAAATTATGGATTTAAAATAGTCTCTTGAGATCATGTTGTTGTTGCCACTTCAATGGGGAAACATTGTGTTAGTGGTGTGTTATTCTTCCAGAGGTTTGCAGAAAATATTTCTTTATGATTGTTTCTTGATGTAGAGCTAGGAGGATCACAATTCAACTCAACCAATCATTCAAAGAAATGATAAAAAATTCTTGCTCTTAGGAATTATTGGATTAATTTTCCATAACACAATTGAGAAATCATCAACAACAAAAAATTTCATAAACTGATTCATCTCAAACAATGATTAAGTGTATTCTAGTCCACATTGGAAACATTGCCATGAAAGCCCACAATTTAATGCGACGAACTGTCATTAATAACTTTCACAAAACAAATAACTAAACCAGTCACTTCAGTGATATTGAATATAACATTATTTCATACTTTTCCTCCATTTTTTTATGAAAATCCAATGGTGGAAAAGAAAGTTATTACATTTTTCCCAAAACTGCAAACCCTAGGTAGGGTTTAGACCTGCCCTCACAAAAATGGTCATAACATATTCAAATCTTAATAAAAATTGATGAGACTTAAAGAAAATGAAATTAGATTCACATGGAAACAAAATAAAATTGGTTTCAGATCCAAAATATAGACTTTACAATCCGTACCATCACATCTTTCAAACTGTAAATTCTGCACAATATTGTTAGAATAGGGAAGTCTCACCAAAATAATCATATCTCCCACAAAACTCAATAAAATTCAATGAGACAAAAATAATTGGAAACTAGAAACAAATAGATTTCCATCCATATATGATAATCTATGATATGAGTCCATACCAAGCCGTACAAAGCACAACTTCAGCCTGGAAACAATGTAAAAATCAGAAAATGCACACAAAATTTGAGGTTGTCATTCATCAAACTTCAAAAATAATGTCTCCAACCCCCAATTCAAATTTTGGAGGGTTTATTTATACATTTCCAACAAAAACCAGCTATTTTCAACCACATTTTGATTAGTTTATTGACAAAACACCTTAATGACACTTTTTGACAAATTGCTTGACAACTTTCTTGAGCAACTTTTACAATTTTTATAATATGGAGCAACTTTAAACATTATTTGACAAATGATGTAAAATATGACTTCCTAAGACTCAAAAACCTCTAAAATGGTTTTATAAACCTTATTATAAGACCCAATACATAAAATAGAGCAACTATTTACAAATGGCCTCATGGAGGAAAGAAATCAAACAAGTGCTCCTGCACCAAACTCCCGAGGGAAAAAAAATTCAAGCCCCTTTGAATTTTTTTCTTCCTGATCTTCTAGTTCCTTTGCAATTTTTCCTTTTTCCTTTCAATGAACTTTGGTCCTTTCTTCCTTTTCTTCTTCTTATGCTTTCTTCCATCAAGCATCCTTGCAACTTGCAGGTTCCAAAACTCTATCAGATCATCATACACCTCTCCTTGTCCTTCATAACCTGCACATACATAGTACAAAGAAAAAATAGAAACAAAATATAGAGACCTTGAGGTCTCCTCCTCGTCTTCTTTCACTTTGAGGAGTTCTTCTTCCTCTTTCTTGGCTTGTCCTACTCCAACCTTGCTATCCCATTCTTCTTCAATGGCTGCAAACTTTTCCCACAAATCATCTTCTTCATCCACATTTTCTTGTTCATTACCTTCTCCCATCAATGGTTCTTTTGTCTTCACATCAGGTGCAACTTCTCTCATTTTCATTAGCCTTTGAATAGGCCATAATACCTTCTTCTTAACTATCAAGTGCCAACTTGTTGCTTTTTTGATCCAATGTTCCATCTTCATCATGGACTCTACATAAAAATCATTGAACTCTGCTTCCCTTCTCCTCATCTCTTGATTTAACTCAGTTATCTCTTTGTCAATCATCTCTTGTCTCTTCCTTTCCTCCTCTTCCTACAAACATCTTCTTATCACTTCCATATTTTCCTCTTCTCAAGCAAGCTTCTTCTTGCTTCAACTTCTCTTAACTTTCTCTGCCTTCTCTTGGCAGCAACCAATTTATCTTCTCAACCTACACTCAACACACAACTACCAAAACACAAAACCACAAACTCACTAGCCCATACATTTCTAAGCTATGATACCAATTTGATGTAGATATAGGAGGATTCAACAACATATCTCACAAACCTTCAATAATAATTCAAAGAAATCTTTGTCTCACACATGCTATTAGGCATTCTATATCACATTGGAAACATTGCCATGAAAGCCCACAATTTAATGCAACGAACTGTCATTAATAAATTTCAAAAAAAAAAATTAAGCCAATTGATTTAGTGATACAAAAGATAACATTATTTCAGAATTTTCCTCCAATTTTTATGAAAATCCAATGGTGGAAAAGAAAGCTATTGCATTTTTCCCAAAACTACAAACCTTAGGTAGGGTTCAGACCTACCCTCACAAAAATGGTCATAACTTATTCAAATCTTAATAAAAATTGATGAGAATTGAAGAAAATAAAAATTATATTCACATGGAAACAAAATAAAATTGGTTTCAAATCTAAAATATAGACTTTACAATATGTACCATCACATTTTCCAAATTGTAAATTCTGCACAATATTGTTAGAATAGGGCAGTCTCACCAAAATAGTCATATCTCCCACAAAACTCAATAAAATTCAATGAGACAAAAATAATTGGAAACTAGAAACAAATATATTTCCATATATATATTATACTCCATGATATGAGTCCATTCTAGGCCGTAAAAATCACAACTTCATCCTGAAAATAATGTAAAGATCATAAAATGCACACAAAATTTGAGGTTGTCATTCACCAAACTTCAAAAATAATGTCTCCAACCCACAATTCAAGTTTTGGAGGGTGTATTTATACATTTACAACCAAAACCAAATATTTTCAACCACCTTTTGATTAGTTTATTGACAAAACACCTTAATGACACTTTTTGACAAGTTGCTTGACAACTTTCTTGAGCAACTTTTACAATTTTTATAATATGGAGCAATTTTAAACATTATTTGACAAATGACCTAAAATATGACTTCCTAAGACTCAAACACCTATAAAATGGTCTGATAAACCTTATTATAAGACCCAATACACAAAATAGAGCAACTATTTACAAATGGCCTCATGGAGGCAAGAAATCAAATAGGTGCTCCTGCACCATCTCTCATGTTAGTTCTTCATGAACTGTTGCTCTCATACTTGATTTTCACAATGTGGGTTACAGCCTTGCATTTGGAAGTTGTTTCATTATGAATATTTTGTGTGGGATGGTGTATGCCTCGCTTTATGTGATTATACATGTGGTTTGTATGTTGTGCATGTTGGCTTACCTAGTTAGTGACTTTTGAGTTTTGTTGCAAGTAGGGGGAGTGGCTCTCAATGAGGGTCTGGCTCCCAAAGTGGCTGGTCCAAGGTAACTCTTTGAGATTTTAATCAAGTGATAATCTAAAATTAATTAGGGGGTTTGGGTAGTAACACATGTTAATCTAGATAAGTTAGCCTCACTAATGGCTCAAGTGCTCATTTAGGCTTGGGATGAGTGGGAAGGCTTGGAATGGAAAGATCAATTGCCTTTCTCTCTGCCTAGTAATTTTGGAAAGGTATGTTGATCCCGCATAGCGTGTATGGGGGTCCGATGGTTAGTAGAGGTGGCCAAGGTGACCCAGGATGGGGGTCCGTTAGCCTAGGAAGGTTATGCTAGGGTAACCCATAGCAACCTATGTGATGACACTCCTCTCTTTAGCAATCGTGTGTGTTTTTTGTTTTTCCCCTAGTTGTTCTTGAGCTTTTGGAAGCGGATGTTGTCTTTTGTTTGTTGTTGCTCTTGTCATGAAGTCTTTTTAGCCATTGTTCACTTGATTGTTTTGAGTTGTGGTTCTTTCTTGTCATCTCCTAGCATGGGGGGTGGGCCTTAGGGTCCACATGGTCGGGTGAAATGCACTATGCACCCCATTGGGTCCCCAACCAAAGATTGAGTTTTGTAGAGTTGAACTAGTTGTGGTGACTCTAGAGTTGTACCAGAGACATAGCCAATCTTGATGCTTTGTATTCATACATTTTTGTTGTTTTATTCCATGTTATTGTACTATTCATGTTAATGTTGGGAAATACTATTGTATTGATGTAATCCTTGAACAATGTATTATTAATGTAATGAATGTAATCTCTAACATTATCTTTTGATCACTGATGAATTCTTATCATTTATGCCATGTTTATAGATTCTTGGTATTGTTATGTGTTATCATTTCAAAGTATGTGATTCTTAATGGTGTTGTATCTATGGAAATATTTATATTTAAATTCATAGATGTGATGGTTGGCTTTCATTTATATAATGTTATGGATGTTTGTTCGTTGGTTATTGTAGAACCCCAATCTTTTACCTACACAAACACAAGAAACAAACACAATATTAGATCAAATGCAAGTGAGAATCAAGATTCCCCATGAAATTCATTTGCAAAGCTCAAATAGGAAAGAAAATGAAGAAAATGAACTAAGAAAGAAATGAAATCCTATTTTAAGATGCAAACTCTCAATCCCACGAGGGAATTGGTGCCAATTTCATGTGTAAATTGGCCCTTTCCCAACTCCTATGCAAGCTTGTGATGATTTGATGAAGATTGATCCAATTGATGATTGATTCAATTGAGCTCCATGAAAAAATATGCAATAACCTAGCTATAAACTTGATAAAATGGATAAAAATGGATATGCTTGAGGATGAAATTGAGTATAGTAGACTTGCTCAAATTGTGGATGATCAAAATACAAAGGAAGGCCTTCTATTTATAGAAAGACAAGATGGAGGAATGAGAAAAATGAAGCAATTTGGGATCATTCAACATCCAATGGGAAAGTGTCACTTGTCAAGATGTGAATGGAGGAAGCTTGAGAAATTTTGATGAATGTGCATAATAAATGAAATTAGGTGGAATTTGAAAATCATGAAATGACATGTTAGAGGGAAAAAGAATGAATTAAATGCCACTTGGTTCAATGCACAAGGACATATAAGAGGGAATGAATGTATTGTTGGAAGGATAAATCCACTTGGAGGAATATTCCCCTAAAGATGTCAAGTTGAAAGAAATGGGGATTTAATAAATCTATTAAATGTATTCTCATGTGAAAGTGGCAATATCTAGAGCGATTAGATGATTATGATTAAATTAATCAGGATTTAATTAATTTAATAAGGGGTTAGATGATGTGACTAATTGATTTAGATTTTTGGGTTGATTTAAATCAAAGCTGAGAGGAAAATGATTTAGATTTAATTAAATAAAGGATTTTGATTTATTTAATTAAAGAGGGATGATGTTGGATTAAATCAAATAAGGTTTAATTTATTTAATTTAATAAGATGACTTCAGAGATTTAATCAAATAAATAAATTATTTAATTAAATAGAGATCAGAAGATTAATTAAATAACATTGATTTATTTAATTAATGAGAGAGAATGACTTAATCAGATAAATAATGATTTGTTTAACTAAGGGACAAATGGTGATGATTTAGTCTACGAAGATGATTCAAGATGAAACAATGTTAGTAATCAGGATCATGTATGTCAGTATATTTTCCATGTCTACATTTTACCCCTCTTTGAAGTAAAGTACTTGTTGTGTTAGTTCAAAGAATAAACTATCTCGATCAAAATTCAAAAAATTTATGATGTCGAGGCGGTGCGGAGTTTCATGAAGCTTGTGGCTAGGCCATGGCCATATGATCAAGATTAGGCAGATGTTGGTACTACTCAAGCATACAAAGACTAGTTTCGGCCACCTCTTAGACTTATAATGCCAAGGACACCATCGACATGGAAGGTAGAGGAGCAGGACAAGGCCAAGGCCAGGGAGGCCGAGGGGATAGAGACGAGGATGGGGACCAAGGAGGAGGTGGGGAAGCTCATCAACTAGATCAGGGAAGGGGTCCATAGGGTCAACAACTAGATCTACAGGCAAATCAATAGAGATAGGACCAGGATCTGGGATAGAAAGATCAGGGTAGACAGGCAGATCAGCAGCCACCACAGAGAGACCAGGGACCTCCATCGCCACCAAGTCAAGGGGATGCCTAGATTCAGCAGTTACAGGTACAGGTGGTAGGGCTACAGGGACAAGTTTCTGCCTTGATGGCAGAGAGGGACTAGCTGAGACAAGAGAGGGATTAGGTTGTCCAGCAGAGGGAGATTGTAGAGCATAGGGCTACTCAAGAGATGGGCACTCGTTAGCAGCTTGAGAGCATGTTTGCCTCTTCCTCTCAGAGTTTAGTGTCGTTACGAGCATACAGGGAGGTGGTCAGAGAGGCTGACTACTACAAGGTCCATTATCATCAGGTTGTGCCTCGAGCATCCTAGGTCCAAGATTTTTCACAACAAACAGGGTATAGAGCCCTTGAGGACCACAGAGAGAGACATGCTGGTGAGGGTGAGGGAAGCCAGCAAGGTTAGCCAATTTTTTGATCAGAGACATGATTCTTTTTGTGCCCTATGGGCTTGTTTTTGATAGCCCCATGGGCCATTGTACTTTATGTATTCGATACACACTTGATCCAGATTTGTACCATAACAGTATTAATTTTTGATGATATATATGAGATGTGATGATTCAATGATGTGTCCTATTCTATTTTATGCATTATGGATGGATTTAATTTCTATGTGCGATGTCATGATCCTATCTTATGTGATGCAATGCAATGATGTTTCTATATGATGATGCAACAATGTATGGATGCATTTCCTTTTTCAGTATCTTTCCTTATGTACTTTTTATGACGATGTATGCAAAATGTTATGATATGCAAATATTTAGACTAATAGATCTATATTATGCATTTAATGGATGATGATGAGATGTATGAGGTGCAATCTTTTCTTTTTAGTACTGTTCTTATGTATGATATGACAATGCACTTATGGTATTATGATGATGCAAATGAATGGGGATGCATATGATATGGAATGATATATGATGTTTATGATATGATGCTTATGTTATGATCATGCAAATGGATAATATGTATGCATATGATGCGATAGATGTTAATAATTCCTATGCATATGATGCACATGATATTCTCTTTATAATTATGCAATGGATGTTTTATGAGGTATGTGGCATGAATTTAATGATGCATATGGGATGGTTGTTTTTCATGCTTATATAATGAATACATATGAGATGCTTAGAATAACCAATCTATATTATGCAATTATGTAGATGATATGATAAATGCTTTCTATATGATATGGTATGCTTTATGCAGTATGATGATGGTTTATGGATGCACGATGGATGCATTGGTGATAATGATTTGTGATTATCTGTCATGGTACCATGTTAGCGTGGAGAGAAGATAGAAGAAAGCAAGAGATTCCAAGAAGTCACAAGATGATGATGATGATTTTCTTACCAAGGAGTTGGGATTTTAAAAGGGACAATTACCTTATGTTTGATAACACATGTAGGCGCGATGCATCAAGGTATAAAGAACCAGGATGACGTTGCACCTAGTGTGATGGACTTTAAATTGACAATCAAATAGGAGTACTTTTGTTCACACCTGGCATAAAAAACCTCATCCAAAATGTAGTTTGGATATTTCAGACATCTCAAACCAAAACTTAGGAAGGAAAGCCTTCCTATGTGGTCAACAAGATATCTAAAACATCTTACCTACACCTACACAAAGTGCACATAATCAAGTTATATTACAAGAATATCCAACAAGCACAGCAGATAATAGATAATGATCATTTCCCCATTCCATTCTCTCTAAATCCCTTCGTTTGGGACATCATTGAGAGGTCATCAAAATAAGAGAAAAAAGATAAGTCAAAAAACAAAGATAAAGTAAACAAACAAGCTAATGTTCTTCAATACCGCTAGCCAAGACTAAACTACGGTGATGTCTGATGTTGATTTCCATTGTAGGAAGGATGCATCCTAGGACATGATGATATCAGATGATTGATTTGGGACTAATTGGATGATAGGATATTGATACAAAGAGTTGAATAACTTGTTTACCTACTAACCTAGACTTGAGACCTTGATGATTAAGTTTTCACTTTTGATCTGCTAGACTTGTTTCTGACTGTTTTACCAAAGGTTAAGGGTGACGATTGATTTATTATGAGTGATGTTTATTGTGGGTGAGAGCGAGATGAGATAGATGAATTTTTGGGGGGTTTTTGATATTTTTGATATTTTTGAAATGTTTTGAGGCTATTTTTGGTAATTTTTGAGATTTTGCAAATGTTTTGATTTTCCAATTTTCAAATGTTTTGAGGTTTTCCAAGATTTTGACCAAGAGACTAACCTAAAGACCTATCATAGGGGCCTTAGGGTCTGATCAATATATTAGCCTTTCCTATGTTATACACACAAAGACCACATAGTTTGACTGACACAAACTCGATTATTGATGAGATATGAATAGATGGATTGCCAATTTATTATGACGGACTCCTAAAGGACTGACCTAAGTGTCTCAGGGGATGATCGAAGATCAACCTTTCCTACGTTCAAAGCTCAGAGATGACGTAGTTTGACAAGACAACTCTATTTTCTGACTTTTTGACCAACTTTTTGACCTGTTTTTGGATTTTGAATGTTTTGGGATTTTTTGATTTTCTGTTATTTTTGGATTTTTTGATTTTCTGGATGTTTTTGGATTTTTTTGATTTTCTGATGTTTTTGGATTTTCTAATTTTGGGGATGTTTTTGGATTTTTTTGATTTTCTGATGTTTTTGGATTTTCTAATTTTGGGGATTTCAAGAACATACACAAATCTAATCCAATGAGAACATGCCCTCAGTGTGAAGCAATAGACTACTTTGATAAAGGCAGGACAAATTGACCTTGGGAATGGGCTGAGTAGTACTATGAGGGATCATGACACAAACAAAGGACCAAGCTATGATGCAGATGCGGATGGGTGACAGATGGAGATATAGAATGTGATGGATGATGAAAGCATGATGGATGATGCATAACAAGTTGTGAAGGTCCTGGTGGATGGAAAGTGTTTATTTACACAAGGTGCCTGTTTGTTAGGTTTTCACCAAGGTACTTGCTCAAAGTGCCACCGAAGTGGTTTTCACTAGAGAACGATTTTTCTCTTTACTAATTTTGATCCTTTTTCTGATTTTTTTTTGGATTTTTGCTTTTTTGATTTTTTTGTTGTCACCAAGATGCCTATTTGCCCGGTTTTCACCAAGGTGACCATTTTTTCAAGGCATTTTCTATTTTTTTTTGTTTTACACCTTGAAACATTTAGGCATAATTTTTTTTGAGATGGGAGCTATTCATGGGCTACTGCAGAGGTTCTGCTTCAAGTGTTGTTAGATGATATGCCCCTCACTAGTAACTCACTATGATGATGAATGTTCCCAACCAATTGGGTTCAAATTTTCCTTTGTTGTCTAGATTAGGAACGTTCTTCTGATTCTCCTTTAGCATAAGTTCTCCTACCTAGAATGTCTAACTCCTTATCTTCTTATTATAGCTTCGCTTAAGTCAGTTCTGATATACCTGCAAGTGATTTAAGGCCTCCATATGCCACTCATCTAGTAGTTCTAGCTCATTTAGTAATGAAACCTAGTATTCATCATCCATGATGAGGTTTTGTAGTGATATTCTCAGTGTTGGGAGCTCAATCTCGATGGGAAATATGGCTTCTAATAGGTAGACCAGGGAGAAGGGGTGGCACCTATTGGTGTGTGGATGATAGTTCGATAGGCCCAAAGGGCAGGATTTAGCTACAGATGTCAGTCACAACCTGTGTCATTGACTGTTTTCTTGAGGATCTTTAGAATGGTTTTATTGGTGGCTTCTGCTTGGCCATTTCCTTGGGGATAATATGGAGTGGAAAAGTGATGTTGGATTTTGAATTTTTAGCATAGATCACAGAAATCCTGATTCTTGAAGGGTTTCCCATTGTTTGATATAATAGCTTGCGGGACACCATAGCAGCATATTAAGTAGTTCACGATGAATTTAGATATTTTCTTTCCAGTGATGTATGTCATGGGTATGGCTTCCACCCACTTGGTGAAATACTCAGTGGCAGTAATGATAAACTTGTGGCCACTAGATGAGGTGGGGGTGATTTTTCTAATGAGATCAAGCCCCCATTATGAAAAGGGCCATGGTGTGACAATTGGATGGAGCTCTTGAGCTAGTGAATGGATGAGGTCCCCATGCTACTATCATTGTAGACACCTTCTGACATAGTCATGTGATTCTCTTTTCATACTAGGCCAATAGTACCCTATCCTCAACAATTTCTTGGCCAAGGTCATTCCACTCGAGTGCTAACCACAAATACCATTATGTACCTCAGTTAAAGTAGTCAAGGTTTCTTCAATGTTTAGGCAATGTAACAGGGTTCCTTTGATGCTTCTTCGGTAAAGGGTATCTCCTAGGATGACAAACTGAGATGCTTTCTTGACATTTTTTCTTAAGGTTTGAGGTTATGTCAGTTGGGAGGACTCCTATTCTCAGATAAGTGTATATGTCATGGTACCAAGGATCACCAGGACCAATGATTTTGCACATGAATTCTGACTCTGGTACCTCAAATGTAGGCATGATAAGCTACTCTACTAGAAATTAATTCTTTGGGACATTGCGAGGGATATCCAATAGGGATCCAATTGTCAGCATGACATCTTTCGCTTTATTGTTTGCTCTAGGTATCTGCTCGAATGTGATCTCAATGAAGGACTCCTTAAGATTTTCCACCAATTTCTTGTATGGAGTTAGCTTGTCATCCTTAGCCTGATACTCATCATTCACTTGATTGATTATTAGTTATGAATCCCCATACACCTTGAGATCCATGATATGCCACTACATTTCTATTTTGAGTCCTATGGTTAGAGCCTCATATTATGCGATATTGTTTGTGTAGGGAAATTCGAACTTGTAAGATCTTAGTATACAGTCTCCCTATGGAGTGATGTTAAAGACTCCAGCTCCTGATCTATGTTGTGTGTAGCAACCATCAAAGTACAACTTCAAATGGTCTTCTATGCTCAAGTTGAAGATGGATTCATCTGGGAGCTCTGAAATTAGCAGATTCTCTGAATACATTGGTGCTTATGACAGTTGGTCTACAATGGCTTTCCCTTTGATGGACTTCCGCTCTACATACTCGATGTTATATTCTGATAAGATCATGAACCACTTGGCCATCCTTCCTCTGAGTATTTCTTTGGAAAGGAGATACTTGAGTGGGTCAATCTTGGCAATGAGTTTGATTTTCTGTCAACATGTAGTGCCTAAACTTCTGTGAGGAAAACACCACTGTGAGACAAGCCTTTTCGATGAAGGAATAATTTAACTCATGCCCTACCATGGTTTGAATAATGTATTAGATGGCCCTCTCTATTCCATGTTCATCTTGTTGAGCTAGAAGAGGATCAAGAGCTACTACTATTGCTGATATGTAGAGGATTAGAGGATTTCCTTGGATTGGTGGCATAAGCACTTGAGGTGTGAGAAAATACTATTTGATCTTGTTGAAGGCTTGATCACACTTGTCATCCCACTTGGATGCTACCCCCTTTTGGAGTAGGTGAGAATATGCAATTGATTTGTCTGCTAATTGAGATATGAACTGGTGGATTAATTGGAGCCTGCCTTGTAGGCCTCTTAGTTGCTTCAAAGTCTTAGGTGCCTCCATCTCAAGGATTTCCTTTACCTTAGCGGGATCTATTTCAATTCCTCTCATAGACACAATGTATCCCAACAACTTCCTTGACTATATGCTAAAGACACACTTCTTTGGATTAAGGCGGACATTGTATTCCTTAAGTCTATCAAAGATGGCACTTAATGTTGCTATGTGGTCTCTTCTCTTTCTAGATTTTTCCAATATGTCATCGACATAATCTTCCATAGTCTTATGGATCATGTCATAAAATATTAAGGTCATGGCTCTCTAATATGTTTCTCCAGCATTCTTTAGGCCAAACGACATCATGTTCCAACAATATGTCTCCCATGGACAAGTAAAAGTTGTTTTATGTTGATCTTCTTTGGCTATCATGATTTGGTTATACCCGGAGAATTTGTCCATCAGTGAGATCATTTCATGTCCCACGGTCATCTCTATGATCATATCAATGTTGGGAAGTAGGAAGTTGTCTTTGGGATAGGCCTTGTTTAGGTCTCTGAAATATATGCATATACAAATGCCCCCATTGGGCTTTGGAATAGGAACCAGATTTGATACCCACTTTGGGTAGTAGATTGGTCATATGAACCCTGTGTCAAGTAGCTTTTTCAATAACATTTTGAATAACAAGGCTATCTAGGGATGAATTTTTCTAAGTTTCTGTCTAATAGGATTTCCTTTAGGGTAAAGTGCTAGATGGTGGACCATAATCTCTAGATCAAGCCCAAGAATGTCGATTTAGCTCCATGAAAAGTTGACCTTCCTCTCCCTTAAGAAAGCAACTAGGAGCTCCTATTCTTCTGACATTAATGATTCAACATAAAATGTGATATGAAAAATTTCCTTTGTTCCCAAGTTGATTGGGTTGCATTTTTTGGCTAGAACTACTAACTTTTCCTGATGTAGAGCATTGAGAGGAAGATTGAATCCTTCATCCTCGGGTGCCTTAGAGAGGTTTTCACCATTGGATACATCCTTTTTTTTTTACTATTTTTGGGTCAAAGAGTGTCATAGTGTGGTTTTCACTCAAGGACCTTGAGATTATTCTCAAAATTTTGCTTTTGTGACTAAAGCATTCAATCATCTCCCCATAGAAAGCTTGTGTGTCCAGAATGATATCAAACCTAGCCTTGTAATAGTCCCATGAATTCTAAGAGAACCTCACCATTTTTGAAAGTGTCTAGAATCGGTGGTCCTTGTTGGTTATAATCGATGAGTCGAGGGTAAGCTAAGTTGATTTCATGGGTTTGATTGGTTGACTCAAATGACACGGTACTAATCACAAGGAGAGAGGAATTCTCAAAAAGCATGGGTAAGTCAGTTATGGCATCTTCCTCATCATCACTACTACTATAGATGTCAGTTATGTAAAATGTGAAGTTGTCTATGACTCAACCAGTAGATACGGGTAAGCGAAGTTTGGCTATTGTTGGCTGAGGGGAAGTCTTGACTGCTTTAATTGGGGGACCTAGTCCACATATGGTTATAATCAGAGGGGTACATTTGAGGCCAAGATTTCTCATTCATGTCTCAAGAATGATGGGTACTAGGAACCCATTTTCAATTTTTCCCAACCTTTGGTTTCTATCATAGCCCATGGCAAGCATCATTTGTAAGCCTTTACTACTATCATCCATAGGTAGGTCAGTTGCCAGTATATTTTCTTGGTACAGGAGATGGGATGGGTCTTCCTCTATTACTTCTCAACCAACATCTCCCCAACTTCTAAAACTAAAGATCCTGCAGTGAAGGTTTGGGATGAGGAAGAATCATTTGATTGTGGTCATCCTCATGACCTGGGAAATTGTGGTAACTCTCCTACCACAAAAGCATTTTTTTGAATTGTATAATGTCCACACCCATTGTCCTAGATAATGACCTTGATATTGGAGATGTCAGGGATGGTGGGTGTCTCTATTGTAGAAGTGGAGGCAAGAGTAGTTGGATCAATGTATGGAGTTGATGGGCCCTCATCATTCTTGGTTGCTATGTGGTCCCTTCTCTTTCTAGATTTTTCCAATATGTCATCGACATAATCTTCCATAGTCTTATGGATCATGTCATAAAATATTAAGGTCATGGCTCTCTAATATGTTTCTCCAGCATTCTTTAGGCCAAACGACATCATGTTCCAACAATATGTCTCCCATGGACAAGTAAAAGTTATTTTATGTTGATCTTCTTTGGCTATCATGATTTGGTTATACCCGGAGAATTTGTCCATCAGTGAGAGCATTTCATCCCACGGTCATCTCTATGATCATATCAATGTTGGGTAGTAGGAAGTTGTCTTTGGGATAGGCCTTGTTTAGGTCTCTAAAATCTATGCATATACAAATGCCCCCATTGGGCTTTGGAATAGGAACCAGATTTGATACCCACTCTAGGTAGTAGATTGGTCATATGAACCCTGTGTCAAGTAGCTTTTTCAATAACATTTTGAATAACAAGGCTATCTAGGGATGAATTTTTCTAAGTTTCTGTCTAATAGGATTTGCTTTAGGGTAAACTGCTAGATGGTGGACCATAATCTCTAGATCAAGCCCAGGAATGTCGGTTTAGCTCCATGAAAAGTTGACCTTCCTCTCCCTTAAGAAAGCAACTAGGAGCTCCTATTCTTCTGACATCAATGATTCAACATAAAATGTGATATGCATAATTTCCTTTGTTCCTAAGTTGATTGGGTTGCATTTTTCGGCTAGAACTACTAACTTTTCCTGATGTAGAGCATTGAGAGGAAGATTGAATCCTTCATCCTCGGGTGACATAGAGAGGTTTTCACCATTGGATACATCCTTTTTTTTTACTATTTTTGGGTCAAAGAGTGTCATAGTGTGGTTTTCACTCAAGGACCTTGAGATTATTCTCAAAATTTTGCTTTTGCGACTAAAGCATTCAATCATCTCCCCATAGTAAGCTTGTGTGTCCAGAATGATATCAAACCTAGCCTTGTAATCTCCATGTGGCACCATGTCCTGCAGTCCCATGAATTCTAAGAGAACCTCATCATTTTTGAAAGTGTCTAGAATTGGTGGTCCTTGTTGGTTATAATCGATGAGTCGGGGGTAGACTAAGTTGATTTCATGGGTTTGATTGGTTGACTCAAATGACACGGTACTAATTATAAGGAGAGAGGAATTATCAAAAAGCATGGGTAAGTCAGTTATGGCATCTTCCTCATCATCACTACTACTATAGATGTCGATTATGTAAAATGTGAAGTTGTCTATGACTCAACCAGTAGATACGGGTAAGCAAAGTTTGGTTGTTGTTGGCTGAGGGGAAGTCTTGACTACTTTAATTAGGGGACCTAGTCCACGTATGGTTATACTCAGAGGGGTACATCTAAGGCCAAGATTTCTCATTCACGTCTCAAGAATGATGGGTACTAGGAGCCCTTTGTCAATTTTTCCAAACCTTTGGTTTCTATCATAGCCCATGGCAAGCATCATTTGTAAGCCTTTACTACTATCATCCATAGGTAGGTCAGTTGCCAGTCTATTTTCTTGGTACAGGAGATGGGATGGGTCTTCCTCTATTACTTCTCGACCAACATCTCCCCAACTTCTAAAACTGAAGATCATGTAGTGAATGTTTGGGATGAGGAAGCATCATTTGATTGTGGTCATCCTCATGACCTGGGAAATTGTGGTAACTCTCCTACCACAAAAGAATTTTTTTGAATTGTATAATGTCCACACCCATTGTCCTAGATAATGACCTTGATATTGGATATGGCGGGGATGGTGGGTGTCTCTATTGTAGAAGTGGAGGCAAGAGTAGTTGGATCAATGTATGGATTTGATGGGCCCTCATCATTCTTGGGCACTTGGGGGATTTTGTAATATTTTGCCTATAGGCTCTTACAATAAGAGAAGGGTTCAGAATCCCCATGGATAGTGACCTCCTGGCCTTGGTATGTAAAGTTGACATATTGGTGGAAAGTTGATGCTACTTTTTGCATCCCATGGATCCACGAACACCCCAAGAGAATGTTGTAAGGAAAATCAAGGTCAAGGACCTGATAGGTGGTTTCCATAATTGCTAGCCCTAATTGAATAGGGAGTTGAATAGTGCTTTGAGACACTCTTTCTTGATCATTGTAAGCCTTGATTTTGATTCCTTTTCCTTTTTCAATGGAATCTTCTGAGATTCCTAGATTCTTTATGAGATTGAGGGAACAAATGTTTAAACCTGCACCTCCATCCACCAAGACTCTCTTGACTTTGTTCTTATGCACTAGGACCTCTAGATGGAGTATGTGATTGTGAGATGGTCGGGAAAGTCTTGATTAGAGAATGTAAGAAGATTTGGGGTAATGAGGTTTCTGACCATAGCTTGAAATTTTTTAGAATCAAGATTTGCGGAGATGGTGGATGAAGCCAATGTTTCCTCAAGGATCTTTTTGTGGGCTGATGAAATATTCAACAGCTCCATGATGGAGATCTAAGTTGGGGTTCTTTTCAACTAGTCAAGGACATTGTAGCCACTAGGAATGGATCTTGGGTTGAAAGTGGGTGCTCTAGGAGGCTGAGATGACCCTGTGATGGTGACTTTTCTGCCTCTTGTGGTGAATCCACAATCATCTTGAGATCCTTTGATGGTGATAATATTGCAATGCTCATCTAGGGATGCGACGACATGGTCGTACACATGATTCATGCTTTTTAAGGAACCCTTTCCTTTATCATTGTTATTGTTCCCTTTGTTGTTATGATTAGGCATCAGATTCGTGTAGATCTTGAGATTTTGATTTCCCGTTGGTTGTTCCACATTTATGATTTTATCATCAATGAGGTCTTAAATTAAGTTTTTCAACCTCATACAATTGGTCATTGTGTGTCCCTTAATCTTGTGGAAATCACAAAGGTGATTTTCATTATACCACGATGGTTTTACCAAGGGCTCTTGATAGTTATCATAGGTGGGGATTGTGATGAGTTTTTCCTCTACCAATCTCTTCATGATGGATTCAGTTGATTCCCCAAGGGCTGTGTACTTTTGCTTGGGGGAGTTTTTGTTTCCTTGGGGTGGCCCCCTTTGGTCATTCACATTGTTAACTATTTGATTGTTTGGTTGTTGATTCATAATGTTAGCTTGTCGATTGTTCTGATTATTGTTTTGGGGTTGTTGTTGGGGTGATGGTGTGTTTTGTCGAGGTGCACTAATGACAAATTTAGCGTCGAAAATGCCATCATTGGTAATATTCCTATTATTTGCCCATGTTCGAGGCTTTTCATTATAGCTAGTGGATGGGTGATTATTTTGTTGTTCAGGATATGTGGGTGTCCCTCCTTGTGCAATAAGAGCTCATTCAATGTTGAGCACCTTGGCGATCAAATGGTCGTATGTGGTGATACCTTACACCTTGAGATGGAATGCCAAGGATCCTTCAAGATTTGAAATGATGGTACAAAATTGTTGTTATTTAGGCATGGCTTATTTTCTCTTATTAGCCTTGGATCACCATTGTTGTAGGAAGGAAGAAAATGATTCGTTCTTACCTTGTTTAAGAGTTGATAGTTCCTCTAGACTGACATCCATACCAATATTAAATGCGTAATTTTTTATGAATGCATCTACTATCCTCTTAGAACTTTTTGATGCTTGGAGAGAGGCGAGAGAACCACTCCATAGCTTGACCAGCCAAACTTCTAGGAAATAGCCCCATCAGATATGTATCGTCATATGCAACTTCCATGCAATGTACTTGGAATTCCCTAATGTGATCTTCAGGGTTTCCCATCCCATGGTATTTATCAAATTTGGGGATTTCAAATCCCTTTGGGAATGGTTTCATTGCAAGACTCCTGTCAAATGGATAGGGACACAAGTTGTTGGGTGTTTTCATGGTCTTCCTTGACTAAAGATCAAGCACTTGCTGTGAGAACAACTTGATTTTTGTCATCACATAATTTTGTGGATCAAGGGGTGGAGTGAAGGTGTTTTGTGGTGGTTCAATTGTTGGTGAGATGGGTGGATTGGTTGGTACTTGCACATTTTTTTGTGCCAAGTATGCTTGTAATTGTTGTTGTACCAAAAACAATTGATGTTGATCCTATTAATGTTGTGATAATAGTGCCTATTATTGAGCTTGCTATTGTTGTTGCGCCAACAATGCTTGTTGTTGCGTTGCTAATCGGGTTGCTTCTTGCTACTCTTGGTATTGTTTAAATGCTTGCTGGTACACTTTTTTTTGGGATGCTTGTTGTTGTACGAGATATTGTACTTGGACCTATGCTTGTACTTGCACTTGTTCTTGTGCTTGTACTTGTGGTTGTTGGGCTACTTGCATAGCTTGTGCAGCCTGTGCAGCTTTTGTGGCTTGTGCAACTTGAGCTTCTTGCACAACTTGTTGTTGTTGTAATAAGGCCTAGGCTTGAGTAGTCTATTGTTCCTGTTGTGTAGCTAGTTGTACTTGCGCTTGCTGAGCAACTAGCTATGCAGCTTGTCGGCTTTGGATTTGTTGGAGTTCCTTTTGATAGGAAGCTTGTTGAGAAGCTTGCAACACAATGCTATATTGGTTTGATGTGTTTGAATTGAGTGGCGGTGGTGGTGGTGTATTTGGAATGGTGCTTGTTGTGGTGATGAGAGGCACCGTTGTATTGATGATTGGGATTTGGGTGGTGGATGGTGTGATCGATATGCTTGGTCCTTGAGAAACCACATTTTGAGATATTTGAGGGATAGTTGATGATGTCGTGGTGGTTTGTGTTATGGGGATGTTTCCATCTATTGTTGCGATATCGATGGCAAGATGGGAGGATTTGATATGATGTTTTGATTGATGATCAGGGGGTTGCCTTGATTGGGTTGCAGTAATGGAGGTAATCCAAAACCAAGAGGTGATGTTGATGTTGGTGGCAAGGCTGGAAGTGGTGGAAAAGTGAGTGGCATACTCCCTTGGGGAAATGATGAAGATGAAGGGTCAAAGATGCCCCCTGGTCCAAATAAGTAACCTTCTCCTTGCGAGCTCATGAGGAGAGAGGTTTGAGGTGTTGCATGAAATGATGATGATGGGTCATTAGGATAATGAAAGGTGAGGGGTACATATGGGTCTAAGGGATTTTGGGGGATGGATTTCCCTAAGATAGTGTGTGCATCCAAATCTTGATTATTCACAAGGGGGTGTGTTTGTAGTGCATTGAGAAATGAGCTCCTCTTGTTAAAAATGGGTTGAGTTGGAGCAATTGATGATGTAATTTGGGGGACAGGTTGATTGATGCTTTGGAATGGAGGTGTGGATGAAATTGGGGGCATGGTTGAAATAGAAGGCATGATCCCAAGAGTTGGTTCTACAATGGTGCTCACATCGTAATTAGAAGGGATTTTAGTCCCTTGTTTTGCTAATTCAAGCATATATTGTGAGGGATGGAGCTTCATCATGATATTCACAATACTATGATTCTCGAGATTTTGGACCATTTTGATGATCTCATCTTGCATCATTCCAAAGGCATTATTGGTGATATCCTCTACTTGACCTTCCTCTTGAGGATTTTTTTATGATGAAGGAAGATTAGTTAGGGGATTGCTTGATCCAACAGGATTGATTTCAAAATTGGTTTGACGTAGGTCATTGGAATTTCATTTTTCTTTGTTTGCCTCCATGTTCCTCTTGTGTTGTGATCTATTTTGCACCATAAAATAGGGATCAATTTTCAAGAATGTGGGAGATGAATCTCTAATTATTTGGATTGATATAACTTTAGGTACAAAAGAGAAAAATTTAGGATGATTTAAGGATCAAAGGTGTGATGATGAAATGGTGTGAAAGATGGATGATATGGATGATAAAACTCTTAGAAGATCTTGAGGGGATGCTATACTTTTGGGACTTTTTTAGATTCTTAGATTTATTTTGGATTTTGATTTGACCTTGATTTGGTTTTGGATTGTTTTGATTTTGGATAATGAACAAATGGATCCCAAGATGTTGGATGTTATCTATGGGATAGAATTTCTCACAAGATGATCATTTGACTAAGTGTAGGGAGAAGGATACATCTACCCACACCTAACAAAAGATGATTTGATGATAATTCAAATAAGCATATGGAGAAGGATACATCTACATATACCTAGCTAAACAAGATGATTTGGTGTTATTTCAACTAAGCATATGGAGAAGGATGCATCTACATATACCTAGCTAAACAAGATGATTTGGTGTTATTTCAACTAAGCACATGGAGAAAGATGCATCTACATATACCTAGCTAAACAAGATGATTTTGATGTTTTGATTCAAGGATTTTGATTCATGGATTTTCCAAAAAGTCTAGCATGAAGGATTATTTCAAGATTTTCAAGAGTTGTTGGTGAAATGATTTTGATTTGATGTTTGAAAGATGGATGAAGGTTTTGATTTGATCCTATGTGTACCTAAAAAGACTCTTGTTTACAAGACCTCGATTTTGAAGAACACACTTTAATCTAAACAAGATTCTCAAATTCCCAAAAAATATTTGGATTTTGACAATAATAAAACGAGTACAAATTGGGATTGTTTCTTGAAGCTCTTCTGTAAAAGTTGAAAAGCAACCTTTGTCTGAATTCATAGAGTGTTGAGAGACACTTTTGATGATCTTTTGGACTAAGAGCTTTTGACTTTGGTTTTCGTATTTTGATCTTGCGTGAAATCATTTGAGACACATGTGTGGGGTTCAATTGTTCTTAGCTTTGCTTAGTGACTTATTTTTACCACAAACAATTCTTGATTAGGTTTCTCCAAACTAAATGTCTAATGTCCTAACTTCTTATCATCCCACAAAGTGTATTATCTGGAAATCAAGAAAATTAAGGAAAAAATTTCCTATTGTTGACTTCAGTAAGAAAATTGAGATATAAGTTCAAATGTTTAGAAACCTCTAAGGATAGAATCCCTAGAGCAAGCAATAACACATAAATTTTGTCAAAGATATTTACTTCCTAAAGGGTTTGAAGTTTTATGATAATGTTGAATGTTTTTTTTTCCCAATGTTTATGAACAAGCAAAGTGTTTTGTTTCCAAGAACATGCACAACCCTATGGATATGAAAGACTGTATTTGTTGAATCCCCACTTGGACAAGTCCAACTACACCTACTTTTAGTGAATGGTTAGATGCTTGACCCCACTAGCTCCCCTCCACGACACTCACTTACACGGGGCAGCCAAGCATCAGTGCCCATGAAACTCCCATCACATACTTTCCATTTCCACTAAAATTCATAAAAGTGTGGGGCAACTTCAGAATGACCGTTCTTGCACCAACAAATAGATCAAGGATTTTGGCCTTTTCTAAACAAGGATTTTAATGTGGGAATTTTGTTCGTGGGGGACCATCCATGTGGCAAGAGACCATTTATGCCCTTCTCGTTGGAATAATCCTTGTGATACTTTCCTTTCCTCAAGTACCCACACTTATATACCGGTTGGAAGTCGCTTGGCTTTAGCGTGTTCCCGGTTGGGTCGTTCTATTGGGTGATTACTTTTTCCCACAAGGCAGGCCCTCTAAGATAAACAAAAGCAAGCAAACATATCCATAGTTCAATTGATCTTTGTTGTGAAACAAAGAGAGAACACACACAATATGTTCCACTCACACTCACAATATTTGTTCAATTTTTAATCCCAAAATGAAATGTGGAGGCAATCACTTACACAACTTAAGATCACCAAAAAGCCTTTTGATTCTCAAGACCGTCGTGAGGCACGAGAGAAGCGCATACGTCTTTTCAATGGTATTATTTTGGGTAAGTGATTACAAGACAAAGAAGCACATGTTCATTTTATCCTTTCAAAGCAAGAGTGACTTCTTTTTAAGCACCAAAGGAAGTGTGAAATTTTGATTGTTCAATTGTTAACCTTAAACAAAATCTAGTAGATTTTCCTAAAGTTCTTTTTAAACCATTTTTAGCAAAAATGAAAGCTTTTGTAGTTTCTTTTTAGTGCCCAAAAGAAATTTAGTGTGTCCTAAGCACATGAAAGGTAACAAATCCGTAGAATAAATATTATAAGTTCTCCCAATGTGTTAAAAAACATAGAAGTGTTCAAAAAACCTTGGTGTAATGAGATGGTGATGTCATATGAACATTTAACTTTGTTTCCCTCCTTCACCTTTGATTAAGCCAACCTGCAAAAAACTAGTTAGGAATGCAAAACATAGGTTAGAAAACCAATTAGTATCCCAAAGCAACCAAAATAGAAAAACAACATGTTAAAATTAACTGATTTTAAGCTTTTTACTCTACTCCAGTGGTGCAACCTGCATATGTGGCACCGTTTGGAGAAATTGGCGATGTTGTATAGTGCCACTAGGTCTATATGTGGTGCTCTACAGTAGAACAAAGAGCATGATGGTGACACAATTTTTCTTAGTGGCACAGTTTGAAGTTTGAAAATCCCAGTGCCCAAGAATTGAACTAGCATCGCAGTTTGAAGATTTGAATTTATGGGCGGGAAGGTTGCAATGTCAAAGTTTCGAGTTTGTAGCATCAATGTATGGCACCGCTAGACTGATAGTGGTATTCTCTAGCACCGTTGGACTCATAGTGGTGTTGTATGGTGTCGCTAGACTGATAGCGATGTAGTCCCCTGTATACACCAAAAAAATAGAGAAAAACATAAAATTTTGTTAAAAAATGTGATTAGAACTTGAGATTTTCCCTCCTAGCACCAAATATAGAACCCCAATCCTTTACCTACAAAAACATAAGAAACAAACACAATAATACATCAAATGCAAGTGAGAATCAAGATTCCCCATGAAATTCATTTGCAAATCTCAAATAGGAAAGAAAATGAAGAAAATGAACCAAGAAAGCAATGAAATCCTATTTTAAGATGCAAACTCTCAATTCCATGGGGGAATGGTGCCAATTTGATGTGGAAATTGGCCCTTTCCCAACTCCTATGCAAGTTTGTGATGATTTGATGAAGAATGATCCACTTGATGATTGATTAAATTGAGCTCCATGAAGAAATCTACAATAACCTAACTATAAACTTGATAAAATGGATAAAAATGGATATGCTTGAGGATGAAATTGAGTATAGAAGATGTGCTAAAATTGTGGATGATCAAAATATAAAGGAAGGCCTTCTATTTATAGAAAGACAAGATAGAGGAATGAGAAAAATGAAACAATGTGGGATCATTCAACATCCAGTGGGAAAGTGCCACTTGTCAAGATGTGAATGGAGGAAGCTTGAGCACATTTTGATGAATGTGCATAATAAATGAAATTAGGTGGAATTTGAAAATCATGAAATGACATGTTAGAGGGAAAAAGAATGAATTAAATGCCACTTGGCTCAATGCACAAGGAAATGTAAGAGGTAATGAATGTCTTGTTGGTAGGACAAATCCACTTGGAGGGATATTCAAACTTGGAGGAATATTCCCCTAAAGATGCCAAGTTGAAAGAAAATAGGGAATTAATAAATCTATTAAATGTATTTTCATGTGCAAGTGGCAATATCTAGAGGAATTGGATGATTAGGATTTAATTAATTTAATAAGGGATTAGATGATATGAATAATTGATTTAGATTTTTGGGTTGATTTAAATTAAAGTTGAGAGGAAAATGATTTAGATTTAATTAAATAAAGGATTTTGATTTATTTAATTAAAAAGGGATGATGTTAGATTAAATCAAATAAGGTTTAATTTATTTAATTTAATAAGATAACTTTAGAGATTTAATCAAATAAAATAAATTATTTAATTAAATAGAGATCAAAAGATTAATTAAATAACATTGATTTATTTAATTAATGAGAGAGAATGACTTAATTAGATAAATAATGATTTATTTAATTAAGGGACAAATGGTGATGATTTAGTCTACGAAGATGATTTAGGATGAAACGTTGTTAGTAATCAGGATCAAGTATGTCAGTATATTTTCCATGTCTATAGTTATTAATTCAATATAATGGTTAAGAGGAATACTCATTAATAGTTAATCATCATTATGAGAATTGTGAGATGTTAGTGTTATTCAAATGTAATGCAATCATGTGTACCCCAAAGGACGTAGCTTAACATTGTGTATGTATAATTTATTTACAAGTGTTGCATATTAATGTACATCTTGTGTTATTTTTACTTTAAAATTTTTTTGTCATAAATGTTTGATGTTTTAGTGTCCTTTGGGGTTAGCATGGTGGGGTGTTACATGGGTTGTAGGTTTCTCATTGTTTTTAGAACCTAGAATCTTATAAAACAGTATGAATGTCTTCAAAATCTTTTGTTATTAAAACTATAGGAATGTAATGAAATACAGACCATTTTATAAACACCCATTATTTTCCAACAACCTTTAACACTTTGTGTTTTCTGCTCTTTCATTCTACAGGTTCAAAGTGAAAGGTTGGAGAGTAGGGGGAGACTAAAAAAACATCTAAATTGAGTTGAGGGGTTTCTAATCATTTGGGTTGTTAGTTGTAAGGGGTTCTAAAAAATTATGAGGGTTTATGTTTGTTGTAAAACCTAGTGTTTTGCATCTTAGAATTTTACAAAAGAATATGAATGTCTTTAAAAGCTTTTATTATTTATACCTTAGGAATGTAATGAAAGGCACTATTTTAAAAACAACTATTGTCTTCCAAGAACCATTAACACTCTTTGTTTCACTACTTTCAACAAGTTTACTCATTATCGATGATAATGGCAAGAAATTGGTGTTATTTCTATTTGTAATGCACGCGTACATATACAATCTTAAAAACCATGAGGGTTTGGGTATGTTGTGATGTGGGTTGCAGTTTTATAAACACCCAGTGTTTTCCATTCATTGCATTGCACATCTTTCAAATAAAAAGCATTACTTCACATTGCATAACTAATAAGTAGATGCTCATAGATAGATGACAAAATTTAAATTAAAATATAGTCTTTTTTACATAGTCAACCTAAAAGAAATTATGCAGTTACTTTACATTACATAGGTAATAACTATAACCCACAACTATAGGGAAGTCCGCCTGCACAACCAAGTACTATTCTCAAATATATTAATTCCTTCATTCTAGAGTGATAATTGCATCTTCCAATTGTATTTTTTTGTCATGGCATTCCATTAGAGCATATTTTTTTGTGTTATTTTTTGAAACAGTTCACTACCTTGTCTATAAAAGCATAATAGTAACCAACAGTAGAGAAAAGGAAGTGAACTGCTTGAAACAATGACTAAAAGAAATGTGGTCTCATGGTCAATGGGATGCCATGCTAAGACATAGACAAGGAAATGAATTATTTCTTTCTATGATTGCTTATCTATGGATTTGGAACCTCTGAAATGGGGGATATGATGATTAAGTTCTATAACAACCACTTTCAAATTAATTCCACTCAAGGATAACCCTAGAGATCTCAGTGCAAAAGAGAAAGAGATCTTGCAATAGGGCTATCCTAGGGGCTAAATATGATCTAATGAGGAGTTCACCACCAAGTTTAGACTTGGAAAAGATAATGAAATACAAGATGAAATTCCAAATTCTAATTGAATTCAAACTAACACTAAATGACCTAGAAAAGTGAATGAAATGCAACAGAAAACTGTAAAATAGAAAGTGTGAACCTAGGAATCTGGAGAAGGAAGAATGGAGGTCTGGAATTCTTGAAAATATGCTTTTATTGTTAACTTGGACTCATTCACCAAGCTGGGTGAATCAATCCAGTTTCTAGGAAAATGTGCAAGAGAAAAAATCTACCAAAAGGGTATCCAAATCTACAAAATCTTAAAAAATGTACTAGAACTAGGACTCATTTTCCAAAAGTGGTGAATCAGTCCAATTTATATTTTTTTGTAACTTTCAAAGCTAATTATTCTCTTCTTTTTCTGCTCTATTCTTCTTGATTGGTTTCTAGATCTAAATCTTTGATTTGCAACCCATAGGTCTTCTCCAAGGTTCTTCAAGGCTTGATGACAACTTTAACAATTTTGATCACTTGACAAGTTTTCTCCAATCTTGCTCCTTAGGAAATCTGCAACCTAGCCCTGCAAATCACACACAAAGGAGAAGGAAAAATGTTGTTGGGTTAGTGGATAGGGGTTTTTCTTGGTCAAACCCCTTGTTGGTAATTAAACTATGAAATAAAATCAAATATGAATGGGGAATGATGAATGAAGAAAAGACAATGTTGCAACTCACCAAACCCTAGCAATAAGGTGCTGCAAATGTGCTTAAAATGGCTACAATGGATGTACTGCTTGACTCTTGCTAGAATGATGTTGATCTTGCTTGAAACACTTGTCTGAATCATCAACCCTACATCACAATTGTTAGCACAATAACAAACATTATGGATGAAATATTTGACATAATGATTGAGTCTTGAATGTTGCTCTAAAATTCTTGATAATATTCCCTTGAATTCTCTTATGAATGCTCAAATTATCTTGTGAACTCTCTTGAATGCTAGGTGAAAGTATGAGTGAAAGAACCTTGTATTTATACTCAACTATGCAAGAATTCCTGAAATTACAACACTACAAGCCAACATCAGATATAGGAGAATAAAATTGGTCCAGAAATTTGAATTAAATTTGATTTTGGGCCACATGGGACTCATTCTCCCAAGGTGGTAAATGAGTCCCATTAGACATAATCTATGGGACCAAAAACAAAAAGTACTAGGAAATGTGTGAAAAGTAGTTCGGGGCCAAAACATCTAGGTGGGACCCATTCACTAAAAGTGGCAAATGAGTCCTAGATCACCAAATCTATGCCACACAAGCTAGAAACACCTGAATTATTATTGGTCAACATGATTGGTGTTGGGATTATCCTCGAAAAGATACAATAAATGAGGCTTGTGCACGCAAAATAGGGCCATTTAAAGCATAAGAAATCCCAATTATTAATGGCAACCCTAGAGAAGTGTGAAAGTGTGTTACAACACTTTACAACACTCCACAACACTTTAGCAAGGTTCCATTAAAATCCATTAGTTCACAAGGGCCCAAGACTTAATGTGAATGTTTCATCCACATTACAACACTAAATCAAGACAACATTAATCCAAAATCACAAGGAGGGCCCAAACAATCCAGAAAAAGTAGATCCTCCATCTAGCCCCCACCTTAGAGAGAGGATTAACTTGCTTCAAAATCACACTAAAGTAGACCAAGGCATACCAAGAGGGGTCCAAGTGCATCAATGCCAATAATATGAGATAACCATCAAGAGGGGTGATCAAGCCCCCAAGATCAAGATTCCATGGCAAACCAACATAGGCACAAAAGAACACACATGAGAATGATATAAAGAGAAAAAACAAAGATCAAGCATGCACTATCAAACATTAAAGAAAGAAAAAGTAAAAATAAAAGCGAGTAAAATCAAGCTTCGACCATTTTTACATCACAATATGGATCATATCTAGGTTGTTTTTCCAAAAAATGCATACTCACTCTACAGCAACGAAACTCTGGTTATCCACTGGGAGAAGTCCAAAAGGTGAGAAACATACACTCAGGGCTGGTATGCACTCACACACATGCACGAGTGGCTATGGGGAAATTCATGCCTCGGTCGAGCTTCCAACTCAAACCATACCAAAGTATACCTCCTGATAACTTTAATAAGGTGTCACACAAAAAGGGTAGTTTTTGAGCTTTATGAGGCAAGCAAAACTTTGTATGCTTGGAGCTCATGAACAAATAGGATGTCTCTATAGGCATGCAATTTGTGTTGTGCAAGGTGGCCATATAACAAAAAATTCAAAATGCAAAAATAGGAAATGTTCAAAGGAGTCTTGCTTAATTCATGTGAGGTATTTAACTTGGGGAACCTTGTGCCTAATGTCTCCAAGAGAGGACTAATCAAAGAATAGAAAATTCGCAACTTAGGGGATGAAATGTTTCGCATCAATCCACTAAGAGGAATGTAATATGCTAAGAGAGATCACACTCTTGAGGGACATCACTCCCAATGTAATCCACAAAGCAACAAATGCATCGTATGAAATAAGAAAACTACACCATGAACCATGAAGAAGAAGAATGCAAAAGAATAATGACAATGTATGCCCCCACTTTAAAGGAATTTCTAAACACCGTATTGTGAGCAATTACTTTAAAGTAGCAAATGAAAAATGAAAACAGAGAAGACATGGGAGCCAACTTGGAAAGCCCTATGCCAATTCATATGTTTCCAAGTAAAGCTATGCCATGCAAGAGAAAAATAAAAGAGAGGGGTTTCCCCCAAAATGAAAACACCAAACACATAAGGGATCTATGGATCTGGGGTCAGTATGTTCTTTGCTACATTTTTTTTTGAGAGCTCAGAACTATCATCATCCCCCAAATACACATAGAACTAGAAGAATGACACAAAGAGAGCGGAAATAAATAAAACCTTTTGGGTCAACATGGAAGAAACATGAATGTCTCAATGCCTTACATTATCCTTGAAAGTAAAACACAAGACAAATGAAAAAGAAATAAAGAGAAAAGGAAAAGGAAAAGATTTTGGGTCAACATGGAAGATACATAGGGTGTCTCAACACCTTGCATTATCCCCAAAAGGAAAACACAAGTAAAATGAAAAAGAGATAAAAAGCATGAAGTAAAAGATTTATGACATATAGAAGAATGAAGGTACAAATAGAGGAATGTCACAAAGAGAGAGAACATCAAACAAAACATCATGGGGGGATCACATCATGCACATGCAATCATACAAAAGAAAATTAAAAAGGAACAATGCAAGAGACTAGTAAAGAACATGCAAATCAACCTATGAGCAGGTCATTTACCTCCCAATCCCAGTCTATATAAGAGAAAGGTGGACGACATAGCTAAGGGACACTAAAAAATGCATTTCTAGGACCAGGCTATCTAATTCTTTCCCCCACTGAGTGCAAGACAAGAATGAGCCGAGGTAGATGATGGGAAACGTCATGAATTGTGAGAATAGCATATTCTACAACAATTACAAGACAAGGTTTTGAAAGAGATAGGCTATGCAATTACTCGATGGCAATCATTGCCATCAAAGTGAATTTTTTTCAATACTAACTTGAATTCATGACACTCATCAGTAATGTGTCAGAGTGTTCTATGGTATTGACAATGTGAAATTTTTGAATCTTTAGGATATAACACTAGTCTATCTTTCATTGGTGGAATTGTTATTATTTCTTTGTTCAAAAGAATTTGTAGTTTCCTTTCACTTTCAGGTGGAAGACAAGGAAACTTTAGTTTTTGTAACTTGTAAGTCCTCTTGCGCTTGCTAGATTCACCAACTTCTTGAATTGAAAGTTCAGGAGGAGGTCCTAAGGTGATACTCCCATGCTTTTCATTGTTATGAGTCATTGGTTGTTCTTTAGGGACAAGGATATTCATATTAGGAGGAGAATCGAAGATCATCGTACCATCACTATGAAGCCTTAGATATTCTTTAGAAACCTTTATGTTGTTAGAGGGATCTTGATATCCTAACCCCTTTGTGCTTTCATTAGTTGGTATTTTCTCTAGGATTTGGTGGATCTTGAAAAGAGGAAAATGGTGTACTCTCTTTCACTTCTAGGGTTTTGGAACTAAAAGGAGAGAGACCATTTCCTTTCTCTTTACTCAAGAACAAAACCTTGAGATTTCAATGCAAAGGAGATTGAAATATGGAAAAGAGACTGTTCTAGAGATTGAATGATGTCTAATGAAGGGTTCACCACCAAGTGTAAACTTGGAAAGGATAATGAATTGCAAAACATAGTGTGATATGCAAAATGACCTAGAAAGATGAACAAAATGCAGTAAAAAGCTATGAGACTGGAATTGTGCACCTGGAAGACTGAAAAAGGCACAATGGAGGTCTACCAGATCACTAAAAAATCTCTTGTTGAAGTTGATTGGGACTCATTCATCAAGTTGGGAAAATCAGTCTAGTTTCTAGGAAAATGCACTTGAGCAGGTTTCAGCCAAAAGGGTATCCAAATATGTAAAAATATTGATCAGGCCTATACAGTGGGACTCATTTTCCAATAGTGGTGAATCAATCCACTTCTACTTTTCTAGAAATTATGAACTGGATTTTGTGCCTCTCGATCAACTCTACTCTTTTTGACTGGTTTCTGAATCCGATACTACAAATTGCCACCTATAGACCTTCTCCAAGCTTCTCCAAGGCTCAATGACAACTTTAGTGACTTAAATAACTTGAAAATATTTCTCCAACTTTGCTTCTTGAAAAATTTGCAACCTAAGCCTACAAATCACACACAAGAAGAGGGAAAAGTGTTATGGGGGTTAGTGAATAGGGATTTTCCTTAGTCAACCCCTTGTTGGTAATTAAACCTTGAAATGAAAGAAAATATGAAAGGATGATGATGAATGAACAAAATATAATGTTGCAACTCACCAAACCCTTGCAATTAAGTAATGCAATTATTCTTGAAATGGCTACAATGGATGTGGTTCTTCATTCTTGCTTGAAGGAGATAGATCTTGAATGCAATGCTTGCTTGGATCATGAACTCTACATCACAAATATTAGCGCAATAACAAAAATGAAGAAAGTAATATTTGACATGATAATTGATGCTTGAAGAATGCTCTTGAATGCTTGATAATCTGCCCTTGAAATGCCTTGAATTCTCTTGTGAATGCTTAATGATCTCTTGTGAACTCTTGAATGAATACTTGAATGCTTGGGATGAAAATGAGTGAAAGAACCTTGTATTTATACTTAATTATGCAATAATTCCTAAAATTACAACACTACAAGCTGATATCAGATCTAGGAGAATAAAATCCTACTATAAATTTGAATTAAATTTGAATTTTGGTCACATGGGACTCATTCGACCAAGGTGGTGGATGAGTCCCATTACACATAATGTATGGGACCAAAAATGAAAAGTGTCTAGAAATGTGTGAAACCTGCATCGGGGCTAAAAAGACCTAGGTTGGACTCATTCTCCCAAGGTGGTGAATGATTCCTACACTAAATTTGGGCCAGCCACACAAGCTAGGAACACCTAAATTATGATTGGTTAATGATTGGTGTCGGTATTATCCTCGAAAAGATACAATAAATGAGGCTTGTGGATGCAAAATAGGGCCAATTAAAGCATAAGAAATCCCATTTAGTAATTACAAGCCTAGAGGAATGTGAAAGTGTGTTACAACACTATACAACACTCCAAATAAGGCAAGATTAAGATTAATTATGATTTAAATTATGTTTATTATGCTTAGTTAATTGATGACACCCTAGAAAAGTGTGAAAGTGTGTTACAACACTTCACAACACTTTTGCATGGAACCATTAAATTCCATTAGTTCACAAGGGCCCAAGACCTAATGTTAATATGTTATCCACATTACAACACTAAATCAAGGCAACATTAAGCCAAGAGGACCCAAACGAGTGTGAAAATGTCAAAGGACCCATTTTTCGACACTACAGATCTCATGTTCACTTATATCACATCCTTGTTTACTCAAGATTGTGAATCCTTTTCCATATGTTTCTTCAAGATTGATGGGAGTTTTTGTTACTTTGTTATCATAAAATGGTTGAGTGTTTGCTTGTTTAGAGGAACTAGGTTCAACTTTTGTTTCAAGATGTAAGTAACCAAATGTCTCAAGAGGTGGTATGTAGGAGGATTTGGCTTTTTTATGGATGGATAAAAGGATGTATTAGCTTAGAGGTTGTTAAAAAAATCATTTAGGAACGTATTCATGTTATCATCATCTTCTCCAATGATGTCAACATTACAAGGAGGACATGCATTAGGAGTTGAGTGAGCATGAGTGAGTTCAATTTCGTTAGGGTTATTTCCAAAAGCATAACTTGACACATCCACTAAGGACTTTAATGACATCCAAATATTACTAAAGCACATATCCATGATGTAAATTTTAGATTCTAAACTATGCAACAATGTGAAATGAAATGCTCTAGATGCAATTTTGAACTTTTAGGAATGAACAAGATGAAGTAAGTTAAACTAGATTCACTGAATTGGATGAAATAGAAAATTTGTAAACTAGAATTGAAAGGTAACAATAGTAAACATAATTTTAGAAACAATATTTTGAATGCTAGAAAATGTAGTGCAATATATGCAAAGGGACTGATTCTCCCAGGGTGGTGAATCCCAGTGATGATTTTTTTGAAATTTTTTAGAATTTTTTAATTTGATTTTATACTTTTTATGTTTTTTGATCTATGTCAGATACAAATGTAGAATTTGAATTATTTTCAATGAAAACGTATGAAAAAATGCAAGCTAAAATGAGCTTTCACTAATGCAAAAATTGAAGCCCTAGAATGCAAATTAATCAATGCAAATCCTAATGCAATGTTAATGCAAGACAAATCTAGGATGAAATGCACTCCAAATCAGAATTATGATGAACTCTAAAGGTAGGTTCACCAAAATGGAACCTTGGTAAATGGGGGATATGATGATTAACTACTATCACACCCACTTTCAAAGTAATTCCACTCAAGGATAACCCTAGAGATCTTAATGCAAAAGAGAAAGAGATCTTGCAATAGGGCTATCCTAGGGGCTCAATATGATCTAATGAGGGGTTCACCACCAAGTTTAGACTTGGAAAAGATAATGAAATACAAGATGAAATGAAAAACCCTAATTGAATGCAAACTAACACTAAATGACCTAGAAAAGTGAATGAAATGCAACAGAAACCTATAAAATAGAAAGTGTTCACCTTGGAATCTAGAGAAGGCAGAATGGAGGTCTAGAATTTTGGAAAATCTTCTTTTACTGTTGACTGGGACTTATTCACCAAGTTGGGTGAATCAGTCCAATTTTTGGGAAAATGTGCAAGAACATAAATCTGCCAAAAGGGTATCCAAATCCACAAAATCCTTAAAATGTACTAGAATTGGGACTCATTCGCCAGAAGTGGTGAATCAGTCCATTTGGGATTTTCTGCAACTTTCAAAGCTAATTATTCTCTTCTTTGTTTGCTTTGTTCTTCCTGATTGATTTCTGGGTCCGAATCTTTGATTTGCAACATGTAGGTCTTCTCCAAGGTTCTTCAAGGCTTGATGACAACTTTGACAATTTTGATCACTTGACAACTTTTCTACAATCTTTCTCCTTAGGAAATCTGCAACCTAGCCCTATAAATCATACACAAAGGAGAGGGGAAAATGTTGTTGGGTTAGTGGATAGGGGTTTTCCTTGGTCAAACCCCTTGTTGGTAATTAAACCTTTAAATGAAAGCAAATATGAATAGAGAATGATGAATGAAAAAAAGATAATCTTGCAACTCACCAAATCCTAGCAATAAGGTTTTTCAAATGTGATTAAAATGGATACAATGAATGTGGTTCTTGAATCTTGCTAGAATTATGTTGATCTTGCTTGAAACACTTGTCTGAATCATCAACCCTACATCACAATTGTTAGCACAATAAAAAACATAATGGATGAAATATTTGACATGGTGATTGTCACTTGAATGCTACTTTAAAATGCTTGATAATATTCCCTTGAATACTCTTGAATGCTCTTATGAATGATCAAATTCTCTTTTGAACTCTCTTGAATGCTAGTTGAGAATATGAGTGAAAGAACCTTGTATTTATACTCATGTATGCAAGAATTTCTGAAATTACAACACTATAAGCCAACATTAGATGTAGGAGAATAAAATCCCACCAAAAATTTGAATTAAATTTGATTTTAGGCCACACAGGACTCATTCACCCAAGGTGGCGAATGAGTCCCATCAAACATAATGTATGGGATCAAAAATCAAAAGTTCTTAGAAATGTGTGAAAACATGTTTAGGGCCAAAAGATCTAGGTAGGACACATTCACCCAAGGTGGTGAATGAGTTCCAAATCACCAAATTTGGGTCACACAAGCTAGAAACGCCTGAATTATGATTGGTCAATGATTGGTTTCAGGATTATCCTTGAAAAGATGCAATAAATGAGGCTTGTGGATGCAAAATAGGGCCTATTAAAGCATAAGAAATCCCAATTATTAATGACAAGCCTAGAGAAGTGTGAAAATGTGTTACACTTAACAATACTCCAAATAAGGCAAGGTTAAGGTTGATTTTGATTAAAAATGGGTTTATTATGTATAGCTATTTGATAAACCTTAGAAAAGTATGAAAGTGAGTTTCAACACTTCACAACACTTTAGCAAGGTGCTATTAAAATCCATTAGTTCACAAGGGCCAAATACTTAATGTGAATGTGTAATCCACATTGCAACACTAAATCAAGGAAACATTAAGCCAAAATCACAAGGAGGGACCAAACAAGCCAGAAAAAGTAGAAGGGTTACTTTTTTGGTGACTCCAAGATTTCCACTATATTTTGGTAGGCATTCTCATCTCCCACTATTTTTTCCAAAATAATTGTATATAGTTAGCATGATAATTGCAAATATATGATGATAATTAGACTTATATTTGCAGATGGAGAGCCCCTAACCAAATTTTGTTATAAAATGGGAAACACCTTATTTAAAAAACAATGCAATTTGTCTCACAGATATAAATTGTCATCTTTAGTAGATGTATCAACAATATATTGTGAAACTATACCCACAACTATAGGGAACTCCACCTATGCAACCAAATACTATTTTAAAAGATATTAATTCATTCATACTAGAGTGAGAATTGCAATTTCCAATTGAATTTGTTTGTCATGGCATTCCAAGAGACCACATTTGTTTGAGGTCTTTTTTCAAACAGTTCACTACCTTGTCTATGAAAGAATATTAGTAAGCATAATAGTAAGCAAAAACCTAGACAAGGTAGTGAGTAGTTTGAAAAGTGCCTTAAAGAAATGTGGTTTCATGGTGATTGGAATACCATGACAAGCCATAGACAAGGCAATGAACTATTTGTAAGTATGATTGCTTATCTATGGCTTGCCATTGTGTTTTGGAAGACATATACTCACCTCACACCATGTTTTCCAACTTGAAATCATAGAATGCATGTGTATGGTTGTTGGAAAACATTGTGTGTTTACTATCAAAGCATAATAGTAGATCTATATTGTCATGGCATTCCAACACCATGGTGATTGGAATGACATGACAAACCATAGACAAGGAAATGAACTAATTCTATGTATGATTTCTTATCTATGGCATGCCATTGTGTTTTGGAAGACATATACTCACCTCACACTGTGTTTTCCAACTTGTTTAGACACTATCTATTAATATGGTTTTTGAAAAACATTGTATGTTTACTATCGAAGCATAATAGTAAATCTAGATTTTTTGTGGCATTCCAACACAATGTGGGTAGGAATGCCATGACAAGCCATAAACAAGGCAATGAACTTTTTCTATGTATGATTGATTATATATGGGTTTCCATTGTGTTTTGGTAGACATATACTCACCTCACAGTGTTTTTTCCAACTTGCTATCATATTATGCATGTATATGCTTGTTGGAAAACATTGGGTGTTTACTATCAAAGCATAATAGTAAATATGGATTTTCATGGCATTGCAACACCATGGTGATTAGAATGCCATGCCAAGCCATAGACAAGGCAATGAATTGTTTCTATGTATGATTGCTTATATGGGTTGCCACTGTGTTTTGGCATACATATACTCACCTAACAATGTGTTTTCCAACTTTCAATTATATTGTGGATGTATATGCTTGTTGGAAAACATTGGGTGTTTACTATCAAAGCATAATAGTAAATATGGATTGTCATGGCATTGCAACACCATGGTGATTGGAATGCCATGACAAGCCAAAAACTAGGCAATGAACTATTTCTATTGCTTGTCTATGGCTTTCCATGGAATTCCAAGACCATGGTGTTGGAATGCAATGACAATCCATATTTAGAATTATGCTTTGATAGATTTTTTCAACAATCCATATTTACTATTTAGCCATGGTGTTGGAAGCCATGAAAATCCATATTTACTATTATGCTTTGATATTTTTTTTGCAAGAATGTATAGCTTGTTCAAAAGAATTTGTTTTAGGCTTTTATCCATAGCAACACGGTAGTGAACTATTTGATAGAATGCTTTCATAGACATGTATGAAAAATGTGGTGGCATAGTGAATTGTTTGATAAAATGCCTCAAAGAAATGCATTCTCATGGTAATGGAATGGCATGGAAATCCATATTGAAACTAATACAATATGGATTGTGATGGAATTCCATCACCATGAGACCATATTTCTTTGAGGAATTTCATCAAACAATTCACTATACTACCACATTTTTCATACATGTCTACCAAAGCATTTTATCAAACAGTTCACTTCCTTTCTACTATGGCTAAAAGCCTAAAACAAGTTCTTTTGAACAAGCTATGCATGCTTGCAAAAAATATATCAAAGCATAATAGTAAGCAACAACATAGACAAGGCAGTGAACTATTTGATAAAGTTCTTGAAATAAATGTGGTCACATGGTGATGGAATTCCATGATAATCCATATTGCTACCTTGTTGCTGTATGGATTTTCATGTCATTCCATCACCATGAGACCACATTTCTTTGAGGCATTTTATGAAATAATTCACTGCCTTGTCTATGCACTACCACATTTTTAATACATGTCTACCAAAACATTTAATCAAATAATTGAGTGCCTTACTGCTATGGCTAAAATCCTAAAACAAGTGCTTTTGAACAAGATACACATGCTTGCAAAAATATATCAAAGCATAATAGTAAAATATTGAACATAGTAAACCTATTAATGACAGTCCAAAAATCCAATCACATGAACTCAACCATGTTCCCCTTAAAAGGCAGTTTAATTACACTCAAGCATAGAGTATTCATCATGATAATGGGAAGTTGTTGAAGCTTTAAAGGTTGAAATTGAATAAGGAGAAGCCTATATTATTGAGATTGAGACTTTTGGACAAGCATACGAAGATAGCATGTCATGGATAGTGTTGAAAGCCAAATAGGAAGCAATGCAAAGGCCTAATATGATAGAATGGTATGAATGGATAGGTATACCAATCTTCAAGAGTGAAATGATAGAGTATAAAGAAGGAAGGAGATAGAGGAATACTACAAAATAGACATAAAACAACTGTTTTGAGAAGGACAGTGTCATGAAGCATATAGAGAGGTTTGTTATATGACAAGTAGCCTTAGGGAAAATGAAATGGGGATGAGAAGTCATAAGACAAAGGCATATGATAGTAAAAGGGGCATGAACATGCATCAAAGCATTTTATAAATTGAATTTTATCAACTTGGTTGCATTTACAAGTGCCCTAGTAGACTATTGGAGTAAGTAGTAGGGGCGGTATTATATAAGTTATTGACTTGCTAAGCCAGTTAAGCCAAGGAATAGGGTCAGTTTCTAATGAGTTTTAAACCATCAAGACACAACTAAAGGGAGTTCCTTTCCACCGATTACAATAAGTCACCAACCAAATATAACAAAAAGTAAACCTATTATAAACTTTGAATAATGAACCTCATATAGGGTTTAAAAAAAACTTGCAAGCAATGAAAGAACCCAAAACAACTTCAAACAAACTCAATGGGCTTGAAAACATGTAATTAATATGTAACCTTTGATGTAGAATATTATGCTTTTGAAATTGGTTTATATCCTTGTAGAAGCATGAAAATCTCATCAAAAAACACCAATCATGTCTTTATACCAAAAACCTGTCCACTAATACTTTTGAGTCACAACATCAAAATGTATTAGCCATCAAGAATAAAATTTGAATGATGAATGTGCAATGAGTACTTTTTCAATACCTATGACTCTATCAATTTTTTTTAACAACTATCAATACCTTTTGCACCAACACCATGTGAACAAGTAATGAAAGAACAACAAGGACATTGACATGAATATCAACAACCACTTTAGTTTTATATCACGAAATGAATGAATAATCTCTTTGAAACCAATCCATGACAACACAATGAAGCAACTCACTTTGCATGTAGTTGGCATCAAATACCTTTTGCATTACCAAATCTATTTACCTTTGACATTAATGAAAAACAACATCAACATAGACATGTATGAAAAATGTTGAAGTATACATAAGGCATGTGGTATGTTTGAAGTATACAAGTACAACTCAACATTGTAACTCATATGTTTTTCAGTCACAACAACTGAGAACACTTTTCAATCAAGAAGAGACATATTTCAAACTTCTATATGAACATGTTAACACTTGAGATCTGTAAACACCAATTGTAAACCTCAATTGTGTCTAAGAGCTAGAAGATAATGCATGCATGAAATGAAACAAACTCACATTGAATATGGACTCTTGATATGGTTGTTTCCCTCAATATTTGATTACATAACCTTGATATTTCCTTGATATTGATATTCATATGGTATAGTGTCAATCTTGTTATGATAGATAAAGGTATGTTTGAACTATAGATAGATAATTATATGAAAGATTTAGAAATATGAATGGCCTAGGTGGATGCAAAGAAGAAAGGAATGTCACACATTGGTTAGATGAAATAAAAGCATAGAAATGGGTTATCAAAAGTATTTGATATGGGAGGAAAGGATATGAAAGGTTAGATATGGAAATTAATGGAATGGAAAGGCTATGAAGTGATCATTTTTGAGTTGTGGATAGAAAATGATATGCAAGATTTAGAAATATGAATGACCTAGGTGGATCCAAAAAAGAAAGGAATGAAATGCATTGATGTGATGAAAAGAAAGCATATAAATGGCTTATGAAATGTATTCAATATGGGAGGAAAGGATATGAAAGGCTGGATATGGAAATGAATGGAATGGAAAGGCTATGAAGTGATCATTTGTTTCATCATAGAGTGGAATGAATCCCCCTGTTATTGGTTATGATTTTTGTAATAATCATAGGACAGACTAACTCAATACACACACATAAGAAAGACTCATACCCCATTCCTCACTCTCCTTCGTAGACAACAAGGTGTAGAGATCCTTGAGCTTCCTCAGAATGTGACAAGAAAAGAAAATATATAAAAATATAATGATATTGATGAAGACAAGAGATAAGATTAAGATAAAGCACAAGTTGTCATGCATGAAAAATGAAAATGATAAATATGCAAGATCATCATAATGAAAAATTCAAATGCTAATGCATATGATAAGGACCAGTGCACAAAATAGTTGCAGGATGGAAAACACAGTGGGTTGTGACTCAATAAAGCCCAATGTTTTAAAATATTAAAGATTTTATGGTTTGTTTAAATGTGTTTCTCATAACAATGATAACACAATGATAAATAAGAATTTAAATGATAATGATAAATAATATCTTATTCCTTAGTCAAGCTGAAATGAAAGGAGATATGGATGGATAGGATCAATGATATGGGTTAATGATAGGAGATGTAAGGATACACCCTATATGGAGGATGAAGATAGATGGATCAAGATATGGAATGCTATGGGTGGAGGGAACCAATGAAAAGGGAACCCAAAATGTTTTCTCTTATACAAAGGAGAAATATAGGACCTATGGAGGACTCCAAAGATGGCATGTCAAAGTAATAACATGCCCCCATGGTAAGAGGTATGAAAATTTATAATGACATGACATGGATATGGAAGATAAATGGATATGAAAGGAAACATGAGATGGACGACAAGTGATATGGAGGATGGAAGACACATGGTATAAAGCATGCATTAGATACTTGTTCTTGCTATTTTTCCCCAATACTTTATGCAAGATCAAAGGAAGGTGGATGGATAAAGTGGATAGCATGGAATATAAATGAAGGAATATGATGGCTAAGTGAAAATAGGATAATCAATAATGTATTGTATGAATGGAAAAGTCTTGCCCCCAAGTGTACAAGCAAGGGTACATGGATGGATGTGAAAGCTAGTGGATATGAATGGATATGAATGGCCATGGAAATGGAAGCCTATTGAAATGGAAGCCGATGAATGTATATAGATATGAATGGAGGACTCAAGTGTCTCTTTGCAGAAGATAGTACCCTAATGACTAAATGTTTCTTATAGACCATGGCTAACATGTTCCCACTTAAAGAAATTGGTATGGAAATTGGTAAAGACAATGGAATGGATAAGGGTAGGAAGAAGGGGGTTAAGGCATGCAAAGGATTTGATTAAAGGTATGGAATGAGGGATGAAGGTTGGATGTAAGTATGGAATGGAGTCGTTATGAGGGAATGTGGGCAATAACAACATTTGCACACACATTGAAGGGTGGTGAAAGTTGAAGGACTGAGAGTGGGTTGGGATAATAAACTTGGGAATATAAGGACCGAAAATGGATTTGGAGGAAAAATAATGGAGGAATGGATGATGGTGGAATAATGGAGTCTTTTGGATTAGCAAGTTGGGATACCAATTTTTATTTTTTATTTGAATGCATGGATTCTTTTTCTTTCTTTTGAACCCACATTGTTTTCACTTTTGATTTTTCTATATAGCCTTTTCATTTTTTTCTTAATTAGCACCTTCCATTTTCTTGGAAGTGTTTTTCTTTTGATTGTGGAGAATATTTTTCTTTATTTTGGCATGTCTTTCTAGTGAGACATGATGATATTTAGGTTTTTGTGGATTCTTCAATTTATACATTTCTTATTTGGTATCACAAGTGCTTGGATAGGCCATAGAAGGATTTTATGAAAAAAGAGGATTTTGAAGTTTAAGCTATTGGAAGGAATTCAAGGGTATGTTCCTTTGCTGTTCTTGAAAGGGCATGTAAGGATATGCATTAGGAACACATGGGCCCATGATGGATGGAAGGGTTGATGGAAAGGGTCCAACAATAGATGGAAAATATAATGGAGGGGGTGGATGTATTGATCTAAAGGGAGGCCTTTTGTGTTTGAAAGAGCTACCAAAATATTGAGAAGGAGGTATGTAGCCAAGGCCATAAGAATTTAGATGTGTTTTAATAATATGGTGTTTAGGTAAATGGAACTCATGAAGGTGTGTGATATTGTAGGATAAAACCAGCTTTTATAAAGGTGGATGAACCGAGGTTATATTTTTGTGGTTCATGAATGGGATCTTGCAAAAAAATTGGATTGTCATGTGATGTGAGGGAAATGAGTATACCTTGGGGGTCTTGAATTTATTGAATGGATGGAAAGCTTTATTGAATTAATTTATACTCTACGAGTATGGATGGAAAGCTTTATTGAATTAATTTATACTCTATGAGATGGTATGGCATCATGACATGGAATGGAATGATGAGATGGACTGGGATCATGAGATGGAGTACTTTGAACTTCACATAAAGGGGGATCTATGATATCATGCTTTCAATCAATGAGATCAAGTGAGTGACATGGTTGAATTTCTATAGGTGCTACGAAAGTTGGAAAACATGAAATGGATGTGGTGGATACACATGGGATGGATGAGGTGAAAGTGGGTGGAACTAGAAGACTAGGACTACCATTTTGTGAAATAGGATTTTGCATCGGGTATTGTATTCCTTTTAGGGTGAATTTTGGTGTTCCTTTAGTGAAATAGTAGGTTGAACATGGAAGACATTTTTGTTTCCCTTGTCAATGGAGGAAAAGGATGGCATGGAGGGTGACATGATTTGGGTATAAGTTTCAATGGTATGAGTTGGAGAAATTTGAAAAGATGTTGAGGTATGAGATGGAAGATGGAGGATATGTTAGGCTCATCTTGAACCATGGTTTTATGTTGGTTTATGGTTTTTCTTGCTTGATTAAGATTTAGATCTTGAATACCCCATCCCAGTATAAAAGATCATACACACCTCCAAGCATATATACATTATAATAAACTATGGTCTTCAAACATATCATTTGATGTTTGATAAATGTAAAAACAAAAATAATTTTTATGACAATGAAACAACTTGCTACAATGAACACTTTCTATTCTATACACTATAATAATGTATTTAAGTCCACCTTCACATTGCAGGCTAGAAAACATAGTGGGTTGTGACTGACTTCTCAATTCCTATTCTATAGACTATAACAAAATAATGTATTGAAGTTCACCTTCATATTTTATAACAACCATTGGTTTGAGTAAACATTGCATTTGAATATCTCCATACGTTTGGAACAAAAAATGCACATAATAGTTGCAGGTTGGAAAACACACAAGGTCTTGACTCACTTCTCAATTCTTATTGAATGCTCAAGGGTGTAGAGTTCGAGGTGGAGTTGCAGTGTGGAGGATACAAAAAAGTAACCAGATGGAGGTGAGGTTTGACTAACTAATTGGTTTGTTGCATGTAGAGGGTTATGGAAGAGTATGCAGGATGTAGCTTGTATAGCATGTAGTGTTTTACAACTTGAAATTATATGTAGATAGTATGGTTGTAATGAAACTCTTGTGATTTTTAGACATTAAGAATTTAATGAAAGTCACCTACAAAATTTATAACAACTCTTGGGTGGACTAAAATTTGGGTTTGAAAATTGTCATATGATGGTAAAATAAAATACACTGAATAATTGCAGGTTGGAAAACACAGTGTGGGATGTCAGTAGATGCTTTTATGAATCTTGCATTGCATTTTGATGGGAAACAAGTTGAGTAACACATGTATTGTGATGTTCATCTATTGTTAACGCTTGAAGCTTGCAGATTTATAGCCTTTTTTCCTCCTTGCTTGTCACTTTTGCCAATAAGAAGACCACTTGTCTAAAAAAAAGTCCCCTTTCCAACATCTAAATTGTTGCAAACTCATGCACTACTACATTTAAAAAATCCTCTCCTCCACCAACCTCCAATGTAGCTATTGTTGTGGCATCTTAAACTTTTATCAATTGTGCAACAACACCTTTGACTTTTAATCTATCAGTTGTGTAACAACACCTTTGACTTTTGACCTTTATTAGTTGCACAACAACACCTTTGAATTTTGACCTAACAATTGTGCAACAACACCTTCCATTGTTGTCTTTGTTTTATCAAATTCTTGTATTTTAGATTGTAGCTCTCTCCAAACAACATTAAGCCCCTCTTCTTTTGACCATGATAGCTTCTTCTTGTGTTTTAATTCCTTTTCTAAGTGGTTAATTTTAGTCTTGGGTTGTTTTGCTCTGGACTTTGAGCATTTGCAACTATTATTTTTGTAGTGTCTTTATCATTAGAGTATGCAGATGTTTCTTTTTGCACGATTATTAGGGAACTTGTCTGCCTTTTCAGATAAGACTTCCATGGCTCCACCTAACTGATTCTCTTTTTCTACACTTAGATTTGGTTTTTCTTTTTCCTTATCATCTATTTCTAGTTTTATTTGTTCCATGGAATTGCTAACTTCAAGAATGATTGGCTTCATTTTTTCAATTCCACTTATAGAATCATCCCTCTTTTTCTTGCTTGCACAAATTCATATGCAATAGAAAATCTTTCAAGTTAATCCACTTCTACATTGCCATTTTCCCCTTGCACATATTGCACATGCTCCTTCCTCCACTTCTCATGAGCAGGATCAACCGCTCCAGTCAATACATTATCTATCTCATTCACTTTGGTCTAATTCTTCCCAAGTATTTTTAGAGTAGATTCCTTTTTCATTACATGCTTTCTAGTATGTCCTCATATTTTTCATTATTAGCATGTCATAGAATTCTCATAACAAATATTTTTGGGGTTTTTTCAGATTTCTTGCAAGCAAAGGGATATATTTTTGAATGTATTGAATACTTTCATGTACCTTTGAAACTAATTTTTTCCCAACTTTGAGTGTGTATTTATGATTACATAATCCATATGTTTCTTTTAACAAGTTATTTACAACAAGTGTATTTATGATTACATAATTCATACGTTTCTTTTAACAATTTATTTGCAACAAGTTTATTTATTATTATATAATTCATATGTTTCAAATAAGACTTTCATGTCTCCACCCAACTGATTCTCTTTTTCTGCACTTAGATCTAGTTTTACAACAGTGAGTGGGTTGCAGTTTTTATAACACCCTATGTTTTCCAATATGTAGTTTTACAAAATAGTATTCATCTAACTAAAACCTTTTGTTTTCATAAATGTATTGATATATTTATTTATTTTCTCAAGTAGTGGATGAATCAGTAGCTGCAAGTAAATAACAATTTTTTTCTACATGCCCACAGTGCTATCTATTACTGACACTTTTTCCCTTTTTTTTATAGTACAACTAAAAAATTTGAACTCAAGGATTCACATCGGCCAACTTCCTAGTGACGCTCAAGTAAACAATGATAGTTCATTCACTAGAGAGATGTATTTTTCTTTTAAATTCAATTATCATATGGTGGAGGATGTGATTCGTAAGATTGACAGATTTGTAGAGCCCATGGAACCTGCACTCCCCTATTCTGAGTTTGATGTAGCATGTGGATTCTTGTCAAACACCATGGACCTACTCACAAACTGTACTAAAGTTCACATTCTATGTGCAAAGTATGTGTGGAATTCGGTGGTAAATGAGACATAGCTTGATGAAGCATTCCAAAGATATGATGTTGATCATGGTGTATACCCCATTGGTGTCATATTTTCATGTTTTTTCCTTGAATCATCCTTAGATATGAGGTATGTAAAAGAAACATTTAGTAGTAGCCTACAACATGGTGGTTCTCATTTTTTTGACCAAGCAATTCAATTGCATGGTCATGTGGTGGAACCACACATCGAAGAGGATATACAGGAGATGTACCATACCCTTTGCACACTGCTAGACCACCCCGTACCAATTCTAAAAAATGATCAAAATTTTATTCAGTATCTTGGCTTAGGATGCCCCTGCCATTCAGATCAAGGGACAGATGTAAAGACTAAAAAATATAAAGATCGAATTTGATTAGGATCCACAAAGACTTGTTAAATGAAAAATGGAAACTTTGAATTTTATTTTGCATTACTGTTTTGAAACACTACTGTTGAATGAAAAATATTATGTATTACTCTTTATTACTATTTATTACAAGAATACTATTTTGTAAAACTACAAATTGAAAAACATAGGGTGTTGTACAAACTACAACCCACTCACTATTGTAAAACCAGATCTACTGTTTTGAAACACTACTATTGAATGAAAGATATTTTGTATTACTCTTTATTATTGTTTATTACTACATTTTGTATTACTCTTTATTACTATTTATTACATGAATACTGTTTTGTAAAACTATAGATTGGAAAGCATAGCGTGTTGTAAAAACAACAACCCACTCACTGTTGTAATACCAGATCTACTATTTTGAAACACTATTGTTGAATGAAAGATATTTTGTATTACTCTTTATTAATGTCTATTACTATATTTTGTATTATTGTTATTACTTTATTACTGTTTATTACTATATTTCAATATGGACATTTAAAGGTGAAGTACATCAGATATATATAATGCAATATCATAGGTACAATTAACAAGGTATGAATGAGGGTATGTAAAGGATCATCATGGAAAAAATAGGCCCTTAAGTGGCAAAAAATTGAGAAAAATAAAAGTTAAGCAACTTGACATAAAAATTTGAATAAGTTATCTATATTATTTCAAAAATATGTAAAAATAAAATATGTAGCAAATTGAATGTAGTTTCTAAACTACTAGTATTTCTCTTTTTAAAAATATATTTGGTGGAAAATTTGAAATTTCAATGCAATAGTACTTAAATTTCGTGGAAAAAAAAAGGTGTTTGTCTAACCACCTCTAACCACAATAAAATGATAATATTTTTATAAGATTTTAGATATAAGTAGAGGACTCATGTCCCAATGTGATGCATATTTTTGTATTTTTTCCCGCTAAATAATTAATTATGATTTTTTTTTATTACAACTTTTAAAAAATATAAAAACTCATATGTCTTACCACCTTAACATGGTCAAAACTACATGATTTTTTTTTTTAATCCTATAGTATGTGAAGCATAGAATGTGACACATGTTTCAGATTCAAATAATGTGATACTATTTAAAAGCTATAGATGTTTTTCAATCAGCCTATCAATCAGGACTTTATTTGTAATTCAAATATAAAATGAATAATAATTATTTATTAAATTCAAAGTAAAGCATAATTTATATTGGTGGAAAGATGAGAATCTCCTTTAAAAACCCTTTTCGTTTCATCAATTTTGGGTAAAAAAAAGTCATCAGCCACATACCATACACATACCCATCATATCGCCACTTTTTGGCCCATCATGATCCTACACATACCCATGAGCAAGAAGTTTTCAGTAGACTGTGTCATGAACCTTGAAGAAATAGTAGGACAATCACCTCAAGATTTAAGTAAGCCTATGGTCAACACTCTCTTTTCCATTATCAATTTTATTCCCAATTTCATCCATGAAGAACATCCTCAACCTATAGATCCTATTGTTAGCCATAACTTTACTAGGTGTCAAGGATAGCTTCGATTTTTTACCCAAGAAAAATTTGACAAAATCTGGCCTTACCAAATACAATGTGTCGAAAAGCTCTTTGAAGTTATTTTGGAAAGAGTTCTTGAGAGTATAGTGTGTAGTTTTTAATTTACCTTTTTGCATGAATTCCATATCTTTAATCAACTATTTCGAGCTTGATGACCTTCATCAAGAACAAGTAGAATTGGGCTCTCTAAAAAAAAATTTCCAATATGCTTAGCCTCTTCAAGAAGGCTCACATTTTTCTCACAAGTTAGGTATACAAAAATATTGTAGCCAATAACAAGCACACTTTTTCTTCTATGTCACTCATGAAGCATCACCAAATGCCTCAAATTTTTCAAATTTTTTTCCATGATCTGGTTACTCTTAGCCAGTTTTATAATCTCTTCATATTCATAGTTTGAATGAATTTCATTCCAGAAGGTTGTTGATCTTGTTAGAACCATAATTTTCATAAAAATTCCAAAGCTGTTATCATTGGAAATCAAGAAATTCATACCACCATTTTCATAAAAAAATCACTTTATAGCCATCCACAAAGCTAAAATAGTCCTTTACCACCATACCGCTACCTCATTAAACACTATTCATAACCTTTACCTCATACCCCCTTACCACAGCCCCTTGCATAATGGCTTGCGGTAACACAATAAAGAAGACTTACATTATACCCTTTTAGTGCTATATCATGGAGGGTTAAAACTTAGCCCATGGTAGGATGGTATAATGATCAATATTAACAAGAGACACCCCCATACCATGGAGGGATGGAACACAAACCATGGTAGAATGGTGTGATAAAGAACAAAGATAAAAGGAAACTGCTATACTGCAGGGGGTCAGAACAAGACATGTGGTAGAGTGGTATACTAGAGAATAGTAATAAGAAGAGACACCACCATACTGCGGAGGGTTGAAACATATCCCTTGGTAAGGTGATATATAAAGAAAATTAATGAAGTGACACCATGGTACCGCATGAAGAAGTAAGGTAGACTGCGGTAGAATGATATAGTAATATATAAACCAAGGGTGTACCATGGTACTGCAGGGGGGTGAAAAGTGATGCGAGGTAATGTGGTAAGCAACCATTGAGACATTTAATGCTTGCTAGTCACATCAATCAGCTTCAAAATATGAATTGAGCTCAATGCAAAAGATTTGAATGATGTGAATTTATGATTCAAGAATTAATGTGTCTCAGTGAGGAGGTAAATAAAGTAGATTCATATTTCTCGATCATAGCAGCAGAAACAAAGTGCAAATGAGCTCAAGGTGCAGAAGTGAAGGGAATTCTCTAGAAAGTGAACTTTATTCTGAGTAAGGTCTTTCATCACTCTTTTATTTCTATAGCAATGGCGCTAAAGAAACCAAAAATAGGAACTACAAAAGATGAACCTAAAGCTAGTAAACCATCTTTACAGTCTCCATTGCTTAATTTACTACCCGGTTCAGTAGATAAGGGGCCAAAGAAAGTCTTTAGAGATTTAGCTCAGGGGTGTAGGGACCCTATTATTCCTCATTGTGGGTGGAATTTAAATTGGTATTTCTATAGGAACAAAAATAACAAGGTCCCGACATCAAACCCATGGACACTTGACCTAGCCAAATTGATAGTTCCTAATGTTTTCATTAACATCGAGCTGATTAGAGCTCTAGCCGATAGATGCCATGCCCTAGCAAAAAATTTCAGGCTCCCAGATGGTGGATGTTTGGTAGATGTTTCAAGGGAAGCCATAATTAAGTGTTTCAACCTGAACAAACAAGCTGTTACAAAAGTGAATCTGGGGAACTTGGAACAAGAATACAAAAGATTGAGGAGAACTTATAGGAGTTATGATCTCCCCTTGCACATGAAAAGGGCTGATTACAATAGGATACTTCCCATCCCCTCCTCAAAAGTACAACCTTTCCCAGTGTCTGATTTTTTAGGTCTACTTCAAGAATACATATAATGCATTGTGTCAGGTTCTTGGGATAGATGTAGAGGATAACATGTTAGTAGGGTTGATGAGGATGGCTATGATCATTCAACATCTAGAATCAAATGTTGAATTTTATTTTTCTTTTTTGATTGAAGAACAAATTCATGAGGGATTGTTGCAGGTGAGGGAGGCTAAGGCTCCCATATCTTTTAGAAAGTATTCTTTTCTAACATGTCATTTGATTTTGTATCAAAATGAAAAGAAATGGAATAAAAGAATGAATTTGTGCACACAAGAGAATGAAGTAAAACTCCCTATACAAAATTGGTGCTATGTATGGGATAGTAGATGCAATGAATGTGATTTTGTTGTATTTAGAGATGATTTTGTTATTAGAATAATTGTTGCCCTAGGTTTTCCAACACCAAGATTGCCACAATCTTTGATGGATTTCATGAGGCCAATGTAGTACAAGCCAGACCAGGGCTTCACACATAATTATGTTGATTGGTTTCTAATGCCACAAAATACTATCATCAGGATATACGGTTACGATTAGGCACCCCACATTTTACAAAAAATTGTACCTACCAGAATATGTTATTTGGAGTTCATGTGGAAAATGCTCTGGATGGAGCATGATCTAATGATAAATTAGAGAAAAGGCACATTCTTTCCTGATCTAACAGTGTTTGAAGAGTTGGCTATTGGATCATATATGCTTGAGGAGTTGCAAAGATTCATGAGGGTTAACTATCCCCTCAAGTCTAGGAAAGAAAGAGTATGTAACCCAAAGGGTTACATTAATATGATCAAAAGGACTTTGCTTACCAAGAGGGCCATATCTCATGTTTTTGACCCTAAAAAATATGTGATAAGGAACTCAGTATATTTTTTGATTTGTTTCAGACAAGAAGGAGATGGATAATATTGAAGAGATGGGAAGAATAGAAGAAGGAGAAGAACATGAATTTCAAAGGGTTCTTTGTTGATGAGCCTGATCTTCTAAAAAGGATGCAGTTGGTTTTTGGAAAATTTCATGAATTTTACAAGATTGCTCAAGATGAAGGATTGGTTCCACTTCCTACACCCCAACCACCATCCCAACAACCACCAAAATCACAAGTACATCCATCCCCTCCATCTCCCACACATGAACCCCTAGCTAAGAAGCAACAAAATGAGTCATTAGTTGATTATGGATCGAGTGATGAGGAACAAGAAGTATTAACACTAATTGAGATGAAAGAGGTAGTAGAGCATCAGAAGATCTAGAAGAGCCCCATGATCCAAAACTTGGGATATCAGAAGAAGTTGCAGATGAGATTCAAGATGATGAGAGAGTGGTTGTCTCTCTAATATTTATGGAGGATGACAATTTCATTCATACAAATGAGTTTAAATATTTTTGGATCAAAATGAAAATGAATTAGTTTGATGAGAGGTTAAAGATCAATCTCATAGGAGTCGATGATTCAAGACAGGCTGAGATTCATGACCAAACATTGGCCGAATTAAACATGGATAATATTAATGTTACTCCCCAATAAGCAAGAGAATTAGTTTTGAAGAGTGATATTTTGATCATACCACAGATGGAAATTTCCAAGGTATTTCTTTTGGACCAAATAAGATCACAAGATGACCCACTGTTGGTTATAGAATTTGACTCAGAGGAAGGTGTATCAGGAATAGGGTATAACCCTACCACTAAAACCATTTCCCTGTGGACAAAGCAAAAGAGTACAAGGAAGCCCAGAATCTTGGATGTAGTACAAGAGATGAGAGGGTTAGCCATGGTGAGGACAATGAAGGATACAACTCCAACAGAGGTTGCTACCATAACTATGCATTCAACAATGTTCACCAAAGATGTGGTGGAAAACATGGAGAAGAAAATAATTGAATATGAGAAAAGGTTGAAGTTGTCAAATGATGAAGTTAATAAATTGTTTAGGTTGAAGTTGTCAAATGATGAAGTTAATAAATTGTTTAGTTAATAAATATTAAAAATGTTAAGTTGAAACAACAATTGCAACAAGCAACAACAATAAGGGGAGATGAGATAGTTGTTTATCATCCACCTATTTAAGCTAAAGACCCACAGATTCAACAGATGAAAAATGAAATTGAACAGTTGGAGAGGTCCCATATGGAAGATGTCAAGCATCACATCTTGGATACCCTAAGGAAAATATTGGAGCATAGAATTAAGATATTGAAGGAAAATATAGATGGGGTACATGAGAGCTTTAGCAATCTGCTTAAAGCTTTGGAGAAGATAAATTTTAATTCTCCTATCCTAGAAGAACTCTAGAAGAGGTGGCAGCCCACTTATCACATTGTAACTACTATGTGCAAGGAAACACAAAGGGATCGAAATTCCCCTCCCGGGCTAAAACCTACTCAGGAAATGGTGAAGGGAGTTATTGACGAGCACAAGTATTTGAATGATATGAAGAAGAAAGTGGAAAGTAGAAGAAATACATTTGAATAGATATAAAGTACACTTTCAGCCCTTCAGTCATTAAAGATGATAATCAAATAAAAGGTGTGGATGAATGGAAGAACGAGTTTGATCAGATGATTTATCATTGCCTGACACACATACAAAGTGATGGGGATATCAGCCTTGATGGGTTTCATACTTTGCTTGATGGAATTGTGATATTGGACAATGGATACACAAAATTTTTGGTAGATGTCAGGAACTTTCTTGATAATAGATGGAAAATTCATCTCACCAATCTTACTGTTGCTCAAGAATTCAAGTGGCCAAACGATCTCAAAATAAGCAAATGGAAAGAGAAGTATATGGGTTGAGATGAGGACTGATCATCGGCATCACGAAGGAAGAATAATCATAAAGTAAAAGCTTTCCACATCTTATATTACCATGGGCTTCTTACTCGAAGACTAACGGACTAGGGAATATGTTTGTTTTAGTTATTTCAGTTATACTTAATCTCATAAATTATGTTTTGTTACCAAAAGACACAACATTTGGTCTAAAGCTTGTTGCCTCTCATATAAATATGAGAGACCAAGACCAAAAGGAAAGATGAGATTAGATATAGGAGAAAATAATAGGCAAATAGGGATAGATATAATGTCCACAATTCAGAAGACCATGATGCATGTATAAATTTTGAATAAGTCAATGGAAGATATCTGATTTTATAGCCTAATCTTGGTATCAACTATTTGTTGGAATTATTTGATTATTTGGTTGTCTCCACTTTAATGCTTCTTTGTTATTTAAGTTGATATATCAAGTATATACTCAATTTATCAATGCACATTTGTTGTATTTGTGTGATATGATTAATTGGTTCTTTCAAGTAAAGATTAAATCCTTCTAGTTATTCATAGTAATTTGGAAGTGTTAATTGGATCAATAAGAAGAGCCATATAATTAGGGTTGTCAATCTGTCTCAAGTAGAATTTTTCAACTATTTACCTGCATGTTTATACAAGTTATAAACACATATTAGTGTGCCAAGAAATTTGAGTTATTTCCATTATAGGTCACATCTTCTAGGTCTTCATTGGACTCCATATACCCAGGAAGGCACTGGTCTCACCCATTTTATTTACTTAGTTTCATTAAATCTATTTCAAAGCCTCACATCTGTTAACTGAACATATTAAATTTTACGTTGATATTGCTTATACAATTCATACCAAATAGGTCTGCATCTCTCCACTTCCACTTGCTATTGTGGATAGATTACTTGAGTAGGAACCACATTAGGTTAAGTCTGCTCCATTTTCATAGGTATACGCACCTAGGTCTAGTAGATCCTTAAGAGAAGAAGGTTCAAATTCATCATTTGGCCTTGTACGTTAGCCTAAAACGTTGTGAGAGGTTGGAAACCTCTTGTGGTTCAAACCTACGTTTTTGAGACCTAGCAGTTTGGCAACTTTGTTGAGGATTCAAGCCTGAGTCTAAGCCTTCATCATAGAGTCAACCCCTTACATAAGACTCCACTGGGAACAAGAATTATATAGTTTTCTCACTTACACATAAGTGAGTGGTGATTTGATGAAATAAGGTATACATCAGAATATCACATTCATTCATAAAATGCAAGGTAGAAGATCCTTGTATAAAGGAGGTGCTAGTGACAACAACAAGTGGACACATAAGAATGATAAGGGTAAGAAGGCAACTAATGACATGTGCATGATAAATAAAGATAAAATAGCAAAACCACATTTTGAGACATATAACCGCTATGATAAATTGACAAATGAAAATACCTCAGCAGGAGAACCACATATTCCTCAAGAAAAAATAAATCCCTTCTATCAGGCAGATCCTAAGAAAGATGAAGAATTATGGCTAAGCTTGAAGCTGAAAGAGTTAGGAATCGGCATGAATATGATCGTAGAATGGAAGGAAATCAGAATGAGCCTGTTAATAATGTAGCCCCTGAAGAAAATTATGAATTCATGACTCAGGAGGAATTAGATGCACACTTGAAGTATGAAAGACAAGAAGTCGAAAGAGAAAAATATATATATGAACAAATGAGGCTCCAATCAATAAAGGAGCTCCAAGATTTAAAGTTGTAGAAATCCCAAATCAATGCTCAGATGGCTAACCTCCCTAAATATGTGCCACCTCACAGGAAAGGGAATAATAATGTAGGACCTTCAAATCCACCAAAAACACAACAATATCAATCAAGGAATCACTAAAAACAACCAAATGTTTCACCAAAAAATCCATCACAAGATCCAACTGCTCAACCACCTCATGGCCAACAATATATGCCACCACCTCATGTACAATACAACAATCCATTATACCAATATCAACACCCTCAGAACCCACCTCCTTAGCATTACACAACCATGATTAGGAAGTTTGACTTAACAAGATTCTAAATATATCCTTACCCTATGGATAGCAATTGGAGAGGTCTCATCCCAAAATTTACAAGAAGTAGTGCAGTCATAGCTGAGGAGCACTTAAGGAATTTTAATGCTTTTATTCAAGACCTAGATATGCAGTATGAAGATGTACATATGAGGTTTTTTATGATGTCATTAATTGAAAAAGCAAGAGATTGGTTTAATGGTTTACCAACAACTTCTATTGATTTGATTCGGGAGTTCTATGATCAGTTCCTTGAGTAGTATGGGAACCAATGTGCACTATAATTCTCCTTGCATGAATTGATTAACATCAAAAAATATCAAAATAAGCTAGTCTATGATTTCAACCAAAGATTCTCCAAGCTGCATAATAAGATACCACCTAGATCCAAATTGGTAGACCCTGCAACATTAAGTATTTATCTAAAAGCTTTTGATCCAAAGACAGGATATGAGCTTAGAAATAGGTGCCCCAGAAATTTAGATGAAGCTCAAAAAATAGCATTTACAATTGAAAATAATAGAAAATTTGTTGGGATGATAAGTAAGAGAGATAATTGTAGGGTCCCCCAACAATTCAATAATACTCAGCATAGGCAAGAAAATACATACAAAAATGAAAGGCCCACGTTACATGACATGCCTTAAAATAAAAATTGGAAGGATGGAAATCCTGTGATGGATAGGCCTAAGAATAAAGAGACTCATGATCCTTTGAAGAAGAGAGGAGCACACATGGTAAACAATAATCCCTAGTGTCAAGTCTATGATTTTCATACTCCCTTGATCATTTCATTGTTGCTCAATCATTGCAAGAAGAATAGATGTTGGTAGAAAATGAAGAAAGGGATCATAAAATTTATTTAACTTCCCACAACCTTCATCCTATAGAGAAAAAATATTCATCTTCAGAGGAAGAAGGCTATGAATATGATGTTGTTAACCAAAAATACAATATACATATGGTAGAACAACAAGTATTTTTTGACTCTGAAGAAAGCAATGATGAACATACTCTCCTAGTGCACCACCTCAATGCAATATAAGAAGATCGATTGAAGAAGAGATTAAGAAGTTAACTATTGTTGCAGTGGAGCAAGCAAAAAGCAAGTATTGGTTGAGGAACATAACAATAAATGAAGGTGATGGTGTTCCAAGAGGAATATTTGTGAAGGATAAAACACAAGGAGCATTGAAGAAAATAGAATATAAGCAACCTAATAAGAATGAACAAAATCAAGTTCATAAGGAGGAAAACAAGGAGTTGCATAAGGAAAAGAAGAAGTTTGATCAAACAAGCAAAAAAGAAAAGGAGTAAACTAAAGGAGAGTCATTAGAGTAGAAGAAAATAATCAAAATAGAAGGTGCCTCTTTTGACTTCACACAAGCTCTATCACAGGTAAAAATGTTTGTCCCACTACTTGAAATGATGAAAATTAAGGAGTGTAGGGATAGTATCATCCAGTTAATATCTAGTGGGAATGATAAGAACACAAACTCTAAAAATAAGGGAACCACTAAGATCAACAACAAGCAGGAAAAGGTAAATGTCCCAGAGGTTTGTCTAGGTGATGCATTAATACATCCTCCACAAGTTGAGCCATTCTTTACTATATTACTCATAAATAACAAGTTCATAAGGAATTGTATGATAGACTCAGGTGTTTCCATCAACATAATGCCAGTTGGAGTCATGAAACAATAGGGCATGTGGGTGGATACTAATGGTGGAAAGTGTTATGCTTTGGATAACAGACCTGTCTCAGTGGTGTGAGTTATGAAGGATGTTGAAGTGAAATTGGCTACTTATCCACAAGCAACCTATAATATAGATATAACTATGATTGATACTCCTCATTTTGGAATGCTTTTGTCAAGGAAGTGGACTGCAGTGGTGGGAGGAAATGTACAGTTTGACCTATCTTATGCTACAATACCAGTAAATGGTCAAGAGGTCAAGTTATATAGGGAACCAAGGATGAATCAAATTGTAGACTATGTGCCTCAAGATCAATTGAATTATTTTTGTGATGTAGATTTAGGGAGTTTCAGAATAGAACCATCCTAGCTTGAACTAGTCAATACTGATCCAATTGATAAACATGTTTCCAAGAATCATGATGGTGTGTGGAAGATGTATTTCGATGGAGCATGTAGTGAAGAAGGAAATGGATCAGGGATAGTCTTTATTTCACCTGAAGAGACTACATTCAAATATTTATTTTTGCTAGCATTTGAATGTACAAACAATATAGCAAAATATGAAGCCTTGCTAATTGGTTTAAATATGGTTGTTAAACATAAGATCAAATTGCTAGTTGTTCTGGGAGATTCTGAATTGATTATTTCACAAATCAAGTCAAGATATGCTGCAAAACATAAAAGGTTGAAACAATATAGGAATGTTGTATGGAATACAATTGAATTATTTTATTCTTTCTCCATTGAATGGATAGATAGATCAAAAAACATAATGGAAGACTTTTTAGCTAATGTAGCCCTGAGAAGAGATCATATCACCTTGGCTGGGGTATCTCAAGTTGAACTTAAAACAAGACCTACTATCCCTAACAATATATATAGCTCAAAAATTTTCAATGATGATACTGACCTCATAAAGTTTCTTCATTGTATAGATCAATATGAAGCTCAGGAAATTGACTTCAATGCTTTTGTGGAGGAAGTAGATGGAAAACAAACTGTATTTGGAAAAGAATTTGTACAACTAAAAACTAGCAAACTTCCAAAATGGCTTGTGGCATTAGAAATATTATTTGATGGGAATGACTGAGCTCTCATGAAGCAGACACTAGTTAAAAAAGAAGATGTAGACAAAATCAATTTGGGGACTGAATTAGCACCCAAAAAGGTATATATTGGAAAGAAAATTAGTCCAACTATCAAGAAAATGTTGATTGCATTGTTGAGAAAGTACAAGCATGTTTTTGCTTGGTCCTATGAGGATCTTAAGGCCTACAAGGAAGACTTATTTCAACATGATATTCCTTTAAAGCCATATGCAAAACCATTTTGGTAGAAGCAAAGGCCCATCAACCCAACCTTGGAGCCCAAAATGCAAGAAGAATTGGAAAAAATTAGAGATGGAGGAATTATCAAGCCCATTAGACATTCAACATGGGTCTCAAACTTGGTCCCAGTAAGAAATAAAAATGGGAATATTAGATTGTGTGTGGATTTCATAAACTTAAATGTTGCCTCCCTGAAAGATAACTACCCTCTCCCAAATATGGAAGCCATACTACATAGAGTGACAGGGTGTGAGTTGTTGTCGATAATGGATGGATTTTTTGGCTACAATTAGGTCAAAGTTAAAGATTCTGAGAAATATAAGACAACCTTTACTACTCCATGGGGAATGTATTTCTAGGTAAGAATTCCCTTCGGCCGCACAAATGTAGGGGAAACTTTCTAAAGTGCCATGGATGTGGCATTCATAGACTTAATCAATGCTATAATGGTAGTTTACCAAGATGACCCTCACTGCTTATTCCAAAATGGAAAAAGATCATGTGGAACACTCGGAGAAGATATTCATCAGAGCTTTGGAATATGGTATCAACCTTAATCCTAAAAAATGTCATTTTTTTGTCACAAAAGGTAAACTTTTAGGGCATATTGTGTCAAAAGAAGGAATTAGAATAGACCCTGAAAGAGTGGAAGCCACAGATAAAATCCCCATTCCCAAAACTGTTAAAACCATTCAATCATTTTTTGGACAAATTAACTTTGTTAAGAGGTTTGTGTCAAATTTTGCTGAGATTGTTAGGCCCATATCTAAAATGTTGAAAAAGGGAGAAAATATAGATTGGACTATAGAAGCCCTAGAAGCCTTCATATCCATCAAAAAGGCCATCAAAGAAGATCCTATCCTAAAATCCCTTGAATTTACCAAACCATTTCAAATATTTTATTTTGCCTCATTTCACACCATAGTTGTTTTTAAGTTACAAAAGAATGATGAAGGCCATGAGCAACCTGTATCCTTCTTTAGTAAGTCACTACAAAGTGCAGAATTGAAATATGATATTATGGAGAAACAAGCTTATGCATTGGTCAAAGAAGCAAAGGCTTTTAGGCCATATCTAGTTGGAGCTAAAGTAATTGCATATGTACCACATGTAGATGTGAAAGATATCCTAGTACAGATAGAAGTGACAGGGAAAAGATGCAAATGGATCAATAAAATCCAAGAATTCAATATGGAGATTCAAATCACCAAGCTAGTAAGGGGACAGGGTTTGGCCAAACTAATGGTAAAAACAAACATTGAGGCTAACCAAATCTATAATGTAGAAAAGGAAGATGGTACAATTGCAAGCATTGAACATACTTCCTAGTATACAAACATAGTATATTATCTCAGGCACATGAAGTGCCCTAAAGGATTGGATGATAATCAAAGGAGAACATTGAAACTACAATCATCTAAGTATGTTTTCATAGAAGGTGATCTGTTTTAGAAAAAATAGAGATGGAGTGTTATTATTGTGTCTAGATGAATCACATGTGAAACATGTCTTGAGAGAGATGCATGAAGGTGAGTGTGGAGGCCATTACTCAGCTAAAACAACAACACATAAATTCTCAGGGCAGGCTATTACTAGCCTAAGGTTTTCAATGATTCTTTTTCATATGTGAGGAAGTGTGAAGCTTTCCAGAAATTCTCAGGAAAGATGAAGTATCAAGGAGCCTTACCACTCAGACCTTTGCAAGTAGAAGCCCCTTTCCATCGGTGGGGGTGAGTTTTTATCGAGGGAGGTACAAAGAAATTCAAGTGGGGACACAAATGGATACTTGTAGCTCTTGATTATTTCACTATAAATGGGTAAGCAATTCAACAAAGCAAGCAACAAGTAGGGTGGTAATAAATTTCTAATGGAGAATATCATAACAGTTGAGTACACCGGATTAGATTGATCATATAATGGGATGTGTTTAGTCACGATGAATTTAGGGTTTCTACAACCGTATGGTATTACTATTTTTTTATGCTACCCCTACCACCCACAAGCAAATGGCCGGGCGAGGAATCCAGCAATAAAAAAGTCTCTTGAAAATCTAAGGAGAATATTAGATGATGGAAACAAGAAGGCTTGGGACTCAAAGTTAAAGATGGTTGTGTGGGCAGATAGAATAACTATAAAAAAGGAAATTGGGAAATCTCTATTTGAGCTAGTGTATGGGACACAGGCCAAAATTCCATTACAAAACCTTTTACCAATTTATAATTCCATCCTTCAGGAAGATTTAGACATTCTAGAACCAATGGAGGAAAGAAGGGGGCTTGACTTAGAACTCAGCAGTGAAATAAGGAGGGATAGCTCAAAAGAAAATGAGAAAGATCTGAGTTCGGATGAAGTATCTTTGATAAGCATCTAAATATTTTCTTAGAAGGTGATCTGTTTTGGAAAAACAGAGATGGAGTATATTATTGTGTCTAGATGAATCACCCAGGTGAAACATGTGTTGAGAGAGATGCATGAAGGAGTGTGTGGAGGCCATTACTCAGCTAAAACAACAACACATAAAATTATCAAGGAATACTATTACTGTGCTAAGGTTTTCAATGATTCTTTTGCATATGTGAGGAAGTGTGAAGCTTGCCAAAGATTCTCAGGAAAGATGAAATATCAGGGAGCCTTACCACTCAGGCCCTTACAAGTAGAAGCCCCTTTCCATCAGTGGGAAATTGGTTTTATCAGGGAGATACAAGAAAATTCAAGTGGGGGACATAAATGGATACTTTTAGCTATTGATTATTTCACTAAATGGGTAGAGGAAATCCCAACAAAGCAAGCAACACGTAGGGTGGTAATAAATTTCCTAATGGAGAATATCATAACTAGATTTGGTACACTAGTTAAATTGATCATAGATAATGGGATGTGTTTCAGGTCTAATGAATTTAAGAGTTTCTACAACACATATGGTATTATTGTTTCTTATGCTACCCCCTACCACCCACAAGCAAATGGCCAGGCATAATCCAACAATAAAAGTCTCTTGAAAATCATAAGGAGAATGTTAGATGGAAACAAGAAGGCTTGGGATTCAAAGTTAAGGATGGCTATGTGGACGGACAAAATAACTGTAAAAAAGGAAATTGGGAAATCTCCATTTGAGTTGGTGTATGGGACACAGGCCATAATTCCATTACATAACCATTTACCAGTTTATAATTTCATCCTTCAGAATGATTTAGACATTCCAAAACCAATGGAGGAAAGAATGGAGCAACTTGCTGAACTTGATGAAATAAGGAGGAGAGCTCAAAAGCAAAATGAGAAGATGCAGTCTTAGATGAAATACCTCTTTGATAAGAAAGCTAAAAATAGTTAATTTGAAGTGAGCGATTTGATGCTGATGTGGAATGCTAGATGTCAGGAGAAGGGAAAGCATGGAAAATTTGAAGCCTTGTGGTTAGGGCCTTTTGTTATCACTGGAAAAGGAGGAGAAGATTCTTATTATTTGTAGAACATGTCTGGTGAAGAGCAGGAGTTGCCAGTACATGGGAAATTTTTGAAGCATTTTTTTTTAAGGAGTACCAGAGGATTAAGGATTGCCAGTGCATGGACAATTCTTAACAAGCCTCTTAAAATAATATTTTTTCCATGCACAGTAGTGTAGGAAATCAAAAAAGGGACTAGGACTTGCTAGTACATGGAAAATCCTAGTTTTCCCTTATTAAAAAATAAATTTTATTTCCATGTATAGTAGTATAGGTTCATTTCCATTTCCATTATTTTCCATCTCCATATCCTTGTCCATTCCATTCACTCTGCCTTCCATCTTTCATATTTTTTGAATTCTTGGTCTACAACCAGAGATTTTGGATTCTTGCATTGATTGGTAAATCACTCATCCCCAACTGGAGCCACTATTAGAACCATCATTTTCATAAAAATTCCAAAGCTTTTATCATTGGAAATCAAGAAATTAATGCAATCATTTTATAGCCATCCACAAAGCTAAAATAGCCCTTTACCACCATACTGCTACCTCATCAAACACTCTTCATAACCTTCACCTCATACCTCCTTATCACAACCCCTTGCAAGATAGCTCACGATAGCATGGTGAAGGAATCCAACACTATACCCTTTTACCGCTATACCGTGGAGGGTTAAAACTGAGCCCGCGGTAGACCGGTATAATGATCAGTACTAACAGAAGGAGACCACTATATCGTAGAGGGATAAAACATAGCTTGCGGTAGAGTGGTGAGATGAAGAACAATGATCCAAGGGAACTGCCATATCACAGAAGGTCAACACATAGCCTGTAGTAAAGCGGTATACAAAGTAAAGCAATGGGAGGACACTGTGGTACTGCAAGAAGGAGAAGGGTAGTCCACGATAGAGCGGTATAGTATGAACTAAGGGTACACCACAGTACCAAAATGAAGACAAAGATGATGCATGGTAGTGTGGTATACTGAGGTAAGGTAACAATGTGTACCGTGGTACCGCAGGGAGGTGAAAAGTACTGCAAGGTAATGCGATAAGTAGCTATTGAAACATTTAAAGTGGGCCAGTCACATCAATCAACTTTGAAATATGAAATTGAGCTCAATGCAAAAGATTTGAATGATGAGAATTTATGATTTGAGAATTAATGCGGCTTGGTGTGAAATAAACAAAGTATATTGAGATTTCTCATCCATAGCAGCAAAGGCTAAGTGCAGACGAGTTCAAGGTGTAGAAGTGAAGGAAATTATCTAAAAGCAAACTATACTTTGGGTAAGTCTATTCATCACTCGTTAATTTTATAGCAATGGTGCCAAAGAAATCAGAAGTAGGAGCTAAAAAGGATGAACCCAAAGCTAGTAAACCATCTTTACAGTCTCCATTGCTTAATTTGCTACGCGGGTCAGTAGATAAGGGGCCAGAGAAATTATTTAGAGATTCAACTCAGGGGTGTAGGGACCCAATTATTCCTCAGTCTGGGTGGAATTTGTACTGGTATTTCTATAGGAATATAAATAACAAGGTCCCAACATCAAACCCGTGGACACTTGACCTAGCCAAATTGATAGTTCCTAATGTTTTCATTGACATCGAGCTAATTAGAGCTCTGGCTAATAGATACCATGCCCCAACAAAAATTGTCAGGCTCCCATATGGTGGGTGTTTGGTATATGTTTCAAGGGAAGCCGTAATTAAGTGTTTCAAATTGAACAAACAAGCTATTATAGAAGTGAATCTTGGGAAGTTGGAACAAGAATACAAAAGATTAAGGAGAACTTATAGGAGTGATGAGCTCCCCTGCACATGAAAAGGGGTGAGAACAATAGGATACTTCCCATCCCCTCCTCAAAAGTAGAGCCTTTCCCAGTGATTAATTTTCAGGTCTACTTCAAGAATACATACCATGCATTGTGTTAGGTTCTTGGGATAGATACAGAGGATAAAATGTTAGTAGGGTTGATGAGGATTGCTATGATCATTCAACATCCGAAATCAAATGTTAAATTTTATTTTGCTTCTGTGATTGAAGAAGAAATTCATGAGGGATTGTTGTAGGTGAGGGAGGCTAAGACTCCCATGTCTTTTAGAAAGTATTCTTTGCTATGTCATTTGATTCTATATCAAAATGAAGTGAAATGGACTAAAAGGATGAATTTGTGCACACAAGAGAACGAAGTAAAACTCCCTGTACAAAATTGGTGCTACGTATGGGATAGTAGATGCAATGAATGTGATTTTGCTTTATTCAAAGATTATTTTGTTATTAGAATAATTGTTGCTCAGGGTTTTCCAACACCAAGATTTCCTAAATATTTGATGGATTTCATGAGGCCAATGCAGTACAAGCCAGACCAGGGCTTCACACATAATTATGTTGATTGGTTTATAATGCCACAACATACTATCATCAGGATATATGGTTGTGATCAGGCACCCCACATTTTACCAAAATTTGTACCTACTAGAATATTTTTTTTGGAGTTCATGTGGCAAATGCTCTGGATGGAGCATGATCTAATGAGAAACTAGAGAAAAGGAACATTCTTGCCTGATATGATAGTGTTTGAAGAGTTTTCTATTGGATTAGATATGCTTGAGGAGTTACAAAGATTCATGAGGTTTAATTATTCCTTCAAGTCCAAGAAAGAAAGAGTATGTCACCCAGAGGACTTTGCTTACCAAGAGGGCCATATCTCATGCTTTTGACCTTGAAGAAGAAGTGATAAGGAATTTAGTATATTTTTCTCATGTGTGTTAGACAAGAAGGAGATAGATAATAATGAAGATATGGGAAGAGCAGAAGAAGGAGAAGAACAAGAATTTCAAAGGGTTCTTTGCTGATGAGCTTGATCTTCTTAAAAGGATGTAGTTGGTCCTTGGAAAATTTGAAGAATTTTACAAGATGGATCAAGATGAAGGATTGGTTCCACTTCCTACTCCCCAACAACCATCCCAAAAACCATCACAAGAAGCATCCACATCTCATACACCACCCCCATCACCAGTACATCCATCCCCTCCATCTCCCACACATGACCCCCTGACCAAAAATAAAAAAATTGAGTCATTAGTTCAGTATGGCTTGAGTGATGAGGAGCAAGTAGTATTAAATTTGATAGAGATGAAAGAGGTAGCAATGAAGCAGAAAATTCAGGAACCACATGATCCTAAAATCAGGATATCAAAAGTTGTAGATGAGATTCAGGATGATGTGAGAGTGGTTGCCTCTCTAAGATTTATGGAGGATGACAATTTCATTCATACAAATGAGTTTAAATATTTTTGGATCAAAATTGAAATAAAGCAATTTGATGAGAGGTTAAAGATCAATCTCATAGGAGCTAATGATTTAAAATAGGTTGAGATTTAGGCCCAAACATTGGCCGAATTAAACATTGATAATATCAATGTTACTCCTCAGGAAGCAAGAGAATTAGTTATGAAAAGTGATGTGTTGATCATACTAGGAATGGATTTGTCCAAGGTGTTTCTTTTGGACCAAATCAGATCACAAGATGATCCAATGTTGGTTGCAGAATTTGACTCAGAGGAAGGTGTATCAGGAATAGGGTATAACCCTACCACTCAAACCCTTACCTTGCAAAAAAAGAAAAAGAGTTCAAGGAAGCCCAGACTCTTGGATGTAGTACAAGAGACGAGAGGGTCAGCCATGGTGAGGACAATGAAGGATAAAACTATAATAGAGGTTGCTACCATAACTATCCATTCAACAATGTTCACCAAAGATGTGGTGGAAAACATGGAGAAGAAAATAATTGAATATGAGAAAAGGTTGAAGTTGTCAAATGATGTTCATAAATTGTTTATTGAAAATGTAAAGTTGAAACAACAATTGCAAAAAGCAACAATAGTAAGGGGAGATGAGATAGTTGTTTATCATCCTCCTATACAAGCTAAAGACCCACAGATTCAATAGATGAAAAATGAAATTGATCAATTGAAGAGGCACAATATGGAAGATGTCAAGCACCACATTTTGGTACCCTAAGGAAAATATTGGAGCATAGAATTGAGATATTGAAGGAAAATATGGGTGGGGTACATGAGAGCTTTAGCAATTTGGTTAAAGCTTTGGAGTAGATAAATGTAAATTCTCCTATCCTGGAAGAACTCCAGAAGAGGTGGTAGACCACTTATCAAATTCTAACTACTCTATGTAAGGAAACATAGAGTGATCTAGATGCCCCTCCCAGGCTAAAACTAACTTAGGAAATGATGGAGTTATTGAAGAGCACAAGTATTTGACTATTATGAAGAAGAAAGTGGAAAGTAGAAGAAATGCATTTGACTCTATAAAGCACACTTTCAGCCCTTCAGTCATTAAAGATGATAATCAAATAAAAGGTGTGGATGAATGGAAGAATGAGTTTGATCAAATGATTTCTTAGTGTTTGACACACATACAGAGTGATGGGGATATCAGCCTTGACAATTTTCATACTTTTCTTGATGGAATTATGATATTGGACAATGGATACATGAAATTTGTGGTAGATGTCAGGAACTTGCTTGATAATAGATGGAAAAGTAATCTCACCAATCTTAGTGCTGCTCAAAAATTCAACTGGATGAATGATCTGACAATAAGAAAATGGCAAGAGAAGTATTTGGGCTCAGATGAGTATTGATCATCAACATCACGAAGGAAGAATAATCATAAAGTAAAAGATTTGCACAGGGCTTAGATGACCACAAGCTCCTTACTCAAAGACTAACGAATTGGGGCATATGTTTGTTTTCGTTATTTCAGTTATGCTTAATTTCATGAATTATCTTTTGTTACCAAAAGACATAACCTTTGGTTTGAAGCTTGTTGCCTCTCATATAAATATGAGAGACCAAGACCAAAAGGGGGAGATATTAGATTAGAAATAGGAGCAAGTAATAGGTGAATAGGGATAGATATAATGTCTACATTTCAAAAGACCATGATGCATGTATAAAATTTTGGAGGAATCAATGAAAGAACTCTAATTTTGTGGCATCATATTGGTATCAGTTGTTTGTTGAATTAATTGAAAATATTATCAAGTTGTCTCCAAGGCTGATGTTTCTTTGGACGACGTGGTGCGGTATTCATGGTAGAATTAGTTGGTTCTTTCCAGAAGCCAAAAGATTAAATCCTTCTAATCTTCCGCGGTAATTTGAAATGTCTTGGATCACTAAGAAGAACTGGTAGTATAATGCTTGCATGTTTATACAAATTTATTAATATTTGGCCAATTCAAACATAAACATGAAACAAACATAGATAAAATGCAAGTTAGTATCGCCAAAATCTATTGAATTATGAAGCGAATAGAAATGAAATTTCCTCGCTCGCAAACCAAAGATATTAAATCTGTTTCCCAAATTCAAAGCAAAACTCTTATCTCTTGGGGAGTTGAGATTTGCGATTTGATGTGGAAGTGTACACCAGAATTCCCATGCAAGCTTTGATGATTTGATGAAGATGTGATCCACTTGGTTGAAGATTGAAGTGTGCTCCAAGATAAAAATCTGCATAGCCTAGCTAAAAATTTGATGAAATGGATGAAAATTGCTATGGATTTGAGTATAGTAAATTTTCTCAAATTGTGGATACCGAAATGAGGAATGAGACCTCTTATTTATAGAATGATAGGTTAGAGAAATGCCCAAAATGAAGCAATGTGGGACTAAAATTCAACCAATGGCAAGGTGCCACTTGTCAAAATGAGAATGGATGAGGGATGTGCACATTTTAATGAATGTGCCCATATGTCACAATTAGGATATTGAAGTGATGAAATGACATGTAAGAGGGAAAATGAATCATCTTATATGCCACTTAGCTCAATGCAAGATGAAATAAATGTCTTGTTGGAAGGACAAAAATTACTTAGTTTTAAATTCAAAATTGGAAAAATTCCTCCATTATGCCATGTTGAGGATTTGAAATAAATAAATTAAATCTATTTCGTAGGAGGTGGAAAAACTAGGATGGGATTAGGATTACATTTTAGTGAGGGTTGAATGAGTGTGACAGAATTTTGACTTACAAGATTTTATGGGTTTTTAAATCAAGATTGAGAAAAGTCTTGATTTCAGACTTAGTTAAATAAATATTTTGATTTATTTAGCTAAAAGAGGATTTCGATATTGGCTTGGAAATTAAAAAAGGTTTAATTTATTTAATTTAATAGATAGACCTTAGAGATTTAATCAAATAAAGGGAATTATTTAATTAAATATGGACATAGGGTTAATTAGATCAGATATATTGATTTAATTAGCAAGAGAGAAAGACTTAATTAGATAAAATGGTTTATTTAATTAAGAGAGGGAAATTGATGAATTTAATCAAATAAAGGTATTCGATTAAATGGTTAGACTAAGGGATGATTAGGGATGAAATGGTGTTAGTAGCTGAGATCAAGTGTGTAATTCCAATCAGTATATTTTCCATATCTATAATTTATATGCCAAACAATTAGAATTTCTGCCAAATAGAAGCCACTCATCTCACACTTTCATCTGACTCTGTTTTACCCAACAAAGCACTAGTCTCACCTATTTTTATTTAGTTTTATCATACCGAATTCAATTTTTACATCTGTTAACTAAACATATTTTACCTTGATATTGCTTACACAATTCATACCAAATTAGGATTTCATTTATCCACTTCCAATTGCCATTGTGGATAGAATGCTTATTAAAGAAACACACAATTCAAATCTGCTTCATTCACATAGGTTTACCCACCTAGGTCTAGCATAACCTAAAGAGTAGAAGGTTCAAATTCATCATTTGGCCTTGTACATTAGCCAAAAATGTATCAAGAGCTTGATAACCTCTTGTAGTTCATACCTGCATTTTTGAGACCTAACACCTACAACACATCATTATTTACCTTTTCTTGTTCCCCATGCTCATGTTTCCAAATAACATCATCAATGAAATTCTTCCAAGAATCTTCCCAAACTTCCAACAATATCCCCTTTTGTCATTGATGGTAACATGTCAAAATCTTCAAAAAATTCTCCAACATTCTCCCCTTTTGATATCAAGGGCAAAGGGTGCCTTTAAAATAGTTATGACTTTCACCGAAACCCCCCTTAAGAAATGTAAACATATATACAAATTGAAATGAATGGATTGACTCAAGCCCTTAGTCATGTACTAGAATAAAAACCCAAAATTGTGCTAGAAACAACACTATATAGTTCACATCTGTACAAAGAATTTGAATATAGACATTGAAATGCACAAAAGGTGAAAATATATCAACTAGAGGTGGTTGATGCTTGCGACTTTTGCAAATGGGCCTTCCATGTTGGCCTACCTTTTTCCCATTCTCTCTTTGCTTCCATAATCAATCTAAATTGTGTTTTAAAATCTAGTAGTAATTCTTCTCCTTCTTCTAGAGTGCTAGGTACTAGATTCATCTCCTTGGTTTTGTCCACACTCAAAAGAGCTTTTGAAACAAGTAGGAGTTTGAGATTGGCAAGATCCCTTATTTCTCCAAACTATAGGATGATGTGTTCTTTCTGGGCTTGTAGCTAAATTTTTTTATTATGCATGTCTTCTATTATATTCCTGTTTCTCTAGTTAAGTCAACCACTAGATCATACACACTTGAGGCAATATTAATTTGAAATTCAATATATTCCATCTCCTTCCTTATGATCTGAGATTCAATAGATTCCATCTCCTTCCTTATGCTCTGTGTGGCTCTGAGCCACTTCATGACATATTGATATAGAGCCTTTTCCTCATCAACACACCCTTGTACATCCTTCAATAGTTCTAAAAGCTTTTTATGTGCAATGGCACATTTCTTAGTAATTTCTAACATTTTCTTGTCATTGATTCTCTTTTCCACTTCTTTCTTTGCTTCTTCTTTTAGTTTGGATGCATAAAACTTAAAAGAATCAATCAAAAATTTCATATTTTCCATACTAGTTAGTGATGTGTCAATATTTGCATAGGTATGGTTTCGTGAAGTTCCTTCACTACTTCTTCCATCAGTTCACCACTTTTCTAGTGTGTCTCAGTGATCTCTTTCTTTGCATATGCATGAAACATATCTCCTAGTTGTAACTTGTGAAGGGGGGAGATCTTATCCAAGTGCACACTACCTTGTTGCATCAACAATTGTAATAGTTGTGATGATACAATAGGTTGGAACTTGGGCTACATACTCAATATATTTTTTAGGTTATCTATGGAGGAGCTAAAGGATTTACCAAAAACCTTTGTTGTTTCCACAACCTTTCCTTTTGAGCTCTTTTCTTCACCATTTTTAGATTCTATTGGTTCTTTTTCTATTTGTGCATCTTTGGATGCATCCTTGTCTTCATCTCTCTTTTCTTTGCATTAGTATTATCATCCTTATTTTCTTCCTCTAGAGTGTTTTTAGTGTTAACTAGAGGAATAACTTCTTGTACCAGAGGAGGAGTGAATTTTTCCTTTGTAATGTCTTCTCTGATCACTGTATCTGTAACATCATGAAAACAACAAAGGTTAAAAGCAAACACTCAATGTGATCAAGCTCTAATGTAATCTAAAGTCAAACAACAAAGAACAAAGGAAATAAACTAAAACATAAAACAATCCCACCAAAGATCGATGCAACTCCATGGATAACCTTTGTTGTCCTTCTCCATTTCATTTTCTGTAGTGTAATTTCCCTCAAATTTCAATTGATTGTGCAACCATAGCCTATAATAACAAAAAAATGAATATTTAAGATAAATGCTCCAAAAGTCATAAGATTTTGGGAGTGATTGAAATGATGAAAGACTGATCAATTTATAGAAAATTGATCATTCGAATGACAGGTCAGGATCAAAAGATCAATGGATGGTTGGGATCAAAAGATTAGACATGCATTATGATAACTATTAATACTGACATGAGTGATAAAAAATAGAAATAGAAATAAAGATTAAATAATGATTTAATCTTCGAGTTTGGTATTCAAAAATAGAAGAATATTATTTGCATGACAAAGATAAAGATAGAATAAAAGAAACTCTTTGTTTGAACACACACACAAGATTTAATTAATTAAATAAAGATATTTAATTAATCGCGTATACAACAAGTTAAGAACTAGATAGTATTTGATATGACAAAGAGATTTTCGTGAAAGCCACACTCAAAACATTAAATCAGGATTAGCCGACTAATTTAAATAGATGTGGTTGGAGTGAAATTTGTGAATATACAAGATAACTTACAATTATCTAAATGCTTAAGAATGCATTTAAAATAATTTTTTATGAATTAAATGATTTATTTAATTCAAGATTCAACATTTAAGGATAAATTAAATAAATAAGATTTATTTAATTATAGTTAGAAATATGATTACGATAAATTAAATAAGAATTTATTTAATTTAAGAAAGATGATAAGGTTAATTAGTAACATAATTAAATAAAAAGAGTTTATTTAATTAATTTGGATAGAATAAAGAAAATGAGAATTAATTAAATAATTAAGATTATTTAATTAAGATATGAATTAATGTTAAGGTGGATTAATTAAATAATTAGATTTATTTAATTAATTTAGATAGAATAAAAGAAAATGAGAATTAATTAAATAATTAATAGATTGATAATTAATTAATAGAATTAAGAGTTATTAATGATTAAGGTGGATTAATTAAATAATTAGATTTATTTAATTAATAAATAAATGAAGGACTTTAGAGAATAATTAAATAATTAACATTATTTAATCATGACCATGGAAATATGAATTATGAAGAATATTGAAGTCGCAGGCTTAGACCAAATTTAGTGTCTACAGTATCCTCAACATTTCTTCATGTAATGTTCTCCACTTTTAGAGTTGTGTTGTTCAGTGCAAATTCTTCACTTGCATCATGCTCATGTTGAGCATTATCTATCTGCACATCTTCTTCATTATCTTGTGTTGGAGTAGGGGTTTCAACATTCACTTCTTCCCTATCTTCTGGTATCATTCCCAGTTTTGTGCAATCTCCTTAGCTTTTTTATTTCTTTTCTTCCTAAGCCTTTCAAGATCACTTTGATCTCTTCCCATAAGGGTAGTCACCCTTTTCTTTGTCCTTAGATCCTTTCTAAATATTATAGCCAATGTGGATCTTTCATCCTCAGAGAGAGGAGCACTTACTCTTTTCAAGGCTTCTTCCTTAAGCCTTGCTTCTTCTTCTAATACTTCTTTTCTTCTTTCTAACAAAATATTCCATAATTCTATAGGAATATGTTTCTTGATATTTCTCATGTCCACCTTAAGGACAACAATATATTTGATAATGGATTCAATAATGGTGGCTTTATCCACCTCATTTGCATCTTTCTTAAGAGCCCCAATTTCTCCCAACATTTCATTATGTGAAATACTATTGAAAATGCCTCTAATTTTATAGGTGAGTGAAGCCTTACCAATTTTATTTGTTCTTTTTCTTTGCTTTCACTTGGATACTTGTTCTTTTGATTTGTTTCTTTTCCTTTCTTCTTCTTTGGAGAAGCCTTCTTGGTGGCTTCTTTCTTCTTTTATCTCATATGAATAAAAAATTCCTCCTTTTCTTTTTCTATCTCCTCTTCACTCTTAGTGTCAATAATGTCAAACCTTCTACTTTTGGTACTGGCTTCACCTTGTGAAGAATCACTTCTTCTTTGGACCAACTATGGTCCTTCCAATTATTCTTCTTCTTCTACAACATTTATGCCTATACCCTTCTCTCTCATTTCCTTTTGCTTAACTCTTCTTCTAGTAGGGATAGTAGATGGTGCAGTAGTAGTATTTTTCTTCTCAACTCTTGTAGTTTGCACAACTAGAGGAGTTTTCTCCTTTATTAGAGGGATGACAAGTGTCTTGCTCTTTTCCATAATAGATGGTATAGTCCTAGAGGGCTTTTGGATAGTAGGAGTGGTAGTTGTCCTACCAGATCTTCTTGTGGTTGATCTTGAACCATTTGACTCTCCTTTAGCTTTGTCTTCTCTTAAGTACCACATGTTTTCCTTTGATACACCCATTTCCTCTACAATCTCTTTCACCATCTTCTTGACCTTTTTATAAATTACTGGTTTATTTTGTTCCATGTGCACCTCCATTGATTTTTCCTCATATGTTTCATATCTTCCTTTGATGTGTTCTTAGGAATTTTCAGTAAAAAATCAACAAAACCAATAAGATATTCTTCTATCACCTCATATCCTAATTCAAGAACCCATATAGTTCTTGGTTCCATTTCCTCCATAATACATCTATCTGTAGACACCAAAAATGTGATGTCATTCTTGTATTTTTCAACTATTTTCATTGGGATTCTTTCTCTCTCATGTAGTCTCCTTTAAAAAACATCAAAGAAAGTAGTGAGCATTATCTTGTACTTTAACATCTCCAAGACTTCTTGTGAAATATACAATCTGGTGGGAAACTAGTCTTCCTCTCAACTAGGTTACACTTCCAGTTCTGGGAAGCCAAGAAATAAAACAACAAGCACATAACCAAAGTGCCATATTTAAATGCATACTTATTCTCCTTTGTTTGCTTCAGGTTCTCCATCAATTATTTCCTAATAAACTTGAAAAGATTGTAATCCACACCCTTTTCAATCATTTCATATTCCACATTAATTTCGGTGGAAAACATTGAATTTTCCTTATTGGTAAAATAGATCTTGTACCCAAAAACCATTGCAACATAGCTAACTATAGGTTTTTGTTGAACACCCAGAATACTAAGAGGTGGGATGAATAGTATTCTATATAACAAATCAAACACAAACCATCCAATTAATAAAGTAAATCTAACTTTAATAATGAATGAAAAAATGAAAGAGATCTCAAGATCACATAACACATGAACATTGGGATTTCTACATGAAAAACCAAAAAAGGGAAAAACCATGGTGAGGATTAAATCACAATATTTTATAATTGGTTATAAGATATTATTGGGGCTCACTACCAGGACACCCTATCCTTGTAAGGATCATAGCCAAAAATAGATACAAAACAAAAGTGGCTACAAAGCGAAAGTGTGAAATGATACATAGTGCAACTTCCTTGTGCTCAATTTAGTTCCTTTGAAGCCTTGAATGCAAAATATTGATTTTCTCAATAGTTGCTTAACATTCTCAGCAATTCTGCCCTTATTTTGATCTAACACATACAAATTTTCAGGTTCGTACAATATCATATCTCGTGCATATTGCATTACCTTGTTAACACACTATGCAACTCAAAAATGTCCTACATAATACCCAATTACATTCGCATACATCAATTAGGTCGGCCTAATTAAATGTAGCCCTATTTAATTGAAAAAAGCTTTGTTAGCTCCACACTTCATTCAAAAACATCTTTGATCTTAAATCAAATGTGTAATACTTGATTTAGGTATACATGGATCTAAAATAGGTATTACTAACATCCATAGTACATACTTATTATTTACAACACATAACATGTATTAGGTCAACCAAGGACTGGAACTAATCATAAAATAAGCCAACTAATCACACACCAATGATTCATCTGATCACATAATCATGCACCAACTATAATATGTAGAGTATTAACACCTGTAGACTATCTCCCAGAATTATAAACATTGATTCTAGATATCAAAAGAATGCAAACGAGATAACTCATACCCATTTACTCTATAAAGCCAAAAATTGTATGCCAATTTTTTTTGACTTGTAACTTTTAGCATATTCATCCAAACTCACTGAAATATTGATCATAGATACATTTAGTAGTCCCAAATAACATACTACAACCTCATAAGCCGATCTTATAACATGAGCAATTTTAGACCAAATTACCAGATTAAGATGTCACCAAAAATTGTTTATCAAATCAGACAAAACTATCAACTATCAATGTTGGCATCAATGAAAACACATCAAGGGGTTCCTTCTTCATTATTTCAAAAATATCTCCCTTTTTCATTGATGGAAACATGTGCCAAAAATGAATCTCTAGAAAAATTCAAAACATTCATCATCAAAATTGTCTTCAAAGACTTGTATGAACCACCCCTTTCAAACATAAAATTTCTTAGCACCAAAACTTCTTCTTCTTTGACATAAAGGACAAAGGGTGTGTTGATAAGACACATGTAAGCTATAAAACATGATGTATATGTACATAAAAACATCTAAAATGAAATGACTGGCTCCCCATAGGGAGTTATCTCAAGAATTGCATCTGATCATATGTACAAGAAATTTTTTTGAAAGTAATTGAAACGAAGTAATAATATACAAGGTGAAATATGTTCACCTAGAGGAGGAAGCACCTTCAAGATCCTTAATGATTGCTTACCAGGAAGGTTTTCCTTCAATCGAATTCTTTTTGGCTATAGCAAGTATCTTATACATTGATTCCGACTCCATTAAGCTCTCCTCTCCCTCTTCCAGAGTATACGGATTAGGATTTATCTTTGAAAAAAAATCAGCTTCAATGAGAGCACTTGCTCTTTTTATATGCTTGCACTTCACCAAGTCTCCAAGCCTTCCAAACTGCCTTATAACATCTTCTTTATGTCTTTGCAAAGTGAAGAACTTATTTTACAAGTCTGAAATGACATTCCAGGAGGCATAGTTTCTATCTTTTGCAAGGTCATAAGCTCCAAAGGCATTAGCTAATTGTGACTCTATTGAGTCCATTAGGTACTTACTACTTTGGATGGCATCTAACCACCTCATGCAATACAAGAATAAGGTATGGGATTCATCTTCATATTCCTTCACTTCTTTCAAGCATTTCATCACCTTGCTATGTGCAGTTGCACATCTATCTTGAAGCTCAATCAATCTATTCTTCGCAAACCTTGACTCAACTTCTTTTATAGTCTACTCCTTTAGGCTAGAGGCATACTCCCTTAGTGAATTAACTAGAAGATTTAAATTCTCAATAGGTGTTAGAGAGTTGTCAATTGTGGTACCAAGGGTAGCATTCTATAGAGTTTTGATGGAATTATTGATTAGTTCAACACCCTTCTGATGGGTCTCTATAATATCCTTTCTTCTGGAGGCATGAAAAGTATCTTTGATCTCTAACTCTTGAATGGGTGAGATCTTATTTAGATCTATGCTACCTTGGTATAATGGGAGTTGTATTAGTTGGGGTTCTAATGACCAGTTGAATCCTTATTTGTCTTGTTAGAAGACCCTTGAGTGTGTTATTGGAGGATTCTCTGGATGAATTTGATGGTCCCATGATCTTTTGGGATTCTTCATTTCTTTCAAATTCAGTCTCTTCTTGGTTCTCTTCTTTCTCTTCTTCTTCTTCTTTTTCGAAGGGGTTTTCTTTTTTTTTTTTTGTATTTTTTCTCATCCTCCTTTTTATCCTTATCATCTTTCTTATCATTGTTATTTTCTTCTTGACCTTCTTCTTCTTCTCCATTTTTATTTTCTTCACCTTTATTTCCAATATCCTCATTTTTCTTATCATGGTGGTCTTCATTATTTTCACCAGTTATATTTTTAGTATCTTCCAAAGGATGAAATTTCCTTGGGGAAGTATTTTCATCATCTACCAATGGTGGAGAGATCACCGCATTCTTTATGTCATAAAATTATGGAGTTTATTTTGCATTTTAAACATTTATATATTTTGAAACTACATTGAAAATAGGTAAATTGGTAATTTGAGAAATATTTTCCTCTGCATCAGTAACTTTTGCACTATCATGCTCCTTTTCTAGAGTTGTTCTCGATGATGAATCCAGAATCATCCCAAACTTCTCCACAATATCTCTAACCATATTCACTGTATATTGTTTTAGCTTTTCTATTTGGTCCTCTTCTCTTCCCATAAGTATGGTCATTCTTTGTTTAACCTTGAAATCTTTGGTGTACACTTTAATTAGTGTGGCTTTGTCCTTTTTAGATAAAGAGGATCCAATTTCCTCTAGAGCATCAAATTTCATCTTATCTTCCTTTTGAATAGCCTCATGTATTCTTTCCATCAATGCATTCCACACAACTGTTAATTATCCAAATTTTCACCCTCTACCAAGTTGTGGAAAATCAGCAAAGTTGGAACATGGGACTACTTTCAGGCTATGGGTATCCTATTATGAAAGAATACCTCCAAATTATGGATTGGATCCCCTTTTGATGTCACCTAATCTACTACTAAACTAATGATTTCTTGAGGAAAGAGTAAGAGGGTTGCATAACTAAAATTGACTAAAAAATGCTTAAAAGGTGATTCACCAAACTAACTAAGACCTGCAAACAGCTTGCACATAGTTTAAACAATGACAAATCCTGGTTTACACAACTCACTCTATATGCATTCTTGCATAAGTGTTTTATAAGGAGGTTTTAAAGCTAAAATCTTAGAAGGAAAATATTTCACAACTAAAATAATTTTCATTTACTAACACAACTTATAACCTACAACAATACATTTATCTGTAAAACATGTTCTTAACAATGAGACAAAATTACAAGGAAAAGCTAAATTTCACAAGTAATTTGATCAACCACTAGATGCACACAATAAAGCATGGAATGGGAAGGAAAATATTCAATATCATTGATCCAAGGTACTCACTGGTATAAAAATCCATCTTTGAGTTACAATAATGCTCTTGCTGAAAAGATAACTCCAGAAAATAAGCTATCACTTTGCTAG
>VDFB02058242.1:704788274-704854523 GCA_007258455.2 Sequoia sempervirens | reverse complement strand
TTAATGTACATCTTGTGTTATTTTTACTTTAAAATTTTTTTGTCATAAATGTTTGATGTTTTAGTGTCCTTTGGGGTTAGCATGGTGGGGTGTTACATGGGTTGTAGGTTTCTCATTGTTTTTAGAACCTAGAATCTTATAAAACAGTATGAATGTCTTCAAAATCTTTTGTTATTAAAACTATAGGAATGTAATGAAATACAGACCATTTTATAAACACCCATTATTTTCCAACAACCTTTAACACTTTGTGTTTTCTGCTCTTTCATTCTACAGGTTCAAAGTGAAAGGTTGGAGAGTAGGGGGAGACTAAAAAAACATCTAAATTGAGTTGAGGGGTTTCTAATCATTTGGGTTGTTAGTTGTAAGGGGTTCTAAAAAATTATGAGGGTTTATGTTTGTTGTAAAACCTAGTGTTTTGCATCTTAGAATTTTACAAAAGAATATGAATGTCTTTAAAAGCTTTTATTATTTATACCTTAGGAATGTAATGAAAGGCACTATTTTAAAAACAACTATTGTCTTCCAAGAACCATTAACACTCTTTGTTTCACTACTTTCAACAAGTTTACTCATTATCGATGATAATGGCAAGAAATTGGTGTTATTTCTATTTGTAATGCACGCGTACATATACAATCTTAAAAACCATGAGGGTTTGGGTATGTTGTGATGTGGGTTGCAGTTTTATAAACACCCAGTGTTTTCCATTCATTGCATTGCACATCTTTCAAATAAAAAGCATTACTTCACATTGCATAACTAATAAGTAGATGCTCATAGATAGATGACAAAATTTAAATTAAAATATAGTCTTTTTTACATAGTCAACCTAAAAGAAATTATGCAGTTACTTTACATTACATAGGTAATAACTATAACCCACAACTATAGGGAAGTCCGCCTGCACAACCAAGTACTATTCTCAAATATATTAATTCCTTCATTCTAGAGTGATAATTGCATCTTCCAATTGTATTTTTTTGTCATGGCATTCCATTAGAGCATATTTTTTTGTGTTATTTTTTGAAACAGTTCACTACCTTGTCTATAAAAGCATAATAGTAACCAACAGTAGAGAAAAGGAAGTGAACTGCTTGAAACAATGACTAAAAGAAATGTGGTCTCATGGTCAATGGGATGCCATGCTAAGACATAGACAAGGAAATGAATTATTTCTTTCTATGATTGCTTATCTATGGATTTGGAACCTCTGAAATGGGGGATATGATGATTAAGTTCTATAACAACCACTTTCAAATTAATTCCACTCAAGGATAACCCTAGAGATCTCAGTGCAAAAGAGAAAGAGATCTTGCAATAGGGCTATCCTAGGGGCTAAATATGATCTAATGAGGAGTTCACCACCAAGTTTAGACTTGGAAAAGATAATGAAATACAAGATGAAATTCCAAATTCTAATTGAATTCAAACTAACACTAAATGACCTAGAAAAGTGAATGAAATGCAACAGAAAACTGTAAAATAGAAAGTGTGAACCTAGGAATCTGGAGAAGGAAGAATGGAGGTCTGGAATTCTTGAAAATATGCTTTTATTGTTAACTTGGACTCATTCACCAAGCTGGGTGAATCAATCCAGTTTCTAGGAAAATGTGCAAGAGAAAAAATCTACCAAAAGGGTATCCAAATCTACAAAATCTTAAAAAATGTACTAGAACTAGGACTCATTTTCCAAAAGTGGTGAATCAGTCCAATTTATATTTTTTTGTAACTTTCAAAGCTAATTATTCTCTTCTTTTTCTGCTCTATTCTTCTTGATTGGTTTCTAGATCTAAATCTTTGATTTGCAACCCATAGGTCTTCTCCAAGGTTCTTCAAGGCTTGATGACAACTTTAACAATTTTGATCACTTGACAAGTTTTCTCCAATCTTGCTCCTTAGGAAATCTGCAACCTAGCCCTGCAAATCACACACAAAGGAGAAGGAAAAATGTTGTTGGGTTAGTGGATAGGGGTTTTTCTTGGTCAAACCCCTTGTTGGTAATTAAACTATGAAATAAAATCAAATATGAATGGGGAATGATGAATGAAGAAAAGACAATGTTGCAACTCACCAAACCCTAGCAATAAGGTGCTGCAAATGTGCTTAAAATGGCTACAATGGATGTACTGCTTGACTCTTGCTAGAATGATGTTGATCTTGCTTGAAACACTTGTCTGAATCATCAACCCTACATCACAATTGTTAGCACAATAACAAACATTATGGATGAAATATTTGACATAATGATTGAGTCTTGAATGTTGCTCTAAAATTCTTGATAATATTCCCTTGAATTCTCTTATGAATGCTCAAATTATCTTGTGAACTCTCTTGAATGCTAGGTGAAAGTATGAGTGAAAGAACCTTGTATTTATACTCAACTATGCAAGAATTCCTGAAATTACAACACTACAAGCCAACATCAGATATAGGAGAATAAAATTGGTCCAGAAATTTGAATTAAATTTGATTTTGGGCCACATGGGACTCATTCTCCCAAGGTGGTAAATGAGTCCCATTAGACATAATCTATGGGACCAAAAACAAAAAGTACTAGGAAATGTGTGAAAAGTAGTTCGGGGCCAAAACATCTAGGTGGGACCCATTCACTAAAAGTGGCAAATGAGTCCTAGATCACCAAATCTATGCCACACAAGCTAGAAACACCTGAATTATTATTGGTCAACATGATTGGTGTTGGGATTATCCTCGAAAAGATACAATAAATGAGGCTTGTGCACGCAAAATAGGGCCATTTAAAGCATAAGAAATCCCAATTATTAATGGCAACCCTAGAGAAGTGTGAAAGTGTGTTACAACACTTTACAACACTCCACAACACTTTAGCAAGGTTCCATTAAAATCCATTAGTTCACAAGGGCCCAAGACTTAATGTGAATGTTTCATCCACATTACAACACTAAATCAAGACAACATTAATCCAAAATCACAAGGAGGGCCCAAACAATCCAGAAAAAGTAGATCCTCCATCTAGCCCCCACCTTAGAGAGAGGATTAACTTGCTTCAAAATCACACTAAAGTAGACCAAGGCATACCAAGAGGGGTCCAAGTGCATCAATGCCAATAATATGAGATAACCATCAAGAGGGGTGATCAAGCCCCCAAGATCAAGATTCCATGGCAAACCAACATAGGCACAAAAGAACACACATGAGAATGATATAAAGAGAAAAAACAAAGATCAAGCATGCACTATCAAACATTAAAGAAAGAAAAAGTAAAAATAAAAGCGAGTAAAATCAAGCTTCGACCATTTTTACATCACAATATGGATCATATCTAGGTTGTTTTTCCAAAAAATGCATACTCACTCTACAGCAACGAAACTCTGGTTATCCACTGGGAGAAGTCCAAAAGGTGAGAAACATACACTCAGGGCTGGTATGCACTCACACACATGCACGAGTGGCTATGGGGAAATTCATGCCTCGGTCGAGCTTCCAACTCAAACCATACCAAAGTATACCTCCTGATAACTTTAATAAGGTGTCACACAAAAAGGGTAGTTTTTGAGCTTTATGAGGCAAGCAAAACTTTGTATGCTTGGAGCTCATGAACAAATAGGATGTCTCTATAGGCATGCAATTTGTGTTGTGCAAGGTGGCCATATAACAAAAAATTCAAAATGCAAAAATAGGAAATGTTCAAAGGAGTCTTGCTTAATTCATGTGAGGTATTTAACTTGGGGAACCTTGTGCCTAATGTCTCCAAGAGAGGACTAATCAAAGAATAGAAAATTCGCAACTTAGGGGATGAAATGTTTCGCATCAATCCACTAAGAGGAATGTAATATGCTAAGAGAGATCACACTCTTGAGGGACATCACTCCCAATGTAATCCACAAAGCAACAAATGCATCGTATGAAATAAGAAAACTACACCATGAACCATGAAGAAGAAGAATGCAAAAGAATAATGACAATGTATGCCCCCACTTTAAAGGAATTTCTAAACACCGTATTGTGAGCAATTACTTTAAAGTAGCAAATGAAAAATGAAAACAGAGAAGACATGGGAGCCAACTTGGAAAGCCCTATGCCAATTCATATGTTTCCAAGTAAAGCTATGCCATGCAAGAGAAAAATAAAAGAGAGGGGTTTCCCCCAAAATGAAAACACCAAACACATAAGGGATCTATGGATCTGGGGTCAGTATGTTCTTTGCTACATTTTTTTTTGAGAGCTCAGAACTATCATCATCCCCCAAATACACATAGAACTAGAAGAATGACACAAAGAGAGCGGAAATAAATAAAACCTTTTGGGTCAACATGGAAGAAACATGAATGTCTCAATGCCTTACATTATCCTTGAAAGTAAAACACAAGACAAATGAAAAAGAAATAAAGAGAAAAGGAAAAGGAAAAGATTTTGGGTCAACATGGAAGATACATAGGGTGTCTCAACACCTTGCATTATCCCCAAAAGGAAAACACAAGTAAAATGAAAAAGAGATAAAAAGCATGAAGTAAAAGATTTATGACATATAGAAGAATGAAGGTACAAATAGAGGAATGTCACAAAGAGAGAGAACATCAAACAAAACATCATGGGGGGATCACATCATGCACATGCAATCATACAAAAGAAAATTAAAAAGGAACAATGCAAGAGACTAGTAAAGAACATGCAAATCAACCTATGAGCAGGTCATTTACCTCCCAATCCCAGTCTATATAAGAGAAAGGTGGACGACATAGCTAAGGGACACTAAAAAATGCATTTCTAGGACCAGGCTATCTAATTCTTTCCCCCACTGAGTGCAAGACAAGAATGAGCCGAGGTAGATGATGGGAAACGTCATGAATTGTGAGAATAGCATATTCTACAACAATTACAAGACAAGGTTTTGAAAGAGATAGGCTATGCAATTACTCGATGGCAATCATTGCCATCAAAGTGAATTTTTTTCAATACTAACTTGAATTCATGACACTCATCAGTAATGTGTCAGAGTGTTCTATGGTATTGACAATGTGAAATTTTTGAATCTTTAGGATATAACACTAGTCTATCTTTCATTGGTGGAATTGTTATTATTTCTTTGTTCAAAAGAATTTGTAGTTTCCTTTCACTTTCAGGTGGAAGACAAGGAAACTTTAGTTTTTGTAACTTGTAAGTCCTCTTGCGCTTGCTAGATTCACCAACTTCTTGAATTGAAAGTTCAGGAGGAGGTCCTAAGGTGATACTCCCATGCTTTTCATTGTTATGAGTCATTGGTTGTTCTTTAGGGACAAGGATATTCATATTAGGAGGAGAATCGAAGATCATCGTACCATCACTATGAAGCCTTAGATATTCTTTAGAAACCTTTATGTTGTTAGAGGGATCTTGATATCCTAACCCCTTTGTGCTTTCATTAGTTGGTATTTTCTCTAGGATTTGGTGGATCTTGAAAAGAGGAAAATGGTGTACTCTCTTTCACTTCTAGGGTTTTGGAACTAAAAGGAGAGAGACCATTTCCTTTCTCTTTACTCAAGAACAAAACCTTGAGATTTCAATGCAAAGGAGATTGAAATATGGAAAAGAGACTGTTCTAGAGATTGAATGATGTCTAATGAAGGGTTCACCACCAAGTGTAAACTTGGAAAGGATAATGAATTGCAAAACATAGTGTGATATGCAAAATGACCTAGAAAGATGAACAAAATGCAGTAAAAAGCTATGAGACTGGAATTGTGCACCTGGAAGACTGAAAAAGGCACAATGGAGGTCTACCAGATCACTAAAAAATCTCTTGTTGAAGTTGATTGGGACTCATTCATCAAGTTGGGAAAATCAGTCTAGTTTCTAGGAAAATGCACTTGAGCAGGTTTCAGCCAAAAGGGTATCCAAATATGTAAAAATATTGATCAGGCCTATACAGTGGGACTCATTTTCCAATAGTGGTGAATCAATCCACTTCTACTTTTCTAGAAATTATGAACTGGATTTTGTGCCTCTCGATCAACTCTACTCTTTTTGACTGGTTTCTGAATCCGATACTACAAATTGCCACCTATAGACCTTCTCCAAGCTTCTCCAAGGCTCAATGACAACTTTAGTGACTTAAATAACTTGAAAATATTTCTCCAACTTTGCTTCTTGAAAAATTTGCAACCTAAGCCTACAAATCACACACAAGAAGAGGGAAAAGTGTTATGGGGGTTAGTGAATAGGGATTTTCCTTAGTCAACCCCTTGTTGGTAATTAAACCTTGAAATGAAAGAAAATATGAAAGGATGATGATGAATGAACAAAATATAATGTTGCAACTCACCAAACCCTTGCAATTAAGTAATGCAATTATTCTTGAAATGGCTACAATGGATGTGGTTCTTCATTCTTGCTTGAAGGAGATAGATCTTGAATGCAATGCTTGCTTGGATCATGAACTCTACATCACAAATATTAGCGCAATAACAAAAATGAAGAAAGTAATATTTGACATGATAATTGATGCTTGAAGAATGCTCTTGAATGCTTGATAATCTGCCCTTGAAATGCCTTGAATTCTCTTGTGAATGCTTAATGATCTCTTGTGAACTCTTGAATGAATACTTGAATGCTTGGGATGAAAATGAGTGAAAGAACCTTGTATTTATACTTAATTATGCAATAATTCCTAAAATTACAACACTACAAGCTGATATCAGATCTAGGAGAATAAAATCCTACTATAAATTTGAATTAAATTTGAATTTTGGTCACATGGGACTCATTCGACCAAGGTGGTGGATGAGTCCCATTACACATAATGTATGGGACCAAAAATGAAAAGTGTCTAGAAATGTGTGAAACCTGCATCGGGGCTAAAAAGACCTAGGTTGGACTCATTCTCCCAAGGTGGTGAATGATTCCTACACTAAATTTGGGCCAGCCACACAAGCTAGGAACACCTAAATTATGATTGGTTAATGATTGGTGTCGGTATTATCCTCGAAAAGATACAATAAATGAGGCTTGTGGATGCAAAATAGGGCCAATTAAAGCATAAGAAATCCCATTTAGTAATTACAAGCCTAGAGGAATGTGAAAGTGTGTTACAACACTATACAACACTCCAAATAAGGCAAGATTAAGATTAATTATGATTTAAATTATGTTTATTATGCTTAGTTAATTGATGACACCCTAGAAAAGTGTGAAAGTGTGTTACAACACTTCACAACACTTTTGCATGGAACCATTAAATTCCATTAGTTCACAAGGGCCCAAGACCTAATGTTAATATGTTATCCACATTACAACACTAAATCAAGGCAACATTAAGCCAAGAGGACCCAAACGAGTGTGAAAATGTCAAAGGACCCATTTTTCGACACTACAGATCTCATGTTCACTTATATCACATCCTTGTTTACTCAAGATTGTGAATCCTTTTCCATATGTTTCTTCAAGATTGATGGGAGTTTTTGTTACTTTGTTATCATAAAATGGTTGAGTGTTTGCTTGTTTAGAGGAACTAGGTTCAACTTTTGTTTCAAGATGTAAGTAACCAAATGTCTCAAGAGGTGGTATGTAGGAGGATTTGGCTTTTTTATGGATGGATAAAAGGATGTATTAGCTTAGAGGTTGTTAAAAAAATCATTTAGGAACGTATTCATGTTATCATCATCTTCTCCAATGATGTCAACATTACAAGGAGGACATGCATTAGGAGTTGAGTGAGCATGAGTGAGTTCAATTTCGTTAGGGTTATTTCCAAAAGCATAACTTGACACATCCACTAAGGACTTTAATGACATCCAAATATTACTAAAGCACATATCCATGATGTAAATTTTAGATTCTAAACTATGCAACAATGTGAAATGAAATGCTCTAGATGCAATTTTGAACTTTTAGGAATGAACAAGATGAAGTAAGTTAAACTAGATTCACTGAATTGGATGAAATAGAAAATTTGTAAACTAGAATTGAAAGGTAACAATAGTAAACATAATTTTAGAAACAATATTTTGAATGCTAGAAAATGTAGTGCAATATATGCAAAGGGACTGATTCTCCCAGGGTGGTGAATCCCAGTGATGATTTTTTTGAAATTTTTTAGAATTTTTTAATTTGATTTTATACTTTTTATGTTTTTTGATCTATGTCAGATACAAATGTAGAATTTGAATTATTTTCAATGAAAACGTATGAAAAAATGCAAGCTAAAATGAGCTTTCACTAATGCAAAAATTGAAGCCCTAGAATGCAAATTAATCAATGCAAATCCTAATGCAATGTTAATGCAAGACAAATCTAGGATGAAATGCACTCCAAATCAGAATTATGATGAACTCTAAAGGTAGGTTCACCAAAATGGAACCTTGGTAAATGGGGGATATGATGATTAACTACTATCACACCCACTTTCAAAGTAATTCCACTCAAGGATAACCCTAGAGATCTTAATGCAAAAGAGAAAGAGATCTTGCAATAGGGCTATCCTAGGGGCTCAATATGATCTAATGAGGGGTTCACCACCAAGTTTAGACTTGGAAAAGATAATGAAATACAAGATGAAATGAAAAACCCTAATTGAATGCAAACTAACACTAAATGACCTAGAAAAGTGAATGAAATGCAACAGAAACCTATAAAATAGAAAGTGTTCACCTTGGAATCTAGAGAAGGCAGAATGGAGGTCTAGAATTTTGGAAAATCTTCTTTTACTGTTGACTGGGACTTATTCACCAAGTTGGGTGAATCAGTCCAATTTTTGGGAAAATGTGCAAGAACATAAATCTGCCAAAAGGGTATCCAAATCCACAAAATCCTTAAAATGTACTAGAATTGGGACTCATTCGCCAGAAGTGGTGAATCAGTCCATTTGGGATTTTCTGCAACTTTCAAAGCTAATTATTCTCTTCTTTGTTTGCTTTGTTCTTCCTGATTGATTTCTGGGTCCGAATCTTTGATTTGCAACATGTAGGTCTTCTCCAAGGTTCTTCAAGGCTTGATGACAACTTTGACAATTTTGATCACTTGACAACTTTTCTACAATCTTTCTCCTTAGGAAATCTGCAACCTAGCCCTATAAATCATACACAAAGGAGAGGGGAAAATGTTGTTGGGTTAGTGGATAGGGGTTTTCCTTGGTCAAACCCCTTGTTGGTAATTAAACCTTTAAATGAAAGCAAATATGAATAGAGAATGATGAATGAAAAAAAGATAATCTTGCAACTCACCAAATCCTAGCAATAAGGTTTTTCAAATGTGATTAAAATGGATACAATGAATGTGGTTCTTGAATCTTGCTAGAATTATGTTGATCTTGCTTGAAACACTTGTCTGAATCATCAACCCTACATCACAATTGTTAGCACAATAAAAAACATAATGGATGAAATATTTGACATGGTGATTGTCACTTGAATGCTACTTTAAAATGCTTGATAATATTCCCTTGAATACTCTTGAATGCTCTTATGAATGATCAAATTCTCTTTTGAACTCTCTTGAATGCTAGTTGAGAATATGAGTGAAAGAACCTTGTATTTATACTCATGTATGCAAGAATTTCTGAAATTACAACACTATAAGCCAACATTAGATGTAGGAGAATAAAATCCCACCAAAAATTTGAATTAAATTTGATTTTAGGCCACACAGGACTCATTCACCCAAGGTGGCGAATGAGTCCCATCAAACATAATGTATGGGATCAAAAATCAAAAGTTCTTAGAAATGTGTGAAAACATGTTTAGGGCCAAAAGATCTAGGTAGGACACATTCACCCAAGGTGGTGAATGAGTTCCAAATCACCAAATTTGGGTCACACAAGCTAGAAACGCCTGAATTATGATTGGTCAATGATTGGTTTCAGGATTATCCTTGAAAAGATGCAATAAATGAGGCTTGTGGATGCAAAATAGGGCCTATTAAAGCATAAGAAATCCCAATTATTAATGACAAGCCTAGAGAAGTGTGAAAATGTGTTACACTTAACAATACTCCAAATAAGGCAAGGTTAAGGTTGATTTTGATTAAAAATGGGTTTATTATGTATAGCTATTTGATAAACCTTAGAAAAGTATGAAAGTGAGTTTCAACACTTCACAACACTTTAGCAAGGTGCTATTAAAATCCATTAGTTCACAAGGGCCAAATACTTAATGTGAATGTGTAATCCACATTGCAACACTAAATCAAGGAAACATTAAGCCAAAATCACAAGGAGGGACCAAACAAGCCAGAAAAAGTAGAAGGGTTACTTTTTTGGTGACTCCAAGATTTCCACTATATTTTGGTAGGCATTCTCATCTCCCACTATTTTTTCCAAAATAATTGTATATAGTTAGCATGATAATTGCAAATATATGATGATAATTAGACTTATATTTGCAGATGGAGAGCCCCTAACCAAATTTTGTTATAAAATGGGAAACACCTTATTTAAAAAACAATGCAATTTGTCTCACAGATATAAATTGTCATCTTTAGTAGATGTATCAACAATATATTGTGAAACTATACCCACAACTATAGGGAACTCCACCTATGCAACCAAATACTATTTTAAAAGATATTAATTCATTCATACTAGAGTGAGAATTGCAATTTCCAATTGAATTTGTTTGTCATGGCATTCCAAGAGACCACATTTGTTTGAGGTCTTTTTTCAAACAGTTCACTACCTTGTCTATGAAAGAATATTAGTAAGCATAATAGTAAGCAAAAACCTAGACAAGGTAGTGAGTAGTTTGAAAAGTGCCTTAAAGAAATGTGGTTTCATGGTGATTGGAATACCATGACAAGCCATAGACAAGGCAATGAACTATTTGTAAGTATGATTGCTTATCTATGGCTTGCCATTGTGTTTTGGAAGACATATACTCACCTCACACCATGTTTTCCAACTTGAAATCATAGAATGCATGTGTATGGTTGTTGGAAAACATTGTGTGTTTACTATCAAAGCATAATAGTAGATCTATATTGTCATGGCATTCCAACACCATGGTGATTGGAATGACATGACAAACCATAGACAAGGAAATGAACTAATTCTATGTATGATTTCTTATCTATGGCATGCCATTGTGTTTTGGAAGACATATACTCACCTCACACTGTGTTTTCCAACTTGTTTAGACACTATCTATTAATATGGTTTTTGAAAAACATTGTATGTTTACTATCGAAGCATAATAGTAAATCTAGATTTTTTGTGGCATTCCAACACAATGTGGGTAGGAATGCCATGACAAGCCATAAACAAGGCAATGAACTTTTTCTATGTATGATTGATTATATATGGGTTTCCATTGTGTTTTGGTAGACATATACTCACCTCACAGTGTTTTTTCCAACTTGCTATCATATTATGCATGTATATGCTTGTTGGAAAACATTGGGTGTTTACTATCAAAGCATAATAGTAAATATGGATTTTCATGGCATTGCAACACCATGGTGATTAGAATGCCATGCCAAGCCATAGACAAGGCAATGAATTGTTTCTATGTATGATTGCTTATATGGGTTGCCACTGTGTTTTGGCATACATATACTCACCTAACAATGTGTTTTCCAACTTTCAATTATATTGTGGATGTATATGCTTGTTGGAAAACATTGGGTGTTTACTATCAAAGCATAATAGTAAATATGGATTGTCATGGCATTGCAACACCATGGTGATTGGAATGCCATGACAAGCCAAAAACTAGGCAATGAACTATTTCTATTGCTTGTCTATGGCTTTCCATGGAATTCCAAGACCATGGTGTTGGAATGCAATGACAATCCATATTTAGAATTATGCTTTGATAGATTTTTTCAACAATCCATATTTACTATTTAGCCATGGTGTTGGAAGCCATGAAAATCCATATTTACTATTATGCTTTGATATTTTTTTTGCAAGAATGTATAGCTTGTTCAAAAGAATTTGTTTTAGGCTTTTATCCATAGCAACACGGTAGTGAACTATTTGATAGAATGCTTTCATAGACATGTATGAAAAATGTGGTGGCATAGTGAATTGTTTGATAAAATGCCTCAAAGAAATGCATTCTCATGGTAATGGAATGGCATGGAAATCCATATTGAAACTAATACAATATGGATTGTGATGGAATTCCATCACCATGAGACCATATTTCTTTGAGGAATTTCATCAAACAATTCACTATACTACCACATTTTTCATACATGTCTACCAAAGCATTTTATCAAACAGTTCACTTCCTTTCTACTATGGCTAAAAGCCTAAAACAAGTTCTTTTGAACAAGCTATGCATGCTTGCAAAAAATATATCAAAGCATAATAGTAAGCAACAACATAGACAAGGCAGTGAACTATTTGATAAAGTTCTTGAAATAAATGTGGTCACATGGTGATGGAATTCCATGATAATCCATATTGCTACCTTGTTGCTGTATGGATTTTCATGTCATTCCATCACCATGAGACCACATTTCTTTGAGGCATTTTATGAAATAATTCACTGCCTTGTCTATGCACTACCACATTTTTAATACATGTCTACCAAAACATTTAATCAAATAATTGAGTGCCTTACTGCTATGGCTAAAATCCTAAAACAAGTGCTTTTGAACAAGATACACATGCTTGCAAAAATATATCAAAGCATAATAGTAAAATATTGAACATAGTAAACCTATTAATGACAGTCCAAAAATCCAATCACATGAACTCAACCATGTTCCCCTTAAAAGGCAGTTTAATTACACTCAAGCATAGAGTATTCATCATGATAATGGGAAGTTGTTGAAGCTTTAAAGGTTGAAATTGAATAAGGAGAAGCCTATATTATTGAGATTGAGACTTTTGGACAAGCATACGAAGATAGCATGTCATGGATAGTGTTGAAAGCCAAATAGGAAGCAATGCAAAGGCCTAATATGATAGAATGGTATGAATGGATAGGTATACCAATCTTCAAGAGTGAAATGATAGAGTATAAAGAAGGAAGGAGATAGAGGAATACTACAAAATAGACATAAAACAACTGTTTTGAGAAGGACAGTGTCATGAAGCATATAGAGAGGTTTGTTATATGACAAGTAGCCTTAGGGAAAATGAAATGGGGATGAGAAGTCATAAGACAAAGGCATATGATAGTAAAAGGGGCATGAACATGCATCAAAGCATTTTATAAATTGAATTTTATCAACTTGGTTGCATTTACAAGTGCCCTAGTAGACTATTGGAGTAAGTAGTAGGGGCGGTATTATATAAGTTATTGACTTGCTAAGCCAGTTAAGCCAAGGAATAGGGTCAGTTTCTAATGAGTTTTAAACCATCAAGACACAACTAAAGGGAGTTCCTTTCCACCGATTACAATAAGTCACCAACCAAATATAACAAAAAGTAAACCTATTATAAACTTTGAATAATGAACCTCATATAGGGTTTAAAAAAAACTTGCAAGCAATGAAAGAACCCAAAACAACTTCAAACAAACTCAATGGGCTTGAAAACATGTAATTAATATGTAACCTTTGATGTAGAATATTATGCTTTTGAAATTGGTTTATATCCTTGTAGAAGCATGAAAATCTCATCAAAAAACACCAATCATGTCTTTATACCAAAAACCTGTCCACTAATACTTTTGAGTCACAACATCAAAATGTATTAGCCATCAAGAATAAAATTTGAATGATGAATGTGCAATGAGTACTTTTTCAATACCTATGACTCTATCAATTTTTTTTAACAACTATCAATACCTTTTGCACCAACACCATGTGAACAAGTAATGAAAGAACAACAAGGACATTGACATGAATATCAACAACCACTTTAGTTTTATATCACGAAATGAATGAATAATCTCTTTGAAACCAATCCATGACAACACAATGAAGCAACTCACTTTGCATGTAGTTGGCATCAAATACCTTTTGCATTACCAAATCTATTTACCTTTGACATTAATGAAAAACAACATCAACATAGACATGTATGAAAAATGTTGAAGTATACATAAGGCATGTGGTATGTTTGAAGTATACAAGTACAACTCAACATTGTAACTCATATGTTTTTCAGTCACAACAACTGAGAACACTTTTCAATCAAGAAGAGACATATTTCAAACTTCTATATGAACATGTTAACACTTGAGATCTGTAAACACCAATTGTAAACCTCAATTGTGTCTAAGAGCTAGAAGATAATGCATGCATGAAATGAAACAAACTCACATTGAATATGGACTCTTGATATGGTTGTTTCCCTCAATATTTGATTACATAACCTTGATATTTCCTTGATATTGATATTCATATGGTATAGTGTCAATCTTGTTATGATAGATAAAGGTATGTTTGAACTATAGATAGATAATTATATGAAAGATTTAGAAATATGAATGGCCTAGGTGGATGCAAAGAAGAAAGGAATGTCACACATTGGTTAGATGAAATAAAAGCATAGAAATGGGTTATCAAAAGTATTTGATATGGGAGGAAAGGATATGAAAGGTTAGATATGGAAATTAATGGAATGGAAAGGCTATGAAGTGATCATTTTTGAGTTGTGGATAGAAAATGATATGCAAGATTTAGAAATATGAATGACCTAGGTGGATCCAAAAAAGAAAGGAATGAAATGCATTGATGTGATGAAAAGAAAGCATATAAATGGCTTATGAAATGTATTCAATATGGGAGGAAAGGATATGAAAGGCTGGATATGGAAATGAATGGAATGGAAAGGCTATGAAGTGATCATTTGTTTCATCATAGAGTGGAATGAATCCCCCTGTTATTGGTTATGATTTTTGTAATAATCATAGGACAGACTAACTCAATACACACACATAAGAAAGACTCATACCCCATTCCTCACTCTCCTTCGTAGACAACAAGGTGTAGAGATCCTTGAGCTTCCTCAGAATGTGACAAGAAAAGAAAATATATAAAAATATAATGATATTGATGAAGACAAGAGATAAGATTAAGATAAAGCACAAGTTGTCATGCATGAAAAATGAAAATGATAAATATGCAAGATCATCATAATGAAAAATTCAAATGCTAATGCATATGATAAGGACCAGTGCACAAAATAGTTGCAGGATGGAAAACACAGTGGGTTGTGACTCAATAAAGCCCAATGTTTTAAAATATTAAAGATTTTATGGTTTGTTTAAATGTGTTTCTCATAACAATGATAACACAATGATAAATAAGAATTTAAATGATAATGATAAATAATATCTTATTCCTTAGTCAAGCTGAAATGAAAGGAGATATGGATGGATAGGATCAATGATATGGGTTAATGATAGGAGATGTAAGGATACACCCTATATGGAGGATGAAGATAGATGGATCAAGATATGGAATGCTATGGGTGGAGGGAACCAATGAAAAGGGAACCCAAAATGTTTTCTCTTATACAAAGGAGAAATATAGGACCTATGGAGGACTCCAAAGATGGCATGTCAAAGTAATAACATGCCCCCATGGTAAGAGGTATGAAAATTTATAATGACATGACATGGATATGGAAGATAAATGGATATGAAAGGAAACATGAGATGGACGACAAGTGATATGGAGGATGGAAGACACATGGTATAAAGCATGCATTAGATACTTGTTCTTGCTATTTTTCCCCAATACTTTATGCAAGATCAAAGGAAGGTGGATGGATAAAGTGGATAGCATGGAATATAAATGAAGGAATATGATGGCTAAGTGAAAATAGGATAATCAATAATGTATTGTATGAATGGAAAAGTCTTGCCCCCAAGTGTACAAGCAAGGGTACATGGATGGATGTGAAAGCTAGTGGATATGAATGGATATGAATGGCCATGGAAATGGAAGCCTATTGAAATGGAAGCCGATGAATGTATATAGATATGAATGGAGGACTCAAGTGTCTCTTTGCAGAAGATAGTACCCTAATGACTAAATGTTTCTTATAGACCATGGCTAACATGTTCCCACTTAAAGAAATTGGTATGGAAATTGGTAAAGACAATGGAATGGATAAGGGTAGGAAGAAGGGGGTTAAGGCATGCAAAGGATTTGATTAAAGGTATGGAATGAGGGATGAAGGTTGGATGTAAGTATGGAATGGAGTCGTTATGAGGGAATGTGGGCAATAACAACATTTGCACACACATTGAAGGGTGGTGAAAGTTGAAGGACTGAGAGTGGGTTGGGATAATAAACTTGGGAATATAAGGACCGAAAATGGATTTGGAGGAAAAATAATGGAGGAATGGATGATGGTGGAATAATGGAGTCTTTTGGATTAGCAAGTTGGGATACCAATTTTTATTTTTTATTTGAATGCATGGATTCTTTTTCTTTCTTTTGAACCCACATTGTTTTCACTTTTGATTTTTCTATATAGCCTTTTCATTTTTTTCTTAATTAGCACCTTCCATTTTCTTGGAAGTGTTTTTCTTTTGATTGTGGAGAATATTTTTCTTTATTTTGGCATGTCTTTCTAGTGAGACATGATGATATTTAGGTTTTTGTGGATTCTTCAATTTATACATTTCTTATTTGGTATCACAAGTGCTTGGATAGGCCATAGAAGGATTTTATGAAAAAAGAGGATTTTGAAGTTTAAGCTATTGGAAGGAATTCAAGGGTATGTTCCTTTGCTGTTCTTGAAAGGGCATGTAAGGATATGCATTAGGAACACATGGGCCCATGATGGATGGAAGGGTTGATGGAAAGGGTCCAACAATAGATGGAAAATATAATGGAGGGGGTGGATGTATTGATCTAAAGGGAGGCCTTTTGTGTTTGAAAGAGCTACCAAAATATTGAGAAGGAGGTATGTAGCCAAGGCCATAAGAATTTAGATGTGTTTTAATAATATGGTGTTTAGGTAAATGGAACTCATGAAGGTGTGTGATATTGTAGGATAAAACCAGCTTTTATAAAGGTGGATGAACCGAGGTTATATTTTTGTGGTTCATGAATGGGATCTTGCAAAAAAATTGGATTGTCATGTGATGTGAGGGAAATGAGTATACCTTGGGGGTCTTGAATTTATTGAATGGATGGAAAGCTTTATTGAATTAATTTATACTCTACGAGTATGGATGGAAAGCTTTATTGAATTAATTTATACTCTATGAGATGGTATGGCATCATGACATGGAATGGAATGATGAGATGGACTGGGATCATGAGATGGAGTACTTTGAACTTCACATAAAGGGGGATCTATGATATCATGCTTTCAATCAATGAGATCAAGTGAGTGACATGGTTGAATTTCTATAGGTGCTACGAAAGTTGGAAAACATGAAATGGATGTGGTGGATACACATGGGATGGATGAGGTGAAAGTGGGTGGAACTAGAAGACTAGGACTACCATTTTGTGAAATAGGATTTTGCATCGGGTATTGTATTCCTTTTAGGGTGAATTTTGGTGTTCCTTTAGTGAAATAGTAGGTTGAACATGGAAGACATTTTTGTTTCCCTTGTCAATGGAGGAAAAGGATGGCATGGAGGGTGACATGATTTGGGTATAAGTTTCAATGGTATGAGTTGGAGAAATTTGAAAAGATGTTGAGGTATGAGATGGAAGATGGAGGATATGTTAGGCTCATCTTGAACCATGGTTTTATGTTGGTTTATGGTTTTTCTTGCTTGATTAAGATTTAGATCTTGAATACCCCATCCCAGTATAAAAGATCATACACACCTCCAAGCATATATACATTATAATAAACTATGGTCTTCAAACATATCATTTGATGTTTGATAAATGTAAAAACAAAAATAATTTTTATGACAATGAAACAACTTGCTACAATGAACACTTTCTATTCTATACACTATAATAATGTATTTAAGTCCACCTTCACATTGCAGGCTAGAAAACATAGTGGGTTGTGACTGACTTCTCAATTCCTATTCTATAGACTATAACAAAATAATGTATTGAAGTTCACCTTCATATTTTATAACAACCATTGGTTTGAGTAAACATTGCATTTGAATATCTCCATACGTTTGGAACAAAAAATGCACATAATAGTTGCAGGTTGGAAAACACACAAGGTCTTGACTCACTTCTCAATTCTTATTGAATGCTCAAGGGTGTAGAGTTCGAGGTGGAGTTGCAGTGTGGAGGATACAAAAAAGTAACCAGATGGAGGTGAGGTTTGACTAACTAATTGGTTTGTTGCATGTAGAGGGTTATGGAAGAGTATGCAGGATGTAGCTTGTATAGCATGTAGTGTTTTACAACTTGAAATTATATGTAGATAGTATGGTTGTAATGAAACTCTTGTGATTTTTAGACATTAAGAATTTAATGAAAGTCACCTACAAAATTTATAACAACTCTTGGGTGGACTAAAATTTGGGTTTGAAAATTGTCATATGATGGTAAAATAAAATACACTGAATAATTGCAGGTTGGAAAACACAGTGTGGGATGTCAGTAGATGCTTTTATGAATCTTGCATTGCATTTTGATGGGAAACAAGTTGAGTAACACATGTATTGTGATGTTCATCTATTGTTAACGCTTGAAGCTTGCAGATTTATAGCCTTTTTTCCTCCTTGCTTGTCACTTTTGCCAATAAGAAGACCACTTGTCTAAAAAAAAGTCCCCTTTCCAACATCTAAATTGTTGCAAACTCATGCACTACTACATTTAAAAAATCCTCTCCTCCACCAACCTCCAATGTAGCTATTGTTGTGGCATCTTAAACTTTTATCAATTGTGCAACAACACCTTTGACTTTTAATCTATCAGTTGTGTAACAACACCTTTGACTTTTGACCTTTATTAGTTGCACAACAACACCTTTGAATTTTGACCTAACAATTGTGCAACAACACCTTCCATTGTTGTCTTTGTTTTATCAAATTCTTGTATTTTAGATTGTAGCTCTCTCCAAACAACATTAAGCCCCTCTTCTTTTGACCATGATAGCTTCTTCTTGTGTTTTAATTCCTTTTCTAAGTGGTTAATTTTAGTCTTGGGTTGTTTTGCTCTGGACTTTGAGCATTTGCAACTATTATTTTTGTAGTGTCTTTATCATTAGAGTATGCAGATGTTTCTTTTTGCACGATTATTAGGGAACTTGTCTGCCTTTTCAGATAAGACTTCCATGGCTCCACCTAACTGATTCTCTTTTTCTACACTTAGATTTGGTTTTTCTTTTTCCTTATCATCTATTTCTAGTTTTATTTGTTCCATGGAATTGCTAACTTCAAGAATGATTGGCTTCATTTTTTCAATTCCACTTATAGAATCATCCCTCTTTTTCTTGCTTGCACAAATTCATATGCAATAGAAAATCTTTCAAGTTAATCCACTTCTACATTGCCATTTTCCCCTTGCACATATTGCACATGCTCCTTCCTCCACTTCTCATGAGCAGGATCAACCGCTCCAGTCAATACATTATCTATCTCATTCACTTTGGTCTAATTCTTCCCAAGTATTTTTAGAGTAGATTCCTTTTTCATTACATGCTTTCTAGTATGTCCTCATATTTTTCATTATTAGCATGTCATAGAATTCTCATAACAAATATTTTTGGGGTTTTTTCAGATTTCTTGCAAGCAAAGGGATATATTTTTGAATGTATTGAATACTTTCATGTACCTTTGAAACTAATTTTTTCCCAACTTTGAGTGTGTATTTATGATTACATAATCCATATGTTTCTTTTAACAAGTTATTTACAACAAGTGTATTTATGATTACATAATTCATACGTTTCTTTTAACAATTTATTTGCAACAAGTTTATTTATTATTATATAATTCATATGTTTCAAATAAGACTTTCATGTCTCCACCCAACTGATTCTCTTTTTCTGCACTTAGATCTAGTTTTACAACAGTGAGTGGGTTGCAGTTTTTATAACACCCTATGTTTTCCAATATGTAGTTTTACAAAATAGTATTCATCTAACTAAAACCTTTTGTTTTCATAAATGTATTGATATATTTATTTATTTTCTCAAGTAGTGGATGAATCAGTAGCTGCAAGTAAATAACAATTTTTTTCTACATGCCCACAGTGCTATCTATTACTGACACTTTTTCCCTTTTTTTTATAGTACAACTAAAAAATTTGAACTCAAGGATTCACATCGGCCAACTTCCTAGTGACGCTCAAGTAAACAATGATAGTTCATTCACTAGAGAGATGTATTTTTCTTTTAAATTCAATTATCATATGGTGGAGGATGTGATTCGTAAGATTGACAGATTTGTAGAGCCCATGGAACCTGCACTCCCCTATTCTGAGTTTGATGTAGCATGTGGATTCTTGTCAAACACCATGGACCTACTCACAAACTGTACTAAAGTTCACATTCTATGTGCAAAGTATGTGTGGAATTCGGTGGTAAATGAGACATAGCTTGATGAAGCATTCCAAAGATATGATGTTGATCATGGTGTATACCCCATTGGTGTCATATTTTCATGTTTTTTCCTTGAATCATCCTTAGATATGAGGTATGTAAAAGAAACATTTAGTAGTAGCCTACAACATGGTGGTTCTCATTTTTTTGACCAAGCAATTCAATTGCATGGTCATGTGGTGGAACCACACATCGAAGAGGATATACAGGAGATGTACCATACCCTTTGCACACTGCTAGACCACCCCGTACCAATTCTAAAAAATGATCAAAATTTTATTCAGTATCTTGGCTTAGGATGCCCCTGCCATTCAGATCAAGGGACAGATGTAAAGACTAAAAAATATAAAGATCGAATTTGATTAGGATCCACAAAGACTTGTTAAATGAAAAATGGAAACTTTGAATTTTATTTTGCATTACTGTTTTGAAACACTACTGTTGAATGAAAAATATTATGTATTACTCTTTATTACTATTTATTACAAGAATACTATTTTGTAAAACTACAAATTGAAAAACATAGGGTGTTGTACAAACTACAACCCACTCACTATTGTAAAACCAGATCTACTGTTTTGAAACACTACTATTGAATGAAAGATATTTTGTATTACTCTTTATTATTGTTTATTACTACATTTTGTATTACTCTTTATTACTATTTATTACATGAATACTGTTTTGTAAAACTATAGATTGGAAAGCATAGCGTGTTGTAAAAACAACAACCCACTCACTGTTGTAATACCAGATCTACTATTTTGAAACACTATTGTTGAATGAAAGATATTTTGTATTACTCTTTATTAATGTCTATTACTATATTTTGTATTATTGTTATTACTTTATTACTGTTTATTACTATATTTCAATATGGACATTTAAAGGTGAAGTACATCAGATATATATAATGCAATATCATAGGTACAATTAACAAGGTATGAATGAGGGTATGTAAAGGATCATCATGGAAAAAATAGGCCCTTAAGTGGCAAAAAATTGAGAAAAATAAAAGTTAAGCAACTTGACATAAAAATTTGAATAAGTTATCTATATTATTTCAAAAATATGTAAAAATAAAATATGTAGCAAATTGAATGTAGTTTCTAAACTACTAGGTTTTTTTTTAATCTATTTGGTGAAAATTTGAAATTTCAATGTAGTAGTACTTAAATTTTGGGAAAAAAAGTGTTTGTCTAACCACCTAACCACAATAAAATGAAAATATTTTTTATAAGATTTTAGATATAAGTAGAAGACTCATGTCCCAATGTGATGCATTTTTTTTTTTTCCAAGTAAATAATTAATTATGAATTTTTTATTACAACTTTTTAAAAATATAAAACTCGTATGTCTGACCACCTTAACTTGGTCAAAACTACATGAATTTTTATTTTTTTTAATCCTATAGTATGTGAAGCATAGAATGTGACACATGTTTGATTCAAATAATGTGATACTATTTGAAAGCTGTAGATGTTTTTCAATCAGCCTATCAATCAAGACTTTATTCATAATTCAAATATAAAATGAATAATAATTATTTATTAAATTCAAAGTAAACAATAATTTATATTAGTGGAAAGATGGGAATCTCCTTTAAAAACCATTTTCATTTCATCAATTTTGGGTAAAAAAAAGTTGTCAGCCACATACCATACACATACCCATCATAATGCCATTTTTTGGCCCATCATGATCCTACACATACCCATGAGCAAGAAGTTTTCAATAGATTGTGTCACGAACCTTGAAGAAATAGTAGGAAAATCACCTCAAGATTTAAGTAAACCTATGGTCAACACTCTCTTTTCCATTATCAATTTTATTCCCAATTTCATCCATGAAGAACATCCTCAACGTATAGATCCTACTGTTAGCCATAACTTTACTAGGTGTCAAGGATAGCTTCGAGTTTTTACCTAAGAAACAATTGACAAAATCTAGCCTTACTAGATACAATGTGTTGAAAAGCTCTTTGAAGTTATTCTGGAAAAGAGTTATTAAGAGTATAGTGTGTAGTTTTGAATTTACCTTTTTGCATGAATTCCATATCTTTAATCGGCTATTTCAAGCTCGATGACCTTCATCAAGAACAAGTAGACCTAGGCTCTCTAAAATTTGTTTTCCAATATGCTTAGCCTCTTTAAGAAGGCTCACATTTTTCTCACAAGTTAGGTATACAAAAATATTGTAGCCAATAACAAGCACACTTTTTCTTCTATGTCACTCATGAAGCATCACCAAATACCTCAAATTTTTCAAATTTTTTTCCATGATCTAGTTGCTCTTAGCCAGTTTTATAATCTCTTCATATTCATAGTTTGAATGAATTTCATTCCAAAAGGTTGTTGATCTTGTTAGAACCAGAATTTTCATAAAAAATCCAAAGCTTTTATCATTGGAAATCAAGAAATTCATACCACCATTTTCATAAAAAAAATCACTTTATAGCCATCCACAAAACTAAAATAGTCCTTTACCACCATATCGCTACCTCATTAAACACTATTAATAACCTTTACCTCATACCTCCTTAACGTAGCCCCTTGCATAATGGCTTGCGGTAGCATGGTAAAGAAGACTTACATTATACCCTTTTACTGCTATACCATGGAGGGTTAAAACTTAGCCTGCGGTAGGATGGTATAATGATCAATATTAACAAGAGACACCCCCATACAGTGGAGAGATGGAACACAACCCATGGTAGAATGGTGTGATAAAGAACAAATATAAAAGGAAACTGCTATACTGTGGGGGGTCAGAACAAGACTTGTGGTAGAGTGGTATACTAGAGAATAGTAATAAGAAGAGACACCACCATACTGCGGAGGGTTGACACATATCTTGCGGTAAGGTGATATATAAAGAAAAGTAATGAAGTGACACCACGGTACTGCATGAAGAAGAAAGGTAGCCTGTGGTGGAATGATATAGTAATATATAAACCAAGGGTATACCATGGTACCACAAGGGGGTGAAAAATGGGGTCAATCCCTTAGCAAAATTGGGATAAAGTTGAGCTAAAAGCTCATGATTTAAAATAAATTCATGAGGAAGTGGTATCTCTTTAGGGTCCACTCTAGCATCTAAGAGTTCATTAATAGGTAAAGAAACGTGTATTTGGTGTCCTGCCCAAGATAGAGACCCAAGTCCTAGTAACCCTGCTAAATGGTGGTTTAACATGGATTCTACATCTTGGAACCAAGCCAATTTTGGAGCAGCTTTGTGATAACGGAACCAACCAGCAAAAAGCATTAACACTGCAAAGATCAATGCACCAATTGCAGTGCAGTAAAGTTGTAACTCATTGGTTATTCTAGATGCTCGCCAAATCTGGAAGAACCCAGAGGTGATTTGTATTCCTTGAAAACCTCCACCTACATCTCCATTCAAAATTTCTTGACCTACTATTGGCCAAACTACCTGAGCACTAGGTTTAATGTGAGTAGGATCGCCTAGCCATGCTTCATAATTAGAGAAACGAGCGCCGTGAAAGTACATCCCACTTAGCCAAATAAATATGATAGCTAATTGACCAAAATGAGCACTAAATACTTTGTGGGAGATCTCTTCCAAATCATTGGTATGGCTATCAAAATCAAGACATTCACTGGTTTTTCAAAAATATTTTATTGGGAATGATAGTTAAAAAGGTTTGAAGAGCAGATTTAGCTAGGACCGAGGTAATGTGGTAAGCAACCGTTGAGACATTTAATTCTTGCTAGTCACATCAATCAGAATCAAAATATGAATTGAGCTCAATACAAGAGATTTGAATGATGTGAATTTATGATTCGAGAATTAATGTGTCTTGGTGAGGAGGTAAATAAAGTAGATTGAGATTTCTCGATCATATCAACAAAAACAAAGTGCAGATGAGCTCAAGGTGCAGAAGTGAAGGGAATTCTCTAGAAAGCAAACTTTATTCCGAGTAAGGTCTTTCATCACTCTTTTATTTCTATAGCAATAGCACCAAAGAAACCAGAAATAGGAACTAAAAAAAGATTAACCTAAAGCTAGTAAACCATCTTTACAGTCTCCATTGCTTAATTTACTACTTGGTTCAACAGATAAGGGGCCAAAGAAAGTATTTAGAGATTTAGCTCAGGGGTGTAGGGACCCTATTATTCCTCATTGTGGGTGGAATTTATACTGGTATTTCTACAGGAACAAAAATAACAAGGTCCTGACATCAAACCCGTGGACACTTGACCTAGCCAAATTGACATTTCCTAACGTTTTCATTAACATCGAGCTGATTAGAGCTCTGGCCAATAGATACCATGCCCCAACAAAATTTTTTAGGCTCCCAGATGGTGGATGTTTGGTAGATGTTTCAAGCAAAGCAATAATTAAGTGTTTCAACCTGAAGAAACAAGTTGTTACAAAAGTGAATCTGGGGAACTTGGAACAAGAGTACAAAAGATTGAGGAGAACTTAAAGGAGTTATGAGCTCCCCTTGCACATGAAAAGGGGTGATTACAATAGGATACTTCCCATCCCCTCCTCAAAAGTACAACCTTTCCCAGTGTCTGATTTTTAGCTCTACTTCAAGAATACATACCATGCATTGTGTCAGGTTCTTGGGATAGATGTAGAGGATAACATGTTAGTAGGGTTGATGAGGATGGCTATGATCATTCAACATCCAGAATCAAATGTTGAATTTAATTTTTCTTCTATGATTGAAGAAAAAATTCATGAGGGATCATTACAGGTGAGAGAGGCTAAGGCTCCCATATCTTTTAGAAAGTATTCTTTGCTAACATGTCATTTGATTTTGTATCAACATGAAAAAAATGGACTAAAAGGATGAATTTGTGCACACAAGAGAATGAAGTAAAACTCCCTATAAAAAATTGGTGCTACGTATGGGATAGTAGATGCAATGAATGTGATTTTTTTGTATTTAGAGATGATTTTGTTATTAGAATAATTGCTTCCCTGGGTTTTCCAACACCAAGATTGCCACAATCTTTGATGGATATCGTGAGGCCAATGCAGTACAAGCCAGACCAAGGCTTCACATGTAATTATGTTGATTGGTTTCTAATGCCACAACATACTATCATCAAGATATACGGTTGTGATTAGGTACCCCACATTTTTAAAAAAATTGTACCTACCAGAATATGTTTTTTGGAGTGCATGTGGAAAATGCTCTGAATGGAGCATGATCTAATGAGAAATTAGAGAAAAGGCACATTCTTGCCTAATTTGACAGTGTTTGAAGAGTTGGCTATTGGATCAAATATGCTTGAGGAGTTGCAAAGATTCATGAGGGTTAACTATCCCCTCAAGTCTGGGAAAGAAAGAGTATGTGACCCAGAGGGTTACATTAATATGATCAAAAGGACTTTGCTTACCAAGAGGGCCATATCTAATGTTTTTGACCCTGAAAAAGATGTGATATGGAACTTAGAATATTTTTTGATTTGTTTTAGACAAGAAGGAGATGGATAATATTGAAGAGATGGGAAGAATAGAAGGAGAACATGAATTTCAAAGGGTTCTTTGCTGAAGAGCCCGATCTTCTAAAAAGGATGCAGTTGGTTCTTGGAAAATTTGATAAATTTTACAAGATTGCTCAAGATGAAGGATTGGTTCCAATTCCTACACCCTAACCACCATCCCAACAACCACCACAAGAAGCTTCCATATCTCATACATCACCACAATCACTAGTACATCCATTCCCTCCATCTCCCACACATGAACCCCTAGCCAAGAAGCAGAAAATTGAGTCATTAGTTGATTATGGCTCGAGTGATGAAGAACAAGAAGCAGTATTAACACTAACTCAAATGAAAGAGGTAGTAGAGTAGAAGAAAATCTAAGATCCCCATGATCCTAAACTCAAGATATCAGAAGAAGCTGCAAATGAGATTCAAGATGATGAGAGAGTGGTTGTCTCTCTAAGATTTATGGAGGATGACAATTTCATTCATACAAATTAGTTTAAATATTTTTGGATCAAAATGAAAATGAAGTAGTTTGATGAGAGGTTAAAGATCAATCTCATGGGAGTCGATGATTCAAGACAAGCTGAGATTCATGACCAAACATTGGCCGAATTAAACATTGATTATATTAATGTTACGCCCCAGTAAGCAAGATAATTAGTTTTGAAGAGTGATATATTGATCATACCACAGATGGAAATGTCCAATGTATTTATTTTGGACCAAATAAGATCATAAGATGACCCAATGTTGGTTGCAAAATTTGACTCAGAGGAAGGTGTATCAAGAACAGGGTATAACCCTACCACTCAAACCATTTCCCTATGGACAAAGCAAAAGAGTACAAGGAACCCCAAACTCTTGGATGTAGTACAAGAGATGAGATGGTCAGCCATGGTGAGTACAATGAAGGATACAACTCCAACAGAGGTTGCTACCATAACTATACATTCAACAATGTTCACCAAAGATGTGGTGGAAAAAATGGAGAAGAAAATAACTGAATATGAGAAAAGGTTAAAGTTGTAAAATGATGAAGTTGATAAATTGTTTAGTTGTCAAATGATGAAATTAATAAATTGTTTAGGTTGAAGTTGTCAAATGATGGATTTAATAAATTGTTTAGTTAATAAATATTGAAAATGTTAAGTTGAAACAACAATTGCAACAAGCAACAACAATAAGGGGAGATGAGATAGTTGTTTATCATCCACCTATTCAAGCTAAAGACCCACAGATTCAATAGATGAAAAATGAAATTGAACAATTGAAGAGGTACAATATGAAAGATTTCAAGCATCACATCTTGGATACCCTAAGGAAAATATTGGAGCATAGAATTAAGATATTGAAGGAAAATATAGGTGGGGTGCATGAGAGCTTTAGCAATCTAGTTAAAGCTTTGGAGTAGATAAATGTTAATTCTCCTGTCCTAGAAGAACTCTAGAAGAGGTGGTAGCCCACTTATCACATTGTAACTACTCTGTGCAAGGAAACACAAAGGGATCCAGATGCCCCTCCCAGGCTAAAACCTACTTAGGAAATGGTGAAGGGAGTTATTGAGGAGCACAAGTATTTGACTAATATGAAGAAGAAAGTGGAAAGTAGAAGAAATGCATTTGACTCTATAAAGCACACTTTCAGTCTTTCAGTCATTAAAGATGATAATCAAATAAAAGGTGTGGATGAATGGAAGAACAAGTTTGATTAGATGATTTATCATTGCTTGACTCACATACAAAGTGATGGGGATATCAGCCTTGACAGGTTTCATACTTTGCTTGATGGAATTGTGATATTGGACAATGGATACATAAAATTTGTGGTAGATGTCAAGAACTTGCTTGATAATAGATGGGAAATTCATCTCACCAATCTTATTATTGCCAAATAATTCAAGTGGCCAAATGATTTGAAAATAAGCAAATGGTAGGAGAAGTATCTAGGCTCAAATGAGGACTGATCATCGACATTACAAAGGAAGAATAATCATAAAGTAAAAGCTTTGTAAGTATTATATGACCACGAGCTTCTAACTCGAAGACTAACGGACAGGGGCATATGTTTGTTTTAGTTATTTCAGTTATACTTAATTTCATAAATTATGTTTTGTTACCAAAAGACACAACATTTGGTCTAAAGCTTGTTGCCTCGCATATAAATATGAGAGACCAAGACCAAAAGGAAAGATGAGATTAGATATAGGAGAAAATAATAGGTGAATAGGGATAGATATAATGTCCACAGTTCAAAAGACCATGATGCATGTATAAATTTTGAAGAAGTCAATGGAAGATATTTGATTTTGAAGCCTAATCTTGGTATCAACTGTTTGTTGGAATTATTCGATAATTTTGTTGTCTCTGCTTTAATGCTTCTTTGTTATTTAAGTTGATATATCAAGTATATACGCAATTTATCAATGCAAATTTGTTGTATTTGTGTGATATGATTAATTGGTTCTTTCAAGTAAAGATTAAATCCTTCTAGTCATTCACAGTAATTTGGAAGTGTTAATTGGATCAATAAGAAGAGCCATATAATCATGGTTGTCAATCTATCTCAAGTAGAATTTTTCAACTATTTACCTACATGTTTATACAAGTTATAAATGCATATTAGTGTGCCAAGCAGTTTGAGTTATTGCCATTACAGGTCACATCTTCTAGGTCTTCATTGGGCTCCATATACCCAGCAAGGCACTGGTCTCACCCATTTTATTTATTTAGTTTCATTAAATTCATTTCAAAGCCTCACATCTGTTAACTGAACATATTAAATTTTACCTTGATATTGCTTATACCATTCATACCAAATAGGTCTGCATCTCTCCACTTCTACTTGCCATTGTGGATAGATTACTTGAGTAGGAACCACATTAGTTTAAGTTTGCTCCATTTTCATAGGTATACCCACCTAGGTCTGGTAGAGCCTTAAGAGAAGAAGGTACAAATTCATCGTTTGGCCTTGTGCGTTAGCCTAAGACGTTGTGAGAGGTTGGAAACCTCTTGTGGTTCAAACCTACATTTTGAGACATAATAGTTTGGCGACTCTATTGAGGAGTCAAACCTGAGTCTAAGCCTTCATCATAGAGTCAACCCCTTACATAAGAGTCCACTAGGAATAAGAATTATATAAATTTATCACTTACACATAAGTGAGTGGAGACTTTGATGAAATAAAGTATACATCAAAATATCACAATCATTCACAAAATGCAAGGTAGACAATCCTTGTATAAAGGAGGTCCTAGTGACAACAACAAGTGGACACATAAGAATGATAAAGGTAACAATTCATATGATGATATGTGCATGACAAATAAAGATAAAACATCAAAACCACATTTTGAGACATATAACCGCTATGATAAATTGACAAATGAAAATACCTCAGCATGAGAACCACATACTCCTAAAGAAAAAATAAATCCCTTCTATCAACCAGATCCTAAGAAAGATGAAGAATTCTGGTTAAGCTTGAAGCTAAAAGAGTCAGGAATCAGCAGGAATATGATCATAGAATGGAAGGAAATCAGAATGAGCCCGTTAATAATGTAGCCCTTGAAGAAAATTATGAATTTGTGACTCGTGAGGAATTAGATGCACACTTGAAGTATGAAAGACAAGAAGTGGAAAGAGTAAAAATAGAATATGAACAGATGAGGCTCTAATCAATAAAGGAGCTCCAAGATTTAAATTTGCAGAAAGCCCAAATCAATTCTTAGATGGCTAACCTCCCTAAATATGTGCCACCTCACAGGAAAGGGAATAATAATGTAGGACCTTGAAATCCACCAAAAGCACAACAATATCAATTAGGGAATCAATACAGACAACTACATGTTCCACCAAAAAATCCATCACAACATCCAAATGCTCAACCACCTCATGGCCAAGAATATATGCCACCACCTCATGCACAATACAAAAATCCATTATACCAATATCAACACCCTCAGAACCCACCTCCTCAGTATTACACAACCATGATTAGGAAGTTTGACTTAACAGGATTCCAAATACATCCTTACCCTATGGATAACAATTGTAGAGGTCTCATCCCAAAATTTAAAGGAAGTAGTGCAGTCACAGTTGAGGAGCACTTAAGGAATTTTAATGCTTTTATTCAAGACCTAGATATGCAGTATGAAGATGTATATATGAGGTTGTTTATGATGCCATTAATTGAAAAAGCAAGAGATTGGTTTAATGGTTTACCAACAACTTCTATTGATTCGATTCAGGAGTTTTATGATCAGTTCCTTGAGTAGTATGGGAACCAATGTACACCAGAATTTTCCTTGCATGAATTGATTAGCATCCAATAATATCAAAATAAGTTGGTCTATGATTTCAACCAAAGATTCTCCAAGCTACATAATAAGATACCACCTACATCCAAATTGGTAGATCCTACAACATTAAGTATTTATCTAAAAGCTTTTGATCCAAAGACAAGATATGAGCTTAGAAATAGGTGCCCCAAAAATTTAGCTGAAGCTCAAAAAATAGCATTGACAATTGAAAATAATAGAAAAGCTGCTGGGATGATAAGTATGAGAGATAATCCTAGGGTCCCCCAACAATTCAATAATCCTCAGGATAGGCAAGAAAATACATACATAAATGAAAGGCTCAGGTTACATGACATGCCTTACAATACAAACTAGAAGGATGGAAAGCCTATGATGGATAGGCCTAAGAATAAAGAGACTCATGATCCTTTGAAGAAGAGAGGAGCATACATGATAAACAATAATCCCTAGTGTCAAGTCTGTGATTTGTCATACTCCCCTGATCATTGCATTGTTTCTCAATCATTGCAAGATGAAGAGATGTCAGTAGAAAATGAAGAAAGGGAAAATACAATTTATTTAACTTCCCACACCCTTCATCCTATAGAGAAAAAATATACATCTTCAGAGGAAGAAGGCTATGAATATGATGTTGTTAACCAGAAATACAATATACATACATGGTAGAACAACAAGTATTTTCTGACTCTGAAGAAAGCAATGATGAACATACTCTCCCGGCACACCACCTCAATCCAATATAAGAAGATCGACTAAAGAAGAGATTAAGAAGTTAACTATTGCTGCAGTGGAGCAAGCAAAAAGAAAGTATTAGTTGAGGCATAGAAAAGTAAATGAAGGTGATAGTGTTCCAAGAGGAATATTTGTGAAGGACAAAACACAAGGAGCATTGAAGAAAATAGAATATAAGCAGCCTAATAAGAATGAACAAAAGCAATTTCATAAGGAGGAAAACAAGGAGTTGCATAAGGAAAAGAAGAAGTTTGATCAAACAAGAAAAAAAGAAAAGGAGGAAACTAAAGGAGAGTCATTAGAGTAGAAGAAAATAATCAAAATAGAAGGTACCTCTTTTGACTTCACACAAGCTCTATCCCAAGTAAAAATGTTTGTCCCACTACTTGAAATGATTAAAACTAAGGAGTGTAGGGATAGTTCCATCCAGTTAATATCTAGTGGGAATGATAAGAACACAAACTTTGAAAATAAGGGAACCACTAAGATCAGCAAGAAGCAGGAAAAGGTAAATGTCCCAAAGGTTTTTCTAGGTGATGCATTAATAAATCCTCCACAAGTTGAGCCATTCTTTACTACATTAGTCATAAATAACAAGTTGGTAAGGAATTGTATGATAGACTCAGGTGTTGCCATCAACATAATGTCAGTTGGAGTCGTGAAACAGTTGGGCATGTGGGTGGATACTAACAATGGCAAGTGTTATGCTATGGATAACAGACCTGTCCTGGTGGTGGGAGTTATGAAGGATGTTGAAGTGAAATTGGCTACTTATCCACAAGCAACCTATAATATAGATATAACTGTGATTGATACTCATCATTTTGGAATGCTTTTGTCAAGGCAGTGGACTACAACGGTGGGAGGAAATGTACAATTTGACCTATCTTATGCTACAATACCAGTAAATGGTCAAGAGGTCAAGTTATATAGGGAACCAAGGATGAATCAAATTGTAGACTATATGCTTCAAGATCAATTGAATTATTTTTGTGATGTAGATTTAGGGAGTTTCAGAATAGAACCATCCTAGCTTGAACTAGTCAATACTGATCCAATTGACAAACATGTTTCCAAGAATCATGATGGTGTGTGGAAGATGTATTTTGATGGAGCATGTAGCCAAGAAGGAAATGGATCAAGGATAGTCTTTATTTCACCTAAAGGGACTACATTCAAATATTCATTTTTGCTAGCATTTGAATGTACAAACAATATAGCAAAATATGAAGCCTTGCTAATTGGTTTAAATATGGTTGTTAAACATAAGATCAAATTACTAGTTGTTCTAGGAGATTCTAAATTGATTATTTCACAAATCAGGTCAAGATATGCTGCAAAACATAAAAGGTTGAAACAATATAGGAATGTTGTATGGAATACGATTGAATTATTTGATGCTTTCTCCATTGAATGGATAGACAAATCAAAAAACATAATGGCAGACTTTTTAGCTAATGTAGCCCTGAGAAGAGATGATATCACCTTGGCTAGGGTATCTCAAGTTGAATTTAAAACAAGGCCTACTATCCCTAATAATATATATAGCTGGAAATTTTTCAATGATGATACTGACCTCATAAATTGTCTTCATTGTATAGATCAATATGAAGCTCAAGAAATTGACTTCAATGCTTTTGTGGAGGAAGTAGATGGAAAACAAATTGTATTTGGAAAAGAAGTTGTACAACTAAAAACTAGAAAACTTCCAAAACGGATTGTGGCGTTAGAAATATTATTTGATGGGAATGACTGAGCTCTCATGAAGCAAACACCAGTTAAAAAAGAAGATGTAGAAGAAGTCAATTTGGGGACTGAATTAGCACCCAAAAAGGTATATATTGGAAAGAAAATTAGTCCAACTATCAGGAAAATGTTGATTGCATTGTTGAGAAAGTAAAAGCATGTTTTTGCTTGGTCCTATGAGGATCTTAAGGCCTACAAGGAAGACTTATTTCAACATGAGATTCCTTTAAAGCCATATGAAAAACCATTTCAATAGAAATAGAGGCCCATCAACCCAACCTTGGAGCCCAAAATGCAAGAAGAATTGGGAAAACTCAAAGATGGAGGAATTATCAAGCCCATTAGACATTCAACATGGGTCTCAAAATTGGTCCCAGTAAGAAAGAAAAATGGGGATATTAGATTGTGTGTGGATTTCATAAACTTAAATGTTGCCTCCCTAAAAGATAATTACCCTCTCCCAAATATGGAAGCCATACTACACAGAGTGACAGGGTGTGAGTTGTTGTCGATGATGGATGGATTTTTTGGCTACAATTAGGTCAAAGTTACAGAGTTTGAGAAATATAAAACAACCTTAACTACTCCATGGGGAATGTATGTCTATGTAAGAATGCCCTTCGGCCTCACAAATGTAGGGGAAACTTTCCAAAGGGCCATGGATGTGGCATTCATAGATTTAATCAATGCTATAATGGTAGTTTAAACCAAGATGACCCTCACTGCTTATTCCAAAAGGAAAAAAGATCATGTGGAACACTCAGAGAAGATATTCATCAGAGCTTTAGAATATGGTATTAGCCTTAATCCTAAAAAAAGTCATTTTGTTGTCACAGAAGGTAAACTTTTAGGGCATATTGTGTCAAAAGAAAGAATTAGAATAGACCCTAAAAGAGTGGAAGCCATAGATAAAATCCCCATTCCCAAAACTGTTAAAACCATTCAACCATTTTTTGGAAAAATTAACTGTGTTAAGAGGTTTGTGTCAAATTTTGCTGAGATTGTTAAGCCCATATCCAAAATGTTGAAAAAGGGAGAAAAGATAGATTGGACTACAAAAGCCCTAGAATCCTTCATATCCATCAAAAAGGCCATCAAAGAAGCTCCTATCCTAAAATCCTTAGATTTTACCAAACCATTTCAAATATTTTATTTTGCCTCATTTCACACCATAGTTGTTGTTATGTTACAAAAGAATGATGAAGGCCATGAGCAACCTATATCTTTCTTTAGTAAGTCACTCCAAGGTGCAGAATTGAAATATGATATTATGGAGAAACAAGCTTATGAATTGGTCAAAGAAGCAAAGGATTTCAGGCCATATCTAGTTGGAGCTAAAGTAATTGCATATGTACCACATGTAGATGTGAAAGATATCCTAGTACAAATAGAAGTGATAGGGAAAAGATGCAAATGGATCAATAAAATCTAGGAATTCAACATGGAGATTCAGATCACCAAGCTAGTAAGGGGACAAGGTTTGGCCAAACTAATGGTAGAAACAAACATTGAGGCTAACCAAATCTATAATGTAGAAAAGGAAGATGGTACAATTGCAAGCATTGAACATACTTCCTAGTATACAAACATAGTGTATTATCTCAGGCACATGAAGTACCCTAAATGATTGGATGATAATCAAAGGAGAACATTGAAACTACAAGCATCTAAGTATGTTTTCTTAGAAGGTGATCTGTTTTAGAAAAAACAGAGATGGGGTGCTATTATTATGTCTAGATGAATCACATGTGAAACATGACTTGAGAGAGATGCATGAAGATGAGTGTGGAGGCCATTACTCAGCTAAAAAAACAACACATAAATTCTCAGGGCAGGCTATTACTAGCCTAATGTTTTCAATGATTCTTTTTCATATGTGAGGAAGTGTGAAGCTTTCCAGAAATTCTTAGGAAATATGAAGTATCAAGGAGCCTTACCACTTAGACCTTTGCAAGTAGAAGCCCCTTTTCACCAATGGGGAATTGATTTTATTGGTGAGATACAAGAAAATTCAAGTGGGGGACATAAATGGATACTTGTGGCTACTGATTATTTCACTAAATGGGTAGAGGAAATCACAAAAAAAGCAAGCAACAAGTAGGATGGTAATAAATTTCCTAATGGAGAATATCATAACCAAATTTGGTACACCAGTTAGATTGATCACAAACAATGGGATGTGTTTTAGGTCTGATGAATTTAAGAGTTTTTACAACACATATGGTATTACTATTTCTTATGTTGCCCCCTACAACCCACAAGAAAATGGCCAGGTAGAATCCAACAATAAAAGTATATTGAAAATCATAAGAAGAATGTTATATGGAAATAAGAAAGCTTGGGATTCAAAATTAAGAATGGTTGTATGGACAGATAGAATAACTGTAAAGAAGGAAATTGGGAAATATCAATTTGAGCTGGTATATGGGACACAGGCCAAGATGCCACTTCAAAACTTTTTACCAGTTTATAATTTCATTCTTCATGAAGATTTAGACATTCCAGAACCAATGGAGGAAAGAATGGAGCAACTTGCAGAGCTTGATGAAATAAGGAGGATGGATCAAAATAAAAATGAGAAGGTGCAATCTCAAATGAAGTATATTTTTGATAAGAAGGCTAAAAATAGAAAGTTTGAAGTGAGTGATTTGGTGTTCATGTGGAATGCTAGGTGTTAGGAGAAGGGAAAGCATGGAAAGTTTGAAGCCTTGTGGCTAGGGCCCTTTGTTATCACTGGAAAAGGAGGAGAAGATTCTTATTATTTATAGAACATGTCTGGTGAAGAGTAGGAGTTGCCAGTACATGGGAAATTTTTGAAGCATTTCATTTCTTGAGGAGTACCAGAGGATTAAGGATTGCCAGTGCAAGGACAATTCTTAACAAACCTCTTAAAAATATTTTTTCCATGCACAATAGTTTAGGAAATCATAAAAGGGACTAGGACTTGCTAGTACATGGACAATACTAGATTTTCCTTATTAAAAAACAATTTTTCTTTCCATGCACAATAGTATAGGTTCATTTCCATTTCCATTATTTCCATCTCCATATCCTTATCCATTCAATTCACTCTACCTTCCATCTTTCATATTTTCTGAATTCTTGGTTTGCAACCAAAGATTTTGGATTCTTGTAGTGATTGGTAAATCACTCATCCCCAACTGGAGCCATTGTTAGAAGCAGAATTTTCATAAAAATTCCAAATATTTTATCATTGGAAATCAAGAAATTCATACCACCATTTTCATAAAACACTATTCATAACCTTTACCTCATACCTCCTTACTATAGCCCCTTGCATAATGGCTCACAATAGGATGGTAAAGAAGACTTACATTATACCCTTTTACCACTATATCATGGAGGGTTAAAACTTAGCCCGCGGTAGAGTGATATAATGATCAATATTAACAAGAGACACCTCCATACCATGGAGGGATGGAACACAGCCCACAGTAGAACGGTGTGATAAAAATAGAGATAAAAGGAAACCACTATACCACAGGGGGGTCAAAACTAGACTTGCACTAGAGTAGTATACTGGAGAATAGTAATAAGAAGAGACACTGCCATATCACAGAGTGTTGAAACATATCCTACAATAAGGCGGTATATAAAGCAAAGTAATGAAGTGACACTGCGGTACTGTAGGAAGAAGAAAGGTAGCCTGTGGTGGAACGGTATAGTAATATATGAACCAAGGGTGTACCACGGTACCGTAGGGGGGTGAAAAGTGATGTGAGGTAATGCAGTAAGCAACCGTTGAGACATTGCATGTTTGCTAGTCACATCAGTCAAATTAAAAATATGAATTGAGCTCAATGCAAAAGATTTGAATGATGTGAATTTATGATTTGAGAATTAATGCATCTTGGTGAGGAGGTAAATGAAGTAGATTGAGACTTCTCGATCATAGCAATAGAAACAAAGTGTAGACAAGCTCGAGGTGCAGAAGTCAAGGAAATTCTAGAGAAATTGAACTTTATTTCAGGTAAGCTTTGTCATCACTCTTTGATTTCTATAGCAATGGCACCAAAGAAATCAGAAATAGGAACTACAAAAGCTGAACCTAATGCTAGTAAACCATCTTTATAGTCTCCATTGCTTTATTTACTACCTGGGTCAATAGATAAGGGGCCAAAGAAATTATTTTGTGATTCAGCTCAGGGGTGTAGGGACCCTATTATTCCTTAGTTTGGGTGCAATTTATACTAGTATTTCTATAGGAATAGAAATGACAAGGTCCCGACATCAAACCCGTGAACACTTGACCTAGACAAATTGATAGTTCCTAACATTTTCATTGGCATCGAGCTAATTAGAGCTCTAGCTAATAGATACCATGCCCTAACAAAAGTTGTCAGGCTCCCAGATGGTGGATGTTTGGTAGATGTTTCAAGGGAAGCCATAATTAAGTGTTTCAACTTGAACAAAAAAGTTGTTATAGAAGTGAATCTGGGGAACTTGGAACAAGAATAAAAAATATTGAGGAGAACTTATAGGAGTGATGAGCTCCTCTTGCACATGAAAAGGGATGATAACAACAGGATACTTCCCATCCCCTCCTCAAAAGTATAGCCTTTCCCAGTGTCTAATTTTCAGGTCTACTTCAAGAATACATACCATGCATTGTGTCAAGTTCTTGGGATAGATGTAGAGGATAAAATGTTAGTAGGGTTGATGAGTATGGATATGATCATTCAACATGCAGAATAAAATGTTGCATTTGATTTTTCTTATGTGATTAAAGAACAAATTCATGAGGGATTGTTGTAAGTGAGGGAGGCTAAGGCTACCATGTCTTTTAGAAAGTACTATTTTCTATGTCACTTGATTTTGTATCAAAATGAAATGAAATGGACTAAAAGGATGAATTTTTTCACACAAGAGAACAAAATAAAACTCCCTATATAGAATTGGTGCTACGTATGGGATAGTAGATGCAATGAATGTGATTTTGTTGTGTTGAAAGATGATTTGGTTATTAGAAAATTGTTGCTTTTGATTTTCCAACACCAAGATTGCAACAATCTTTGAAGGATGTAGTGAGGCCAATGTAGTACAAGCTAGACCAGGGCTTGACACATAATTATGCTAATTGGTTTCTAATGCCACAACATACTATCACCAAGATATATGGTTGTGATTAGGCACCCCACATTTTACCAAAATTTGTACCTACCAGAATATGTTTTTCAAAGTTCATGTGGAAAATGCTCTGGATGGAACATGATCTAATGAGAAATCATAGAAAAGGAACATTCTTGCTTGATTTGATAGTATTTGAAGAGTTGGATATTGGATCGGATATGCTCGAGGAGTTGCAAAGATTCATGAGGGTTAACTATCCCCTCAAGTCTGGGAAAGAAAGAGTATGTCACCCAGAGGGTTACATTAATATGATTAGAAGGACTTTGCTTACCAAGAGGGCCATATGTCATCTTTTTTACCCTGAAGAAGATGTGATAAGGAACTTAGTATATTCTTTTGATGTGTTTCAGACAAGAAGGAGATGGATAATAATGAAGATATGGGAAGAACAGAAGAAGGAGAAGAATAAGAATTTCAAAGGGTTCTTTGTTGAGGAGCCTGATCTTCTAAAAAGGATGTAGTTGGTTCTTGGAAAATTTTATGAATTTTACAAGATGGCTCAAGATGAAGGATTGGTTCCACTTCCTACACCCCAACCACCATCCCAACAACCATGACAAGAAGCATCCACATCTCATACATCACCACAATCACCAGTACATCCATCCCCTCCATCTCCCACACATAAACCCCTAGCCAAGAAGCAAAAAATTGAGTCATTAGTTGATTATGGATCGAGTGATGAGGAACAGGAAGCAGTATTAACACTAATTGAGATTAAAGAGGTAGCAGAGTAGTAGAAAATCAAAGAACCCCATAATCCTAAAATCAAGATATCAGAACAAGCTACAGATGAGATTCAAGATGATGAGAGAGTGGTTGCCTCTCTAATATTTATGGAGGATGACAATTTCATTCATACAAATGAGTTTAAATATTTTTGGATCAAAATGAAAATGAAGTAGTTTGATTAGAGGTTAAAGATCAATCTCATAGGAGCCGATGATTCAAGACAGACTGAGATTCAAGCCCAAACATTGGCCAAATTAAACATTGATAATATTAATGTTACCCCCCAGTAAGCAAGAGAATTGGTTTTGAAGAGTGATATGTTGATCATACCAAGGATGGAACTGTCCAAGGTATTTCTTTTGGACCAAATAAGATCACAAGATGACCCAATGTTGGTTGCATAATTTGACTTAGAGGAAGGTGTATCAAGAATAGGGTATAACCCTACCACTCCAACACTTGCCCTATGAAAAAAGAAAAAGAGTAAAAGGAATCCTTGACTCTTGGATGTAGTAAAACAGATGAGAGGTTCATCCATGGTGAGGACAATGAAGGATACAACTCCAACAGAGGTTGCTGCCATAACTATGCATTCAACAATGTTCACCATAGATGTGGTGGAAAACATGGAGAAGAAAATAATTGAATATGAGAAAAGGTTGAAGTTTTCAAATGATTAAGTTAATAAAAAATTATTGAAAATTTTAAGTTGAAACAACAATTGCAGCAAGCAACAATAGTAAGGGATGATGAGATAGTTTTTTATCATCCACCTATTCAAGCCGATGACCCACAAATTCAATAGATGAAAAATAAAATTGAACATTTGAAAAGGTACAATATGGAAGATGTCAAGCATCACATCTTGGATACCCTAAGGAAAATATTGGAGAATAGAATTGATATATTGAACGAAAAGATGGTTGGGGTACATGAGAGCTTTATCAATCTAGTTAAAGCTTTGGAGTAGATAAATGTTAATTCTCTTGTCCTAGAAGAACTCCATAAGAGGTGGCAACCTACTTATCACATTCTAACTACTTTGCGCAAGGCAACACAAAGGGATCTAGATGCCCCTCCCAGGCTAAAACAAACTCAGGAAATGGTGAAGGGAGTTATTGAGGAGAACACGTATTTGACTAATATGAAGAAGAAAGTGGAAAGTAGAAGAAATGTATTTGACTCTATAAAGCACACTTTCATCCCTTCAGTCATTAAAGATGATAATCAAATAAAAGGTGTGGATGAATGGAAGAATGAGTTTGATTAAATGATTTCTCATTGCTTGACACGCATACAAAGTAATGTGGATATCAGCCTTGACAGGTTTCATACTTTTCTTGATGGAATTGTGATATTAGACAATGGATACACAAAATTTGTGGTAGATGTCAGGAACTTTCTCGATAATAGATGGAAAAGTCATCTTACCAATCTTACTGCTGCTCAAGAATTCAAGTGGCCAAATGATCTAACAATAAGCAAATGGAAAGAGAAGTATTTGAGCTCGGATGAGGACTAATCATTAGCATCACAATGGAAGAATAATCATAAAGTAAAAGCTTTGCACAGGTCTTAGATTACCACGAGCTTCTTACTCGAAGACTAACGGACTGGGGCATATGTTTTTTTAGTTATTTCAGCTATGCAGCTTAATTTCATAAATTATGTTTTGTTACCAAAAGACACAACCTTTGGTCTGAACCTTGTTGCCTCTCATATAAATACAAGAGACCAAGACCAAAAGGAGAGATGAGATTAGATATAGGAGAAAATAATAGGCAAATAGGGATAGATATAATGTCCACATTTTAGAAGACCATGGTGCATGTATAAATTTTGAAGAAGTCAATTGAAGATATCTGATTTTGTAGCCTAATCTTGGTATCAACTATTTGTTGGAATTATTCAATTATTTGGTTGTATCCACTTTAATGCTTCTTTGTTATTTAAGTTGATATATCAAGTATATACTCAATTTATCAATGCAAATTTGTTGTATTTGTGTGATATGATTAATTGGTTCTTTCAAGTAAAGATTAAATCCTTCTAGTCATTCCCAGTAATTTGGAAGTGTTAATTGGATCAATAAGAAGAGCCATATAATTAGGGTTTTCAATTTGTCTCAAGTAAAAAATTTCAACTATTTACCTGCATGTTTATACAAGTTATAAACCCATATTAGTGTGCCGAGCAATTTTAGTTATTTCCATTACAGGTCACATCTTCTAGGTCTTCATTGGACTCCATATACCCAACAAGGCACTGGTCTCACCCATTTTATTTATTTAGTTTCATTAAATTCATTTCAAAGCCTCACATCTGTTAACCAAACATATTAAATTTTACCTTGATTTGCTTATACAATTCATACCAAATAGGTCTGCATCTCTCCACTTCCACTTGCCATTGTGGATAGATTACTTGAGTAGGAAGCACATTAGGTTAAGTCTAATCCATTTTCATAGGTATACTCGCCTAGGTATGGAAAATCCTAAAGAGAAGAAGGTTCAAATTCATCGTTTGGCCTTGTGCGTTAGCCTAAAACATTGTGAGAGCTTGGCAACCTATTGTGGTTCAAACCTGTGTTTTTTAGACCTAACATATATGTTTAGCATGTAAAATGGAATGTCAATACTCCAATTCTTGAACTCTCTTTCCTAAGGGAAAAGCTTATTTTTTGGAGAAATAATCAAAGGCCTACTTCTAGGAAACAATTCTGGGTAGGTCTTTAGATAAATTATTTCTCATGCTTTGGGGACAAGAAACAAAAAACTTATAATGAGAAATGTTTTTCCTATGCCCGGAGCATGAGAAATAAGTTTTCTAAAGACCTACCTGGAATTTTTTCCTAGAAGTAGGCCTTTGATTGTTGCTCCAAAAAACATGCTTTTCCCTTGGGAAAGAGAGTTCAAGAAGTGGAGTATTGGCATTCTAGTTTACATTCTAAACAAATCAATGACCTTTTGGAATGAAATTCATTCAAACTGTGAATATGAAGTGTGCTTTTTATTAGCTACAATAATTTTGTATTCCTAACTTGTGAGAAAAATGTGAGCCTTTCTGAAGAGGCTAAGCATATTGGAAAATAACTTTTAGAGAGCCCAGGTCTACTCATTCTTGATGAAGGTCGTCAACTTCGAAATAGTTGATCAAAGATATAGAATTCATGGATCAAGGAAATGGAAATCATGGATCAAAGTTATGGCTAACAACATGATCTATAGGTTGAGGATGTTCTTCATGGATGAAATTTGGAATAAAATTCAAAATGGAAAAGAGTGCTAACCATAGGTGTAATCAAGGGAAAATCAGATAGAGTTAGATGGTTAGATCAAATAACATAAAAATCCAATGATATAACGAAGTACAAAGGAAATCAAATAAAAATGAAAAGAAATATATCACCAAGTGTCTCCATCTTCCATGCTTCACCTTCGTTACACCTTCTTACTTGCTGGAAATGTGTTGCCCTCAGATTCGTCTTCTTTGAGCAATCTAAAATGCCTAAGCCCTACAACAAGATTCGAAGGATTTGATATGCCTATGACTATTGCCAATGTCTAAAAGTCAATGCCTATGCCTAGAATAAATGCCAATATTAATCAAATGCCTATGACAAAATATGTGAAACTAAGTAAATGAATGCCTATAGTAATTACGTAAAATGTCAAGGTATGAAAAATGAGAAGGAAAGGGCATTTTATAGAAAAGGCCATTTCGAACGGATGGACGAGATAAATTAGTGATGAGACCCTAAAACGAATGATCCAGATTACACCCAAGAATCCCTAATTAGGGTTAAGGCAAAATCCTTAATCGAACGGTTGGAATAAAAATAGATCGACGGTGGAGAATAAATGAGACAAATTAATTAGAAAATAAAGATTTTCGAAAAATCAAGAAGATAAGATTACCTGATTTGCAAGATTCAAAAAATCAAAGAGATAAGATTGCCTGATTTGCAAGATTCGAAAAATCAAAGAGATAAGATTTGGACTGAAGATCAGATTTGGAAAATCAAGAATCTGCCCGATTACTTGATTTTTGGAAGATTAATTACTAATTTGAATTAAAATAATTCAAATTATGGATTTCGAGAGATAATAAATAATCTTTTTCAGATTATTTATCAAAAAGGACTGACAGTTAGGATTGACATGACATTTTAAATAATTTAATTTATTTAAAATGAGGAGAATATGAAATTAGCAATTAAATAATTAAATTAAATTATTTAATTCAGCAGATAAGATTAATTAATTAAATAAATTAATCAATTTATTTAATTGGACAGTTAGTGATGTATTAAATAAATAAATAAAATTTATTTATTTAATAGTGAAGGATAATTAAACAGAAAGGGAAATTAAATAAATTAAGAAATTTATTTAATTAAAGAAAGAACTTACATTAATGGCGTATTTAATAAATAAATAAAATTTATTTATTTAATAATCATGAAGAATAAAGGACATGAATTAATTAAATAATTATGAATTATTTAATCAATAGTTGAATGTGGACCAAGGACATAATTAAATGTCTTAATTATGCTAGGACGAAAGTGGTAAAAATAAAGCTTGCAGGCCTAGGTCATTTTTAGGTGTCTACATTTTGCCCCTCTTTGTCATAATGTCGCTTGTCGCATTGTGACAAAGAAAATAAGTCGAAAAATGCCCCAGTGCAAAATAAGAGAAGGAAGAATGACGAGGAGGGTTACGGTATGCCCCCTCGAAAGGACAGACAGGTTCCAAGAACATGGGTGTGCTCTCGAAATTAATGAGAAGACTAGAATATGAAGAGACAAAGAAATGTTATTGAAAAAGATATGGATGATGATATGGATGCAATGCCAATATGAGATGGGCAAGAGAAGATGACATGACTAAAGGAGATGCGTGTAAATTCCTAGACCAAATCCTTCAAACCTTACCATAGGACTTTTAATATTTATTGCTCTTAATCATCATTGGGCAGTAAAAATGACACAAATGGACAACAAACACCATGGTATGATGTAGACCAAGGTGTGCAAGGTCATCCACTTGAAAAATAGATAGTCACAGACAAGGAATGTCCTAACTCATACTAAGGGCGAAGTTGCCCCAGTCTTTTTGTCAAGACAATCCACAGACAGCAGTCAAAGAAAATAAAATAGGCCAGGAGACGTCATCGCACCTCTAAATCCTTCATGGGACATCCTCGAAGTAGCTAGTAACATGACCAAAAAGACATGACAGTAAAAATATAAGACAAAATAGCCAAGATAATCAAAAGATAAGACAAGATAGACCAGAAAGATTAACAGCCATTTTATTTTGTTTGCCAATGTTTGTTTGTCAAAGATTGAATTCTTGTTTGATTTGATAGTTTTGACAGTTTAAGAGTTTTGCCAATTTGACGGTGTTGATAGTTTGATGGGGCCTATTGTCAGGAAGGACACATCCTGAAAAGGCAAAGAACATTTTGATGAGATCTAACTCCAAGAAGGACACATCTTGAAGAGGACCAAAGAGTGACGAGACTAACATTGTTTTGAGTAATATGTTTTGGCAAGTTGATAGATGTTGACTGTATGATTGATTGGACTGTGTTGTCTGATTTTGACCAATTTTGACATTGACGTTTCAAATGACTGTCTTGTGTCTGATTTTAACTATGTTTGACTTATTTGACCGATGTGACGATTATGACAAATGCCATGATTTTATTTAAACCCACCTAAAAGGACTGACCTAATGTCTCGGGGACTCATCGACTGATGGTCTTGCCTACGTAGCAAATGCGCAGGGACAACGTAGTTCGACAATGACATGGACTGACTGACATGACTGAATTTGACTCCATTTTTAGGATTTTGACATTGATTTGGATATTTTTGTGTTTTTCTTCATGACATTTTATGATTTTTAGTTCTTTCTTCAAGACATTTTATGATGTTTTTGGTCTTTTTTCAGGACTTTTTGTGATGTTTTTGTCTTTTTAGGACTTTTTGTGATGTTTTTGGTCTTTTTGTCGTTTTATGATTTTTTTGGATTTTGACGTTTAAGAGGATTGCGACAAATGCAAATAACTGATGCCTACACATGAGAATCCAAGGACAAACATGATTGTGCCCCTAGTCAAGCTGAATACCAATTAACAGGTGATGACAACGTTGTTTGACGTGGGAAGGACGCATCCCGAAACAACATGAGGACAATGACGATAATGTGACAAAAGTATGGAGGTCTACAGCCGGGCTAGGAATGCAGTCAAGTAAAATTTTGGATAATGTGCTTGTATGAATTGGACTCGTTGCATTTGGAATGACTTGGTTAGGGCTAGATGGGATGATGATTATCCTTAGACCGTTTGACAAGGGAAAGCCAAGACAGGTGATAGACATGAAAGGATGAGAGGGTGGCCTTGGTAAAGGACGGGAGACATGAGACTAAGGGAATTGTCATATGATTTTCAATGACTATGTCATATAAGGACAATAAGACTATGGTGGTCGATGACATGATGTTTCATGAATCGTGTATGATCGAAGGATAGACATGTCAAGAGTTTTCCCAAAGCATGATTTATGTGTGTCAGTTTTATGTCAAGACCAAGATAGGTGGGAATGATATGGAAATGATAGGGTTAAGATGGACGGATGTCAATGTCATGAGGAAGGTATGGGAAATGAGACGACTTGCCCCCAAGTGTAAGAGTCCACATAGATGATTTATTTTACACATGACGCCTGTTTGCCAGGTTTTCATCATGGTACTTATCCAGGGCGCCTGTTTGTCAGGTTTTCACCATTGGATGAAAATTTTCTCTTTACTATTTTCTTGATTTTCTAATTTTTTTTGGTGTCACCAAGACGCCTGTTTGCCAAGTTTTCATCAGGGTGACGATTTTTTTATTTTTGATTTTTGATTTTTTTTGTATTTTTGATATTGTGGATAGCCTGGATGCTTTAGATTACCTCTAACTGTTCTGAATCCACTGACGGTGCCGATGTAGAGACTGGTGCCATGATATGCCAATAATGACCTTGCTGAAGGAGTTGTCTTGTCAGGATCGTAGCACTTTTATACAACTGATCGATGTCCTTGTGATCCTTTCTGATACTAGAGTTGGCCTTATCAAAATACGCACATCGCAATAGAGTGCCATGAGAGTCCTTGTGGTAAAGAGTTGCTGCCATGATGTGACGGATTTGTGATGTAGGAGTTTTGGACTTTAGGCGAGATGTAGGATTATGACAGATGATGGTAGATGTGGAAAGGTTGTTTGGACATTTGGATGAATGACTTTTTATTTTCCAAACTTTGGATGATGGATGACAGATTTTGAAGGGATGGTGTTTGGAACCAACACTTTTATATGCCTTGATTAATGACCATTTTGAAGGAGGTGGACATGTGTTATATGTGGGAGTCCTCTTGTCTTGTGGCTCCATATTGTGATTGACTTTTGTACTTGACTTGGTGTCTTTGTTTGATCCATTTTTCTTTGGGATCCATTTTAATTTTATTTGTCCACTTGTCCTTTTGTTTGATTCAATGGCCTTTGACATTTGATTTTGATCTTTTGTCTTGTAAGAATTTTGTTTTTGTTGGTTCCAAAGGGGAGGTTGATTCATGATAGAATGATGGTTTATGGTGTGGGTGGAGGGGGTGTTGGCAGCAATCTTATGACAAGGATTTCTTATGGACTCCATTTTGACATTTGTATCTGACAAGGTTGCCCCTAGTATCGAGGAGGTACCACTGACATCGTTTGATTTGCTGTCTGAGGAATAGCCAAGACCTTGATGTCTATAATTTTCCTGAAGCTGTATTGGTTCAAGAATGCCTTGCTCATGTATGCCTAGTCCTTTGCCTTGATATTGCATGCTTTGACAGATTCTATTTGCGATGGGGTATTTGTTGTTTTGAAAGCAAGATGCTAACCCATCATGATGTCTATGGACACTGTCACCATAATATTTTTGCAAGAAAGCTGCTCGACAAAGATAGATGACCCTAGTTGATAAAGTGTCTTAGCTTCATTTTCATGTTGGACATATTCCTGACTGATGTCTTTGGTCTGATCATGTGACATGTCAGGTTCAAATAATTCTATTGGTGCTTCCAAGGCAATGTCGAAGCCATCATTATGGTCAGTGTCATAGAGTCCAGTAAATTCAGCTATAGCTTGATTATTTTCAAATATGTCCATATTGGAATACTCTTGTGCTTGAGGAATATCGTCTATGTGTCCCATGGAGGCAAGTGTCTCATTTTGGAAACTGTCAATAGTCGAGGCCTGTATAGGATTGAAAAGTATTTGATCATAAATGGTGTAAAGGTCGAGTGGATCGTTTTGGACTTCTTGGTCAACAATAGGGTCTTGGTCAAAAATGAGGTTGTCATGGATTTGGACTTCTTGGTCAATGGTAGGGTCTTGTTCAAAGATGGGGTTGTCATGGATAGGTGTGTTTTGGATGTCATGATTGTCTTGAGGGACTCTTTGAATGGAGTTTAAGATAGGGTCATGGGATGGACTACCTTGTTCTTGACATGAGGGTGACATTATAAGGTTATGCTTTGGGCTTTCATTTTGACATGTATCCTCAAGTTTATTAAATGGGATTTGACTTTGGACTATGATAGAATTTTTATGACTAGATGTGGCTTGTGAGGGGGTGACTTGAAAAGGATTAATGACCAAAGTACTAGGATAGGATGTGGGAACTTGGACTGGACTAGTATGTGAAGGACTAGGATATGACATGGGATCTTGGACTGAATATGTCATGGAGTCTTGGACTGGATTAATTATTGAAGGAGAAGGATATGACATGGAGACTTCAACTGGATTGGTGTGGTATGATGTGGGGACTTGACATGAGTTGGTAGATAGTTGATAAGGGATGTAGGCTTGGACGGGATTGATAGGTGAAGGGTCAGAATATGATGTGGAGGTTTGGAATGGACTAGTGGACAGTTGGCTTCCCTTGTCAAGGTTAGGATAAGGGTGATAAGTGGACGTTTGTTGTGAATTATTGGTAGGATTCATGTCAAGTGACTGTTGATGGTGAGGGTAGACAGATGGAGGTGGCAAAGTATTTATGTCAAAGCCTTGTGGTAACTTAGCCCCTTCGTCCAAAAGCATGGCTAGATACCTTTGAGGGTCACGTAAGACTATTTTTTTTGCAAAGGAGAATATATCAGGATTTTTCGCTGCAGCTTCTATGTCTTTCCAATATGCTCGTCCATTTTGGTCTCTTTGTATGAATGGTTCGTAATTTTTTTGTGATGAAGATGGCATGTTCACGGAAGATTGCATATTCATGTTGTGAAATGGGTCAGAAAAAGTCCAATGTTGGTTTGTGCCATAAGTGTTATTGTCGATGTTGGGATTGGAATCTTGTCCAAAGTTTTCCATTTGTCGTTGTTGTCTTTGAAGCCTAGTCTCAACCGTAAAAGGGATTTGCTCAAATGAGGATGATGAGAATGACAAGTAAATGCAAGGATGACACTAGCCTATGTTTTTTGGATTTTTTTTGGATAAAGGATGACAATGCAAGACTATGTTTTTGGATTTTTGAGAAAAGGGTATGCAATTTGTATGCAAAGTAAGACAAGGTTATCTAAGCACTTCTAAGCTAGGACTTTGTTTTCGATTTTGACTACTAAAGGACTTTGTTGGAATGACAAGTTGACTAGATGTCGAAAACAATTTTTTTGCAAAGGTGTGCTTAAGATTTTCCTAATCCTAAGTATGCAAGTATGGACCTTAAGGACAACATAATGCTGAATGTACTAAACTAAAAGGAATGAGGTATGCAACCTATGGTGACTAATGCAAGTTTAGACAAGACTTTGAGCAATATCAAGTTTGGTTTCTGACAGAATCTTTTTGATGATAGTGTTTGACGAATGGTTGACAATTTGAAGACCTCAGGTTTCAGATGCGTTTTGACAAATCAGTTGCGTCGTCGAAAATCACTTGCGGTTTGACAGATGCGACTCAGTTTAGTTTCAACCTAATTTTCGTGTTGTTTTGATGGAAGTTTTGACTTGTTTTGATGAATGTTTTGTTTGAACTGTGACAAAACCAGAATGCACTTGACAAACACAGCGTTTTAAAAGGTATCCAAGCACATATGAGATAAGCACAATCCTAAAAAGGCCACTAGGCCTTGGGTTTGTATACTTGATATAGCCCACCAGTTATACCCCGGATTGGTGATGAACACCTTTCCTTCTCGAGAGCGGACAGCTTAGAATTTGGTGGCATTGGCTCCCCTCCACGGCTCATTAACGTCATTCGAGCACACCAAATTCGGATTCATTGGGTAGTGACATCCCAAGAATTGCTATCTCTACTCAAGGGGATCGGTAGTGAGTAATCTTCGGGCATGATACTGTACCCTGCACTATATCAAGCAACGGCCAATAGAACGGTTGGATACTAAGACAAGGGTGTTTAATTCGGGCATTCCGTTCGTGGGGCGTGATCCATGCGGCGAGAGTCCCCTTTCGGATCCATCTCGTCGGAACCACGCTCGTGATTCTTGGGCTTTCCCCAAGAACCCACTTTTTTATACCGGCTGGAAGTCCCTCGGTGTCAGGGTGCTACCGGTCTGAGTCGTCCTGGGGTGAGTACTTTTTCCCACCAGGACAGGCCCAAGTTCTAGAGTCGATAACCGTTTCTCTTACACCCAGGATCGCACGAATGCGCAAGGGGAGAGGATACTCCGATATACCGAATCGTGAAGGGTAATTAACAAAAAATAGAATGGGTCTGGTTTTCTGATCACAAGGTTTTCACCAAGTGAGAGCATACTCACCTACCACTCCACAAGCACAATCAGACACAAAAGACATGATTCTTTTTATAAGCACCAAAACTAAGTGTTTGCTAATCTAGAAATAAACAAGCACACTGTTTGTTTGTTTCCCTCTTTGACATGCGAATCTGCAAACAATAAGTTAGTAGTTTTGTAGATAATGGTCTTGGACACACGAAAAAGATCGCCACACGCTACCAGAAAAGATTAGTAACAAAAATAATAAAAAAATAAATAAAAACTTAAATGAAAACAGCAAACTTGAAATAGTGATAACTTCATTCAAACTTAACAAAATTTCAAGTGGTAGATATCCATGGAAAGCTAAATGATAGACCTTCAAAACCCAGAAAATTTTTTCCACGATTCTGCACAAAACAAATGTTATAGACAAAAGAAAACGCGGGTTTAAGAATTAAATTAAAAAAACAGCGAACAGTAAAATACCCATAACTTTATCAAATCTCAACGAAATTTAAAACCGTTTGATGTTCTGGAAAGCTGAGAGTGAGATCTACAAAACCCAGAAACCGTTTGAAAATATTTTATTCGCCCATTTTTCTGTGCTCAATTGAAGGTGACGGGATTTCGTATGACGTTTTGGCTGTAACCTGCAAAACAGTGAAAACAAACAAGAACACACACGAATTTTTCTGCAAAATGTCGGGTTCACCAATGTAATCAAAGGAAATCAGATAGAGTTAGATGGTTAGATCAAATAACATAAAAATCCAATGATATAACGAAGTACAAAGGAAATCAAATGAAAACGAAAAGGAAATATATCACCAAGTGTCTCCATCTTCCATGATTGATCTTCGTTACACCTTCTTACTTGCTGGAAATGTTGCCCTCAGATTCGTACTTTGAGCAATCTAAAATGCCTAAGCCCTACAACAAGATTCGAAGGATTTGATATGCCTATGACTATTGCCAATGTCTAAAAGTCAATGCCTATGCCTAGAATAAATGCCAATATTAATCAAATGCCTATGACAAAATATGTGAAACTAAGTAAATGAATGCCTATAGTAATTACGTAAAATGTCAAGGTATGAAAAATGAGAAGGAAAGGGCATTTTATAGAAAAGGCCATTTCGAACGGATGGACGAGATAAATTAGTGATGAGACCCTAAAACGAATGATCCAGATTACACCCAAGAATCCCTAATTAGGGTTAAGGCAAAATCCTTAATCGAACGGTTGGAATAAAAATAGATCGACGGTGGAGAATAAATGAGACAAATTAATTAGAAAATAAAGATTTTCGAAAAATCAAGAAGATAAGATTGCCTGATTTGCAAGATTCAAAAAATCAAAGAGATAAGATTGCCTGATTTGCAAGATTCGAAAAATCAAAGAGATAAGATTTGGACTGAAGATCAGATTTGGAAAATCAAGAATCTGCCCGATTACTTGATTTTTGGAAGATTAATTACTAATTTGAATTAAAATAATTCAAATTATGGATTTCGAGAGATAATAAATAATCTTTTTCAGATTATTTATCAAAAAGGACTGACAGTTAGGATTGACATGACATTTTAAATAATTTAATTTATTTAAAATGAGGAGAATATGAAATTAGCAATTAAATAATTAAATTAAATTATTTAATTCAGCAGATAAGATTAATTAATTAAATAAATTAATCAATTGATTTAATTGGACAGTTAGTGATGTATTAAATAAATAAATAAAATTTATTTATTTAATAGTGAAGGATAATTAAACGCAGAAAGGGAAATTAAATAAATTAAGAAATTTATTTAATTAAAGAAAGACTTAGATAGTTAATGACGTATTTAATAAATAAATAAAATTTATTTATTTAATAATCATGAAGAATAAAAGGACATGAATTAATTAAATAATTATGAATTATTTAATCAATAGCTGAATGTGGACCAAGGACATAATTAAATGTCTTAATTATGTTAGGACGAAAGTGGTAAAAATAAAGCTTGTAGGCCTAGGTCATTTTTAGGTGTCTACAATAGGTTTACTTAAATCTTGAGGTGACTGTCCTACTATTTCTTCAAGGTTCATGACACAATCTACTGAAAACTTCTTGCTGATTCATACCTTGTTAATTGTACCTATGATATTGCATTGTATATATCTAATGTACTTCACCTTTAAATATCCATATTGAAATGTATTCCTTTGTGGACTATTATTTAATTTTGAAACTCATCCATAAACAGTAAAAATTCATTACTATATGTTTGTCCCTTTATCATTTGACTTGAATATGCATTGTAAAGAGGTCTACCATAATCTTCTTAATGACTGATTAATTTTTTTCTTTTCCCTTTGTTTTAACATATGACAACTATCCTTGTCATTGTGGTTTCCTTTTTTCATATGATAGAATTTTGAATGTATTGAATAATTTCATGAGATTCTAAGCGAGGTTGATGTAGCATGTGGGAAAAAAGTAGTTGCAAAAGTGCATGAAAGTATTCAATACATTAAAAAATCTATCCCTTTACCTATAAGAAATCTGACATAATCCCAAAAATATTTGTTGTGAGAATTGTATGACATGCTAGTAATAAAAAAATATGAGGACGTACTTGAAAGTATGTAATGAAAAGAGGAATCTTCTCTAAAAACACTTGGGAAGAAGTAGACTAGAGTGAACAAGATAGATAATGTATTGATTGAAGAGGTTGTTCTTGCTCATGAGAATTGGAGGAAGGAGCATGTGTAGTATGTGCAAGGGGAACATGGCAATGCAAAAGTGGATTAACTTGAAAGGTTTTCTATTGCATATGAATTTGTGCAAGAAAAGAAAGAGAGAGATGATGCTATAAGTGGAGTTTAACAAATGAAGACAAGAATTCTTGAAGTTAGCAATTCATTGGAACAAATAAAGATGGAAATGAATGCTAAGGAAAAGGAAAAACTAGATCTAAGTACAAAAAAAGAGAATACATGAAATTCTTATTTGAAAAGATAGACAAGTTCTCTAACGAATTTTCCAAAAGAAACATCTGCATACTCTAATGATAATGACACTACAAAAAAGAATAGTTGGAAATGCTCAAAGTGGAGAAAAACAAACTAATACTAAAATTAACCACTTAGAAAAGGAATTAAAATACAAGAAGAAGTTATCATGGTCAAAAGAAGAGGAGCTTAATGCTATTCAGAAAGAGCTGCAATCTAAAATATGAGAATTTGATAAAACAAAGATAGCAATGGAAGGTTTTTTTGCACAATTGATAGGTCAAAAGTCAAAGGTGTTGTTGCACAATTGATAAAAGTTTAAGATGCCACAACAATAGTTGCATTGGAGGTTGGTGGAGGATGGAATTTGTCTAATCCAGTAGTGGATACAGAATAGATAGGAAAGCTCCCACTTCAAATAGGACATCTACATACAAGAGTAACGATTATCCCTTTAAAAAAAATCCAAGCCCATACCATTTCCTCAACAATTCAACAATCACTAGCCAAATTGTTGAGCAATGGAAATGTAAGGTTTCCACTATCTCTTGTTGCATATGAAGATGAAATTGAACTAGCTATGCAATTTGTATTTTATTGTGCATGAGTTTTTAGCAATTCAGATGCTGCAAAGGGGATGTTTTTCAGCCAAGTGATCTTCCTATTGGCAGAAGTCATAGGTGAGGAGGTGAATTGTATGGGCTTGGATTTTGTTTAAAGGGACAATAGTTACTCCTATATGTAGATGTCCTATTTGAAGTGGTAGATTTCTTGTTTGTTCTATATCCACTACCGCATTACACAAATTCCCTCCTCCACCAACCTCCAATGCAGCTATTGTTGTGGCATCTTAAACTTTTATAAGTTGTGCAACAAAACCTTTGAATTTTTACATATCAAAATGCTTTGCAGGACCATTATAGGTAAGTTGAACATTTCCTACAACTATTTTGTGCATTTTTTGTAAAGGGTTGTTATAAAATACGGTAGAGAACTTCAATATATTATTTTGTTAGAGTCTGCATAATAGAAAGTGGTCATTGAACAAGAATTGAGAAGTGAGTCACAACCCTATGTGTTTTCTATTTCTTACAATTTTTTTGTACATGTTCTAGTGCTCATTGAACAAGAATTGAGAAGTGAGCCACAACCCTATGTGTTTTCCATTTCTTGTAACTTTTTCTTGCATTTTCTATTTGAAACGTATGACGATATTGAAATGGAATGTTTCCTAAAAGTAAGGGTTGTTATAAAATATGAAGTTGAACTTCAATACAATGTTTTGTTACAGTCTGCATAACAGAAAGTGCTCATTGAACAAGAATTAAGAAGTGAGTCACAACCTTGCGTTTTTTCCATCCTACAACATTTTTGTGCATCATTTGTTCAAAATGTATGGAGATATTCAAATGCAATTCTTACTCAAACCAAGGGTTATTATAAAATATAAAGGTGAACTGCAATACATTGTTTTGTTACAGTCTACATAATAGAAAGTGCTAATTGAACAAGAATTGAGAAGTGAGTCACAACCCTTTGAGTTTTCCATCTTGCAACTATTATGTGTATTTTCTATTAGAAACGTATGATGATATTGAAATGGAATTTTTGCTACAAGGGTAGTTATAAAATATGAAGGTGAAGTTCAATAAATTGTTTTCTTACGATCTGCATAATAGAAAGTGGTCATTGACCAAGAATTGAGAAGTGAGTCACAACCCTATGTGTTTTCCATTTCCTCCAATTTTTTTGTGCATTTTTTGTTTGAAACGTATGATGATATTGAAATGGAATGTTTGTTGCAAGTAAGCATTGTTATAAAATATGAAGCTAAACTTCAAGAAGGAACTTCAATACATTGTTTTGTTACAGTCTACATAACAGATTGTGCTCATTAAATAAGAATCAAGAAGTGAGTCACAACCCTATGTGTTTTCCATCCTACAATTATTATGTACATTTTCTATTGGAAACATATGACAATAAAAAGAGGAAAATGGTCTACTCTCCTTCACTTCTAGGGTTTTGGACCTAAAAGGAGAGAGACAATTTTATTACTCTTCACTCAAGAACAAACCCTTGAGATTTCAATGCAAAGGAAATTGAAATCTGGAAAAGGGAATGTTCTAGGGATTGAATGATGTCTAATGAAGGGTTCATTACCAAGTGTAAACTTGGAAAAGACAATGAATTGCAAAACACAGTGTGATATGCAAAATGACCTAGAAAATGCCCTAGAAATTCAAGTAAAATAGACTAGGAAAGCAAAAATATAAATAGTGTGCAACTGGAAACCTTGAATGGACTAGAAATAGATCCAAAATTCTAGAAATGTTGACTTTTTGACCAACTGGGACTCATTCACCAACCTAGGTGAATTAGTCCTAGATCAAGGTTTTTGCACAGGAGTCTATTTTAGAAAAAAAGGGCATCAAAATCTACAAATAGATCTAACAAACAACTTGTAGACACCTAAAAATGACCTAGGCTTGCAAGCACTATTTTACCACTTCTCGTCCTAGCATAATTATGACACTTTAATTATGTTCCTAACCCATCTTCAACTATTAATTAAATAATTCATAATTATTTAATTAATTTAGGGTCTTCTATTCTTCCTGATTATTAAATAAATAAATCATATTTATTTAATATGTCATTAATTATCTAAAGTCAACTCATAATTAAATAAATTTCTCATTTTATTTAATTAATCTTTGTCATTAATGTCCTCTTGATTATCAAATAAATATATTTTAATATATTTATTCAATATGCCACTAATTCATAAATCCTCTCTTTTAATTAAATAGATTTGCTAATTTATTTAATTAATTAACCACTTCTTCTAAATTAAATAATTATTTTTAATTATTTAATTGTTGTATGTGACACTTTTTTATTTTTAAATAAAATAATTTATTTAAAAATATCTCACATAGTTAACTGATTCTTCTTTTAGTAATTAATTTCAAAAATCAATTACTCATTATCTCACAAAATCCATATTTTGAATTAATTTAATTCAAAATGAAAATAGTCTTCTACAAATCAAGTAATTTCTAAATTTACTAATTTTTTAAAATCCCATCTTCTTATCTTTTGATTTTTGCTAATTCCATCTCAACTGTCACATTTATCTTTGATTTAATTTATTTAATTAAATCTTATTCACACATTTGAGCATTTTTCCCTAACCCTAATTAAGAGTTGCCATTTTGAATCTTAACCATTGATTCTAGGGCATTTTCTCAATCTCTCATCTCATCCATCCATTCAAAATGGCATTTTCTATAAAATACCATTTTCCTCTTATTTTTGGATTACACACAGACACAATAAACAATTTAGGCATTGACACCCTTGGATGTTTTGTATAGCAATTGCAGCATTTGTTGTCTTTATTTGATTAGACATAGACATTTTAGACATTTTCAATCAGAGTCATAGGCATAGACATTTTCTCAAATCCTTCAAAGCTTGGTGTAGGACTTAGACATCTATTTTCATATTGCTCGCATGTCAAATCTGAGGGCAACACATCAACCGGCAAGTAAGAAGGTGTTACAAAAGTGAAGCATAGAGGTCTCGACGATTTTCTGGTATAATCGTTCTTTATTTTAGCTTCCATTGTGTTTTGTAATTGCTTTGGGTTTTATTGTCTTTTATTGATCTGCTAACATTTAATCTAAACCTAAAAATATTACCCTTAGTTACATTGGTGAACCCGACATATTTGGACAAATAAAGACCAATTTTTGGAGTTGGTTTCTTTTTGTTGCAGGTCTTGTTTGCTTTTTGTTGCAGGTTTGGCATCATTATTGATAAAGCCCTATTTTCCAAAGATTCAACCATAACTTTCAAACTGCTACATATTTTCTCACGAAAATTTTTCTACAACTTGGGGACAACATCATGCACCTTCATTCCAAAAATCATATTTTTTGGGTCGGTTTTAATTTTTTATAATTTGTTTTCTATTTTTCATGAAAATTTAATTTCAAGAGAAAACGATCAAATTTTTTAGATATGTTTACATTTTTGGAAAGCTCTCTAAATTTTAATAGGGGTCTATTCTTTATCTTTTAAATTTGGATGTGCAATTATTAGTTAAACAATAGATCTTTTAAAATTGGGGTTTAAAAATTATTTACTTGTATCTCACCCATGGTTGTAGATATGCTCACAAATTTTTTTTGCAGATTTGGGATGACATTAGACGACTCTAGTCCAAAAATTAGAATTTTTGGAGCTGTTTTGTATTTTTAATAATTTTTTTATGACTTTTCATAAAAAATTAATTGCAGGTGCAAAATAGATTTTTTATTTATTTATTTACATTTTTGGAAACCTCTTGAGATTTTAGATAGGCTTTATTCTCTTTATTTTTAATTTTACTATAAAAAAAAATCAAAAAATTAGATTTGTCATGACTAGCTAACCCTCTAATAGTAGTGATCAATTATCTTGTTAGGGTTTGTTGTTGCTTTTGTGCATGTGCAAAAAATAAACACTTCAAAGGACACATTGGATGAAGTGGAAAAAAATGACGCATCTAACTCTTTTTACAGATCGATAGTCAAAGACATATATTCAAACTACTGACATGTGGTTTTGTAGCTACGTTTGTTGAAGATTTATCTCTCAAACCACTTGTTTGCATTTTTTAATTTATGAACATTTCCTTTGGTACTCTAAAATGAATTTTGTTTGCAAGTGTCTGATTGTGTTTGCAAAATGGTAGGTGAGTATGCTCTCACCTTGTGAAAACTCGGTGATCAGAAAACCAGACCCGTTTTTATGTGTTATTACCCTCATGATTTGGTATATTGAAGTATCCTCTCCCCTTGTGCATTCGTGCAATCTTGGGTGTAAGATAAATGGTTACTAACTCTAGAAATTGGGCCTATCTAGGGATTTCATCACCCCAACGCGACTCAAACCGGCAACGGAGCTAAGGCCAAGCTACCCCCGACTGGTATATAAATGTGAATCTTAAGGGAAAACCTAAGATTACAAGTGTGGATGTGTCATACGGACAAAGTAGTACTCACATAAACCCTGTTGAGCTTAATCTCTTCAGGCTGGAGTGCCACCTAATTGGTGATTAATCTCTTGCCCCATGTATGGCCACTCGAACAGGGGTCCCAAATTAAAAACCAATGTTTAGTAGCCAAAAACCTTCTATTTTCTAGCGCAACATCGGTCGGTGTGAAGGCATCCACACTTTCATGGTCTATAGTAGAGGTGATCAATCTGCCATGGGAGTTTCATGGGGGTTGGAAGCTTGGTTGGCTTGAGAAGAGAGTGCACTGTAAGGGGGAGCCCGTGTAGCCAAGCTTTTGAATTCACATGCTATAGATATGCGGTTGGGGAAACCCCACGTGGAATCTAGTGAATATTGTCCTAGCCTAACCTAGGATTGTACTTGTTTTATGTGCACTTGCTTACATTCAAAACATTGTGCTTGTCAAGTGCTTTCTAGATTTCAAACAATATACACAACATTCACAAATTTGGACACAAACAATCGACCTTAGACAACTTAGACTTTTCAACAAAACATCAAAAAACAATCTCAGTTCTCATTTTGAACTTAGACTTTGCGTTGTTCATCTTAGTCCTCATTTTGAACCTAGACTTTGCATTAATTATTTTAGTCCTTCATCAACATTATCATCTTAGTCCACATTTGACACTTTGGATTTGATCACCTTATCATCTTACATCAATCATTTCCTTAGAAAAATGTTATCATCACCTAGTCATCCTAGTCAACATTTTTGTTAACATAGTCTTGCATTTTCATCCTTATCGAAAATCCAAAAAACATAGGTTGTCATCATCTTCACATTTAGTTGTCATTCTCGTCATCCTTATCTGAGCAATCCTTTTTTATTGTTGAGACTAGGCTTCAAAGACAAAGAGGACAAATGGAAAACTTTGGAAATGATTTCAATCCCAACATCGTTAATAACAGTTATGACACAAACCGACATTGGAATTTTTCTGACCCATTTCACAACATGAACATTCAATCTTCCATGAACATGCCATCTTCATCATGAAACCCTTCTGAACCATTCATACAAAGAGACCAAAATGGACGAGTATATGCAAAAGAATTAGAAGCTGCAGCGCAAAATCATGATATAGTCTCCTTTGTAGAGAACTCAGTCTTACGCGACCCTCAAAGGTATCTAGCCATGCTTTTGGACCAAGGGGCTAAGTTACCACGAGACTTTAACACAAATACTTTTCCACCTCCATCTTTCTACCCTCACCATCAACAGTCACTTGACATAAATCCTACCAGTAATTCACAACAAACGTCCACTTATCACCCTTATCCTAACCTTGACAAGGGAAGCCAACTATCAACTAGTCCATTCCAAACCTCCACATCATATTCTAACCCTTCACCTATCAATCCCATCCAAGTCTACATGCCTTATCATCCATCTAACAACTCATATCAAGTCCTCACATCATACCATATTGATCCAGTCCAAGTCTCCACGTCCTATTTTAGTCAACCTTACACTAATCCAGTCCAAGACTCCATGGCATATCTGGTCGAAGTCCCCATGTCACATCCTAATCCAATCCAAGACTCTGTGTCATATCCGGTTCAAGTTTCCACGTCATACCCTAGTCCTTCATATACTAATCCAATGCAAGTGCCCATGTCATATCCTGGTCCTTCACATACTAGTCCAGTCCAAGTCTCCATGTCCTATCCTAGTCCTTCATCCATTAATCCTTTTCAAGTCATCTCCTCACAAGCCACATCTAGTCATGAAAATTCTATCATAGTCCAAAGTCAAATCCCAGTTAATAGACATGAGGATAAATGTCAAAATGAAAGTCCAAAGCATGACCTTATAACGTCACTCTCATGTCAAGAACAAGGTAGTCCATCCCATGACCCTATCTTTCAGTCCATCCAAGAAGTTCTTCAAGACAATCATGACATCCAAAATACCCCAACCTTTGAAAAAGACTTCAATCCTAACTACATCACCCACGACAACCCCATCTTCGACCAAGACCCTACCATTGACCAAGAAGTCCAAAATGATCCACTCCTTGACCTTTATGCAATTCATGATCAAACACTTTCTGACCTTATAAAGGCCTCGACTATTGACACTTTCCAAGATTAGACACTTGCCTCCATGGGACACATAGATGATATTCCTCCAGAACAAGAATCTTCCACTAGGGACATGCTTTCATATGATCAAGTTATAGCTAAAATCATTGGACTCTATGACACTAAACATAATGATGGCTTCGACATTGCCTTGGAAGCACCAACAGAATCATCTGAACCTGACATGTCACACGATCAAACCAAAGATATCAATCAGGAATATGTCCAACATGACAATGAAGCTAAGACACTTTATCAACTAGGGTCATCTATCTTTGTCAGAGTAGGATTTCTTGCAGACAAAAATATTACAAGTGACAATATCCACATACCTAATGGTGGGTTAGCATCTTGCTTTCAAGACAACAGATACCCCATCGTAAATAGAATTTGTCAAAGCATGCAATATCAAGGCAAAGGACTAGGCATACACGAGCAAGGCATTCAAGAACCAATACAACTTTAGGAAAATTACAGATATCAAGGTCTTGGGTATTCTTTAGTCAGCAAATCAAATGATGTTAGTGGTACTTCCTCGATATTGGGGGCAACCTTGTTAGATACAAATGTCAAAATGGAGTCCATGAGAAATCCTTGTCATAAGATTGTTGCCAACACCCCCTCCACCCACACCATGAACCGTCATTCCATCATAAATAAACCTTCCCTTTCGAACCAACAAAAAAAAAAGTCTTACAAGTCAAAAGATCAAAATAAAATGTCAAAGGCCCTTGAATCAAACAAAAGGACAAGTGGACAAATGAAATTAAAATGGATCCCAAAGAAAGACGGATCGAACAAAGACACCCAGTCAAATAAAAAAGTCAGTCACAATGTGGAGCCACAATACAAGAGGACTCCCACATATAATATGTCCACCTCCTTCAAAATGGTCATCAAGCAAGGCATATAAAAGTGTTGGTTCCAAACATCATCCCAATCAAAATTCCAAAATCCATCGTCCACCATCCCAAGTTTGGAAAATAAAAAGTCATTCATCCAAATGTCCAAACAATCTTTCCACATCTACCATCATTCGTCATAACCCTACATCTCGTCTAAAGTCCAATGATCCCACGTCACAAATCCATCACATCATGGTAGCAACTCTTTACCACAAGGAATCTCATGGCACTCTATTGCAATGTGCGTATTTTGATAAGGCCAACTCTAGTATCAGAAAGGATCACAAGGACATCAATCAGTTGTATACAAGCACTATGATCCTGACAAGACAACTCCTTTAGTAAGGTCATCATTGGAATATCATGGCACCAATCTCTACATTAGCATCGTCAGTGAATTCAGAATAGGCAGTGGTCATCTAAAGCATCCAGGCTATCCACAAAATCAGAAATACAAAAAAAAAATGAAAAATTAAAAAATCGTCACCCTGATGAAAACCTGGCAAACAGGCATCTTGGTGACACCAAAAAAATCAAAAAGTCACGAAAATAGTAAAGAGAAAAATTTCATCCAATGGTGAAAACCTAGCAAACAGGCGCCCTGGATAAGTACCATGATGAAAACCTGGCAAACAGGCATCATGTGTAAAATAAATCGTCTATGTGGAGTTTTATACTTGGGGGCAAGTCATCTCATTTTCCCATGCTTTCCTCATGACATTGATGTCCATCTAAGCCCTATCATTTCCGCACATTTTTCCCACTTACCTCAATATTGACATAAAACTGGCACACATAAATCATGCTTTGGGAAAACTCTTGACATGTCTATCCTTCGGTCATACATGATTCACAAAAACATCATGTCATTAACCGTCATAGTCTTATTGTCCTTATACTACATAGTCCTTGAAATTCATATGAAAATTCCATTAGTCTAATGTCTCCTATCTTTTACCAAGGCCACCCCCTATCCTTTCATGCCTATCACCTATCTTGGCTTTCCCTTGTCAAACGGTCTAAGGATAATCATCATCCCATCTAGTCCTAACCAAGTCATTCCAAATGCAACGAGTCTAATCCATGCAAGCACATTATCCAAAATTTTACTTGACTGCGTTCCTGGCCCTGCTGTAGACCTCCATACTTTCATCACATTATCATCATCATCCTCACGTTGTTTCAGGATGCATCCTTCCCACGTCAAACAACGTTGTCATCACCTGCCAATTGGTATTTAGCGACTAGGGGCACAATCATGTTTGTCCTTGGATTTTCATGTGTAGGAATTAGTCATATGCATTTGTCATGATCCTCTTAAATGTCAAAATCCAAAAAAATCATAAAACAACAAAAAGATAAAAAAAATTATAAAATGTCCTGAAGAAAAACCAAAAACATCATAAAATGTCCTGAAGAAAGACCTAAAAATCATAAAACGTCCTGAAGAAAAACACAAAAACATCCAAATCAATGTCAAAATCCTAAAAATGGAGTCAAATTCAGTCATATCAGTTAGTCCATGTCATTGTCGAACTACATTGTCTCTACACATTTGCTACGTAGGCAAGGCCATCAGTCGATGAGTCCCTGAGACATTAGGTCAGTCATTTTAGGTTGGTCCAAATAAAATCATGGAATTTGTCACAATCGTCACATCGGTCAAATAAGTTAGACATAGTCAAACTCAGACACAAGATAGTCATTTGAAATGTCAATGTCAAAATTGGTCAAAATCAGACAGCACAGTCCAATCAATCATACAGTCAACATCAGTCAACTTGCCAAAACATATTAATCAAAAAAATGTCAGTCTCGTCACTCTTTGGTCCTCTTCAAGATGTATCCTTCTCGGATTTGGACCTCGTCAAAATGTCCTTTGCCTTTTTCAAGATGTGTCCTTCCTGACAATAGGCTCCATCAAACTGTCAACATCGTCAAATTGGAAAAACTCTTAAACTGTCAAAACTATCAAACCGACAAGAAATCAATCTTTGGCAAACAAAATAAAATGGTTGTTAATCTTTTTGGTCTATCTTGGCTTATCTTTTGACTATCTTGGCTATTTTGTCTTATATTTTTACTGTCTTGTCTTTTTGGTCATGTTACTAGCTACCTCGAGGATGTCCCATGAAGGATTTAGAAGTGTGATGACGTCTCCTGGCCTATTTTATTTTCTTTGACTATTGTCTATGGATTGTCCTGACAAAAAGACTGGGGCAACTTCGCCCTTAGTATGAGTTAGGACATTCCTTGTCTGTGACTATCTATTTTTCAAGTAGATGACCTTGCACACCTTGGTCTACGTCATATCATGGTGTTTGTTGTCCATTTGTGTCATTTTTACTGCCCAATGATGATTAAGAGCAATAAATATTAAAGTCCTATGGCAAGGTTTTGAAGGATTTAGTCTAGGATTTATTGTCTTTATTTGATTAGACATAGACATTTTAGACATTTTCAATCAGAGTCATAAGCATAGACATTTTCTCAAATCCTTCAAAGCTTGGTGTAGGACTTAGACATCTATTTTCAGATTGCTCACATGTCAAATCTAAGGGCAACACATCAACCCGCAAGTAAGAAGGTGTTACAAAAGTGAAGCATGGAGGTCTCGACGGTTTTCTGGTATAATCGTTCTTTATTTTAGCTTCCATTGTGTTTTGTAATTGCTTTGGGTTTTATTATCTTTTATTGATCTGCTAAAATTTAATCTAAACTTAAAAATATTACCCTCAGTTACACAACTATAGTGGGACTCATTCACCATTCTTGGTGAATCAGTCTCATTCTTCTTTTTTAGAAATTGAAAGCTCTGATCTGCACTCCAACACCTACCCTTTCCTTCCAACTTGAGTTTTGGATCTGAATCTGACAAACACACCTGCAAAACATAATTCAACTTGATTTTCTAATGGTAGGTTTGCCTCAATCAAACCCCTAATTTGGTAATTAAACCTTGATTGAAATAATGAAAAGTGCATGAAAACCCTAGCCTTAAGTATGTCTAAGACTAAGAAATCTAAAAGATGATGCAATCCTATTCTAATGTAAAAGAATATGATGCAATAATGGAAATGCAAAGATGAATGACTCGCTTGTGATGATCTCCAATCATCCCAAATGATATCTTAATGATGCATTTACCTTCCTTAGGCTGAATGTAGAGTGACAATGGAAGATGGAATCACTTAGAAAACAAGTCTTTGGGATTGGCTTGATCACTAGTTGCATCTCCCCAACCTAGAATCCATCATGATTCACCATAGGCATCCATGATCAACCCTTGACAATGCTAGATCCTGATTGAAAGTGAGCTTGAAGACCTACAAAAAGGCTTTAATGTTGCTCCAATGCTTCAAATTTGCTTGCTTTTGGAATTGGAATGCTCTTGTGAAAGCTTTCTTGAAGATTCTTGATGCATGATACTTGAAAAATACTTACTCAAAGTGCTTAGAGATGATGAAAATGACTAAGAATTTTTTTTTATAGGAATTGACACATAATTGACCATTATTTAGATCTCAAAGGCCAACATTTACCAAAAGCTTGAATTAAATTGATGAATTCTTGCTCAAATTTGAAAAAGATCCTAAATGGGACTCATTCACCACACTTGGTGAATGGGTCCCACCTAAGGGGACTCATTCACCCAAGGTAGCAAATGAGTCCCACCTTAGCTTTTTGAGGTGTGTTTTTGGGGTTTTCAACGATTTAAGTGATTTTATATGATTTTCGAGTTAAATAAGCCTTGAGATCTGAAATAATGGGTCTTAGGGGACTATAAATGGTGATTTTAAAGGGTAATTAATGCAAAGGTGCCAAAATAGGTCCAAATTAAGTGTGAAATTGCATTATTTTTAAGAGTGCACAATTTTCTACACTACATTTAGCCCCCACTTTAGCGCCCATATGACTCTATGTGCATATGTAAGCTAAAGGAATCTAGTGATGACCTTTGTTTCATAAAAGGATACACATGTAAGTTCAATTATGATACAGGAGAATGAGGCTCCCACTATAGTCATCTTCAAAACCAAAATGTTAGGAACCACATCCTGCAACACGAATCTGTTAGTTTTCCAAAAATCCTCTTATCAAACCTCTATCTAGAAATTGCATTCGAAGGTAGATGTATGCCTAATGCAGGAGCATCTAGTGGTGTAAGGGCAATCTTGCATCACCCAAAAATAGTTAAATTTCAAGTTTCTCGATTTTTAGATGTTTTTACATTTTGGATACCTTTTTTGTCATAATGAAATTCCTAATTTACGGGTTTTATTTTCTATTCCTGGGTGGAAAGATATTGTAGTTTTAGTTTCCCAGATTTGCACCTGAAAATCTTCTGAGTTAGATTTGAGGCACTTAGAGTTCCTGGATTGGCCCTAAAACTTTCTAAAATTGACGTAGCAATTTTGAGCGCATTGTTGACTTCGTGACCTTTCCAACGGTTCAAACGGTTCGCAAATTGAAGTCCTGGATCAAAAGTTATGGCCTCGGGAAGTTGGCGCACTTTCTAGAAGATACAATTGCAAATGATCTTTTAAAATTTGAACTTCATGTTGTAAATTTTTGGCGCCAAACTGCCTAAACTCAAATTTGAATGTTGTTTTGGCTCCAAACTAAAGAGGACCTCTATTTATGGGCGGGTTTCCAATTTTTGGGCAACTTTTTGGGGACAAGCTCGCATATTGCGAAAGGGTTATTTTGTAGCTTTCTGTAACTTGCATGTGTTATAATAACTTGGGGATTTGAGATCCTCTGCATATAAGAAGCTCCATTTTCTGAATAATAAAATTATTCTCTTGTTTGTGGGTTATTTTCTAAGTCTCAGGTGCCCTCATCAAGTGGTATCAGAGCAGGTTTTCCTATGCGTGTGGACAGATCACCGATTGTGAGGCAGTTCACACTAGGACTGTGGTTGTGGGTCGAGGTCAAGAAAGATGCCTCCAAGAGTGATGCCCGGTAGGCGTGGTGGTGCCAAAGGTGGTCGAGGCGGTAGAAATGTTGGTGGAAGAGATGCACTGGCAGCCCTCCAAAGATAGATTGATGCGTTACAAGAGCAGTTGAGAAGAGGGTTAAACCTGGGGGAGGAAAGTGAGGATGAAGGAGAGGAAGAAGGTTCAAATGTAGAAAAGGAAGAAGAAGAAATTGATCAAGACCAAATGTGGCTAATAAGGGCCATTTCAAAGATCGGGAAAAGACCCAGAGTAGAAGTCCCCAGTTATTCCAGAAGTCTGAACTCGGAAGAGTTGATCGATTGGATCAATGAGCTAGAAGAATATTTTGAGTATGAGGAAATAGAGGACCTAGATCGGGTTAAGTTTATGAAAATGAAGTTGAAGGGCCATGCCAGTATTTGGTGGAAAGAGGTCCAGTTGGAAAAAAATTGAAGAGGAAAAGGAAACATCACCAGATGGGATTACATGGTAGAGAAACTGAAGAAGCAGTTCATACCAGTGGACTACGAGTTAGATCTGTTGAAGAAATTGCAAGGGTTGAAGCAAGGAAGCATATCTGTGAAAGAATATACTGAAGATTTTTACAAGATAAATCATCAGAACGGGTCACACAGAGGCCAATAAGGAGAAGATAGCCTGATATCTTAATGGGTTACAACCAAGCATTCAGGAGGAGTTAAGCCTAGTCAGAATGACCACCATTGAGGATGTGTATCAGTTTGCTTTGAAGGTGGAAGAAAAGCTGAACAAAAGATTTGATGGCAAGCAAAAGGGACGAGGAGGTCAAAGCGGAAGGGGCAATGGCAGACCTTCTGGAAGCCGAAATGATGATGAGAATAAAAATGAAGGTGAGGGTGCCAGTCGAAACTAGAAGAATGATAACTTCTACTACCCTCATGATCAAAACAGTGGTGATCAAAGAGGTAGAGGACGAGGGAGATCTAGACAAGGATCCGGAAGAGG
>VDFB02058242.1:704771448-704788174 GCA_007258455.2 Sequoia sempervirens | reverse complement strand
GCGCACTTTCTAGAAGATACAATTGCAAATGCTCTTTTAAAATTTGAACTTCATGTTGTAAATTTTTGGCACCAAACCGCCTAAACTCAAATTTGAAATATTGTTTTGGCTCCAAACTAAAGAGGAACTCTATTTATGGGCGGGTTTCTAATTTTTGGGCAACCTTTTGGGGACAAGCTCGCATATTGCAAAAGGGTTATTTTGTAGCTTTCTATAACTTGCATGTGCTGTAAGAACTTGGGGATTTGAGATCCTCTGCATGTAAGAAGCTCCATTTTCTAAATAATAAAATTATTCTCTTGTTTGTGGGTTATTTTCTAAGTATCAGGTTGCGCCCTCATCAATGCTCCCCCTTAATTTCGCTTGCTTTTCAGAGGTGGAATCAAGGTAGCAATCTAGCTACATTGAATAGGGTAAGTCATATCATAGGAAATTTACAAGTACCATGCCACATAATGATAGATGATTGATAATGTCAGGAGTAGAATAAAGATTCCAACACAACAAATGGCATTGAAAACAGAGCTCTCTAGCACCTATTATGTTTGTTTTAGTGAAATGCATTTTTTAACCCTAATGTAGTAAAAACCCTAGTTTTAACTTACATAAGAGAAAAAAGTGAAGTTAATTCTAACTTATTTTATCTTTTACCTTTTTGTAGCTTGAAAGTGATTAAAGAGTGAAAGATTACTAGCAAATGGGATTTTGTACCTATGAGACTGGATGTGCTACGAGACCAGGTAGCACATGACAAGTGTCATCATGAAGTGAGTTGATTCTTCTGCGTACACTTTATCTTTACGTAGTGATTTTATGATTTTTATGCATTTCTGGGTTAATTAGGGCCCTGGAAAAAATGTTCGCAAAGCGTCCCATTTTTTCATGAAGTGTCCCATTTTTTGCAAAGTCTCCATTTTGTTCGTGAAGTGTCCCACTTTTTGCAAAGTGTCTCGTTTCTTCGTGAAGTGTCCCAAAAGGGTTCTAAAGTGTTTAGAGCCTTTAGGAAAGCACACTAGAGTAACTTTAGTACAATTTTAGGATTATTGATGTGAAAATTGAGGAGATTAGACTGCTTATAGGACATATTTTTTTCTTTTTTGTTCGGTGCCCACCCATTCACATTAGCATTTGGGTCCAGCAAGAAGATTAGCCTTCTTAAAGATTTAGCCCCCACTCTTTCATTAGAGGATACAAAGTTGTTCCAGACTATTGGAGTATATTGGGTGTACCTCATGCCCCCCATGAGGTACCATGATGTGATGCTAATGGTGCTAGCAGAGCATTGGGATGTTGATACATGTATGCATATTTCATCTACTGACTGGCGAGATGACGGTCACACTAGAGGACATTCACTATATACTCTGAGTTCCTATTCAAGGTGAGTGAGTATTCTTTCAAGTAGAGAAAACATTCTAGGAGATGAAATCTGACATGTACTATTACATTTGTGGACCATTACATGATGAGAGGGTGAGGGCATGGATTGATCTAGCGATACTATTATATTCATGAGCCCCACTAGTTTGGCAGCTTATGATGCTTACAGTTGCATTAGTACTCATCCCAGATGGTCGGGGATGCACCTGGAGGGAGGAATGATATGAGGGATGGCAGAGCACCGAACAATATACACCTGGGGGTGCATCTATATTATGATCTTGGTCAATTTATCTCTTAGGAGGTTGATAGTATGTTACACTATACACTTCCATACGTTTGGTGCCTTGAGCATATCACTTGTACCAGACCTACCGGCTTCCCATGTCTGACAACCTTGGGGTATCCTTGAGCCTTTAGCTATCCTCTAAGATGGTTTTGGCAATATGGTGATTTACACTTTTGGAGAGTGTGATTTGACCGACTGGAGGAGGACAAGATCCTTTGGAGACCTTATCAACTTGTGCTTTAGTGGCCCGATCACACTAAAAAGATGAGGAGATTATAGCTTGACAAATTTTTGATTGGCAGACATGATTACATAGTACATCCTTTCTACTACAATTAGGTCATGCAGTAGTTTGGACAGATGCAGATAACGCCTAGGGCATGACCCTTCTTCAGGAGATCAATGCGGAGTGCCTAGAGACCTAGTGATACTGTACGATTCACTGTAGAGGATGTTGTCCATAGTGAATTTAGGTACTTAGATCATGATATGCCTCTAGTCTCTGACACGAATGACTCTGGTACCATAGATGACTATGAGGAGTAGTGGATAGTATCACGACCAGCCTCTGTGTTTCCTATGGAGGATCTGATAGGTGATGCAGTACCACTCCTAGATGAGGGAGATGAGGTAGAGGATAAGGCCAAGGAGACATGCTATAGGGCTAAAGACATATTTACAGATGTCATAGGTGAGGACTATGATGAGGATACAAATCCTGACTATGATGGCCAGGACAGAGGACATGAGGAGGATGATGAGGAGGATGATGAGGAGGATGAGGAGGAGGAGAAGTCCATGAGTGAGGGTGATGAGGCAGTAGATGAGGACCCAATAGGGCACGAGTGGGGATATCCCTCTCCCATTCATATGACTATATCATGAGCAGTTGTTGCAATAGACACCAATACCTATAGTCATGGAGAGACTAGCACATCCTCCATGCCCCCTGCACATGACGAGGCTAATTTTACATAGCCTGTCAGGGATATAGGTGATGATATTTTATTTATTGTTATACTTCATGCTTGTGCTTACACTTTATATATATCATGATGTGTATTGATTATTTATTATTTCTATGTTGTAGGATCTATGAGATACTTTCAGGATCTCTATCGATAGGTGGTTACAGAGATAGTTCCCCCATCAGTTGATGAGGAGGCCACAAACTCATACTATGTGCCCCCACCCATTGTGGATTAGGACCTAGAGTCATTCAGGCCATATGTTAGACTATGGGAAGTGTATGAGAGCTTGAGGAGATGTGTCCATTGAGTTGATGTTTCCCTAGAGGCACAGTCATCTAGAACCCCTGCAGAGTTTGAGAGACTAGAGGCAGAGGTAGCTAGGCTATAGGCATAGAGAGATCAGATAGCAGGAGCACATCAAGAGGCCCTTGGACAAATACAAGGCTTAGAGTTTTCTCTTGGTACACTTAGTGGATCGTGATCATGATCACACACCACTGTCTCCTAACAGACCACTGACAGATAGATGAGACCACCAGGTCTCGAGGGATCTAGTAGTCGCAGGCCTCAGTAGTATTGTATATTTGATGATATTTGTTCTTGAATGTTAAGTGTCAATGTGATTAATTAAATAACCTTTTCAAGATTATTTAATGAATGTTTCCATGATTTAACATGCTTTATGTGATCTAAGAAAAACTTATTACAACTTCTCTTAGATGTAACATTGTGATGAAGTATGTTACGCTAAATTAAATATACCTATGATTTAATTAAAGAACATTAAATAAATATAAGGATCTAATCCAACATAACACATGGGATAAGTTTGAATAGCATGAGACCTAAAGTAATTAAATAAAAATGAATTAAATAGTCACTTTAGTGTTTGAGACACACAAATAACTGTTTGTTAAGAATGAAGCAATGTGAAAGCTCGTGAAATATAATCTGGTAGATCTAACAACACTGCTTATCATTCATACTATTCAATGGGATTAGACATAATACTGACATAGATGTGTGACATTGATAGGGTCTTTGAGAGGTGTGCCATCCATTTCTATTAATATGTATCACCAAACCCATAACTTTAGTTAATTATGTAGGGTCCTAACCAATTAGGACTAAATTTTCCTTTTTTAGTCGGGTCAGCATTAATTTTTCATTGATTTTCATACAAGACTAAGTCACCTTTACTAAATACACGACGGGTGACATGATCACTATAATTACGTTGTAATTGCTTAGAATAGGCTTGGAGGTGCTTAAGAGTGTTAATGTGTTCATCAAGCATCTCAAGCAAATGCAATCTTTGTTTTTTGTAAGTGTCATCATCAATAAGTCCTTGAAGAGCAATCCTTAATGTGGGGATTTCTAACTCCAAGGGCATAACTACCTCGGTACCATAGATAAGGTTATAGGGGGTTGTTCTAGTGGATTTTCTAATGTTAGTATGGTAAGACCATAACACATATGTCAGTTGTGTGTGCCAATCCTTGTTATTTTTATTTACTATTTTTCTTAGGATTTGTTTGAGAGTCTTATTAGTTGCTTGAGCTTATCCATTAGATTGTGGGTCATAATGTGTTGAAAAGTGATATTGGATATTAAATGTGTCAAGGAATTTATTTACATCATTGTTCGTAAATGGTGTTCCATTATCTAAAACTAACATGAAAGGAAGTCCAAAGAAATCAATGATGTATTCCAATGGAAAATGACATATTACATTAGTAGTTGTGGATCGAAGAGGAATAGCTTCTACCCATTTTTTAAAACAATTTGTTGCTATGATTATAAACGTATGTCTAGCAAATGAAGATGGTGAAATTTTTCCAATTAGATGCAATCCCCACACTAAGAACGACCAAATAGGAATTTGGGCACAGAGCTCAGAAGCAGGAGTATGAATCAAATTGCTATGTTCCTAACATTTGTGACATCTCTTAACATACGCAAAGCAATCTTTTTCCATATGTCTCCAATAATATCCCATGCAAATGATTTTTTACACTAAGGATCTCCCTCCAAAATGACCTCTACAAGCACCCACATGTGCCTCTTCAAGTGTTATGGGGATTTTGGATTTGTTAAGAAATATAAGAAAAATTTCATTAAAGGATCTTCCATATAATACATTGGTGAGGATGGTGTACTTGGTTGCTAGTTTTCGCAAGTGACGTCAAGTGTTCTTTGTTTTGGGCTCAGGAATAGTACCATCTTTCAAATAGTTGAATATTGTATCATACCTTTCACTCAAGTCTTGCTTGGTTGTGGCTAATACTTCTTCAAGTTTACTGTCGATGGATGGTTTCATGATTGGTTGAATAGTAAATGTGAAATCCTTTGAAGGAACTTGAGGTGATATAAGAGAAGCTACACTCACCATTGCATCTACATGATGATTATCTTTTCGTGGGATGTTGTCAATGGTAAATGATTCAGAATTCTCTAACAAGTTCATTGTGAGATCCTTGTATTTTGATAAATTTCGATGCTTTGCTTGATATTTCCCATTTATTTGTTTGATTACTAATTGCGAATCACCAAAGATCCTAATGTCTTTTTCACCCAAGATTAAAGCAACACATAACCGAACAAGCAATGCCTCACACTCAGTAGTGTTGTTTGTACATAAGAATTTTAACTGATATGACAAGGGAATAGGATTTCCTATAGGTAGGATTAGTATAACCCTAGCACTAGATCCCATTTTACACTTAGATCCATCAAAGGATAATTCCCATGTATTAGTTTTGATTGTCAACACATTATTGTCAGGGAAAGAGTCATTGCTAGGTAATGCCAACAAGGAAGGAGCGTTAGCCAATTGGTCAGTTAAGGATTGACCCTTAATTGCTTTTAGTCAAAAAACTTTCAGGTCAAAATCAGTCAACAACATCACCCACTTAGCTAGACATCCTGATAAATCTATTTTATTGAAAGATGTTTGAGAGGGTCAAATTTTGTCATCACTTGTATTTCCACATTCAGTAAATAATTTTGCAATTTATTGGTAGCGAATACAAGAGCCAAATATTGTTTTTCTATTTTTTTGTATCATTTTTCATAATCTATCATGGTTCATCTAATGTAATAGATTAGATTCTCTTTACCATTTTCATCTTGTTGAGCCAACAATGCTATGAGAGCATGGGCTGATGCTGCTATATAAAGTACAAATGGTTTGTTTTGCATAGAAAGTTGTAAAATAGGTTGAGTTGCAAGGTATTCCTTCAAACTCTCAAAAGCCTATTTACAATCATCATTCCAATCAAAGTGCACATCCTTTTTGAGGATATGTATAAATGGTAATGTTCGTTCAACTAAAGATGCAACAAAATGACAGATGGCTTGAATTCTTCCTTGTAATGTGCACAACAAAGAAATATTTTTAGGAGGTGGCTTGTTCACAATAGCATCAATCTTCTTTGTATCCACCTCAATGCCTCTCTGATATACAATAAAACCTAAAAGTTTGCCACTATCTACACCAAAGACACATTTTTTTGGATTCAATCTCATGTTGTATTTTCACATTTGCTCAAATATTTTCTGAAGGACATTCACGTTGTCTTGTCTTGTTAACAATTTGGCTAGAATGTCATAAACATAATCTTCCAAAATCTTGTGTATGTAATCATGGAATATCAGTGTCATAGCTCGTTGATATGTTGTGTCCACATTCTTTAATTCAAAAGGCATCATAACCCAACAAGATGTTCTCCAAGTAGTTGTAAATGCTATTTTGTACTGATCTTGAGGGTTGATGAAAATTTGATTGTATCTAGAAAATCTATTGATGAATGACAAAAAAACATGTCTTGTAGTCGAATCTACTATCATATCTATATTAGGAAGGGGAAAGTCATCTTTTAAAGATGCTTTATTCAAATCTCAAAAATCTATACACATCCTAATATGATTGTCAAGTTTTGCGACTGCAACAATGTTTGAGATCCATGGAGAACAATCTATAGGTCTTATGAAGCCAGCATCAAGGAGTTTTTCAAGTTCACCTTTGACAAGAAAAGCTATCTTACGATTCATCTTTCATATATTTTGTTGAATGGGCTTGGCATTTTCAACAAGGACAATGTTGTGTGTCACTTTGGATCAATTTCTAGCATGTTTGAATATTTCCAAACAAAGAGTTCGGGAAAGTCATGAAGCAAGGTTGTAGTATCTTCTTGTTCTTCATCATCGAGGTATTTTCCTATTTTAATGAATTTCTCTTTATCAGTTATATCCATTGGTATATCAATTATATCCCCTAAAGGAAGTGCATTTGATCTTGGAAACTCAGGATTGTATTCTTCATTATTCATGTCTATCTCACCACTGTTTTTTTCTCCATCTTTTGTTTTTAGTGCTTATCATACCACATGTAACCTTTTTCTTGTGAGAAGGAGTACATGGTTTATCATAAACTTCTAGCATTTGTGTCAAGGCTTCATCATCTTCAAAGTACTCCCATGATGGTGGTAAATCCATGTCAAGCAATTCAGGATGCTTCATAGTGAGGTTGATTTTTGGCTTGCACATGATAGTATTGATGTTTAATGATGGTTGCTTCATTTCTTGTGTAATTTTAGAAGGACAATATCCCAAACTATTCTTTGTCTCTTGTGTGTTAGGCTCTATAGGAAATCAAATGTCTTGTTCATTCTTTCTGCATCCTTTACCATTGTAGCCCAATTGCTTCACAATTTCATAACCTTTCCCATAATTTTTTTCCATTTCTTTTGGGTTTAGTGGTTGTTGATAGTCTATCTCATAAAGTTTGTTGTATAACTTGTATCCTCTTAAAGAGTAGATGAGTTATATGTTTGTGAGTGTTCTTCCAAGATCTGAGTTGACATAAACATTGGATGTTTTTGTTTGTTATCTTCTTTTCTTGTGATTATGTATTCTCCCATAAATGAGGGTGTGAACTCCAAAGAACCCCAATCATCATCTAACAATTTTGATATTATTTCCATTTCTTGCTTATCCTCTTTTAAAGGTTCTATGTTGGATGTTGGAATTAATGTGCTGAGAGGACTTATCATTCCTTTTTCAACATGTAAGAAACTTTTAGGCTTGGGGTCCATTTCCACTTGGTATACCTTGTTGTCGTAGACATATTTCATAATACGATGAAGATTTGAAGGCACTGCATTCATCTCATGAATCCGTGGTCTTCCCAAAAGAATATTGTATGAAAGGCCGTGAGGCATAACATGAATAGGAGTTTGTAAGGTAGCCTTTTTTACTATAATAGGTAAAGTAATCACACCCAGTGGTTGTCTTCCTACATTGTCGAATCCTCAAATTGATAAAGAGTTAGGTTGCATCATTGATTTGTCTACTCACAACGTATCTAAGAGTTTCACACTGCACACATTAAGGGCCAAGCCATTATCAACCATGGTACTTTTTATGCCTATTCTATTAAATTGAGAAATTATATCATAAAAGCCTCATTTTTCTGTCTCAATGCCAAAAGGGGCAGCTCATGTTGGTGAAATTTTATGTCTACATTAACTGTTTTCATTCCCTGTATGAGAGCTACCACACCATTTTCATCTATGTTGGAAGAAGAACCACTACTTGTTGTAAGGTTGTTTGAAGCATACTATGATAGTTTGGTGAATTTTGAATTAAGTCCCATAGGGATATCTTTGTAGGAGTATTCTTAAGTTGTTCAATGAGATTATACTCCTTCCCACTATGCGAAGTTAAATGAGCACTAGGAAAAATGGGATTAGGAAAAGGTAAGGGTGTCGAGGTTGGTTATTGTGGTTGCAGATTATTTCTAGAGTTGTATGTATGATTAATAGTATTATGACTTGGTTGTTGTAATACATTATTCTTAGGTGGATAAAGGGTAAACTCAGGCTTGTTTCTAGGTTGTGGTTTATGCGAAGGTGGGTAAAGGATGAGTTGAGGTTGAATCATGTTAACTTCTCTTGTTCTTGGTTTCTCATAGCAAGCCTTAGTGGATGGGCTTTGTGAGATGAAGTCCTCAAGGGTTTCATCTAACATATCAAAGTCATCACTACTAAAAGGCTTGAGGGTTAAGTTAACTTCGCTTGGTTTGGGTTCTTCATAACAAGCCGTAGTGGATGATCCTACTAAGAGGAAGTCCTCAAGGGCTTCACCTAACATGTCTAAGTAATCACTACTAAAGGTCTTGGATGATATGTTTTTTCTAAATTTAAGCATTTTTTCAATTATTTATTTTAATGTTTCTTGTTTTTTGTTTTTCGTTTTCTAATGAATCTGATCTAAGTGAACTAGGAACTAATGCTAAAACTGAAAATTGCAAAAATCTAATGTTATCCATAATTGCCATGAATGTAAATAATGTTATTTCTAATGACTTTAATGTAAAAGAAAGAAATTGAAATGAAACAGAAAAGTAACAAAGGAAAACATAAGCTTAAAAACTAGAAATTTAACTCTGTAAATAGCAATTCAAAATTTGCACTGGGACTAATTCACCCAAGGTGGCAAATGAGTCCCAATAGGGATTTTTTCAGAATTTTTAGATTTTTTTGGTTAATTTTTATGTTTTCTATGTTGTATGACCTAGATCTAGGATGCAAATGCAGTTTTTCAATACTTTTTAATGAAATTAAGGGGAAAAATGCAAGCTAAATGATCTTTTCCCTAATGTAAGAATTGAAACCCTAGAAGGAAAATTAACCAATGCAAAATCTAATGCAATGTTAATGCAAACTAAATCTATGATGTAAATGCACTCCAAATCAAAATTATGATGCTCTATATGCACTCCAAAATGAAAAGAGAAAAATGGTGTACTCTCTTTCATTTCTAGGGTTTTGGACCTAAAAGCAGAGAGACAATTTTCTTACTCTTCACTCAAGAACAAACCCTTGAGATTTCAATGCAAAGGAGATTGAAATCTAGAAAAGGGAATGTTCTAGGAATTGAATGATGTCTAATGAAGGGTTCACCACCAAGTATAAACTTGGAAAATCTACCATGAATTGCAAAACACAATGTGATATGCAAAATGACCTAGAAAATTTCCTAGAAATGCAAGTAAAACAAAACAAGAAAGAAAAAATATAAATAGTGTGCACCTTGAAACCTTGAAGAGATTGGAAATAGCTCTAAAATTCTAGAAATGTTGACTTTTTGACCAACTAGGACTCATTCTCCAACCTGGTTGACTCAGTCCCAAATCAGGGTTTCTACACGAGAGTCTATTTAGGGAAAAAGGGTATCAGAATCTACAAATAGATCTGACAAACAACTACAGTGGGACTCATTCACCACACTTGGTGAATCAGTCTCGTTCTACTTTATCAAAAATTGAAAGCTCTGATCTACACTCTAACACCTACTCTCTCCTTTCAACTTGAGTTCCAGATCTGAATCTGAGAAAAACACCTACGAAATAGAATTCAACTTAATTTGCTAATGGGGGGTTTTCCTCGGTCAAACCCCTAGTTTGGTAATCAAACCTTGATTTGAATAATGAAAAGTGCATGAAAACCCTAGCCTTAAGTATGTCTAAGACTAAGAAATCTGAAAGATGATGCAATCCTATTCTAATGTACAAGAATATGATGAAATAATGGAAATGCAAAGATGAATGACTCCCTTGTGATGATCTCTAATCATCCCAAATGAGCTCTTAATGATGCATGTACCTTCCTTAGGTTGAATGTAGAGTGACAATGGAAGATGGAATCACTTAGGAAACAAGTTTTTAGGATTGTTTTGATGGCTAGTTGCATCTCCCCAACCTAGAATCCATCATGATTCACCATAGGCACCCATGATCAACCCTTGACAATGCTAGATCTTGATTTAAAGTGAGCTTGAAGACCTACAAAATGCTTTAATGTTGCTCCAATGCTTCAAATTTGCTTGTTTTTGGAATTGGAATGCTCTTGTGAAAGCTTGCTTGAAGATTCATGATGCTTGATACTTGAAAAATACTTGCTCAAAGTGCTTAGAGATGATGAAAATGACTTAGAAACCTATTTTATAGGAATTGACACCTAATTGACCATTATTTAGATCTCAAAGAACAACATTTACCAAAAACTTGAATTAAATTGATGAATTCTCACTCAAATTTGAAAAAGATCCTAAATGGGACTCATTCGCCACACTTGGTGAATGGATCCCACCTAAGGGGACTCATTCACCCAAGGTGGCGAATGAGTCCCACCTTAGCTTTTTGAGGTGGTCTTTCATGATTTTCAGGGATTTAAGTGATTTTATATGATTTTTGAGTGAAATGAACCTCAAGATCCGAAATAATGGGTCTCGGGGGCCTATAAATGGTGATTTTAAAGGCTAATTAATGCAAAGGTGCCAAAATAGGTCCAAATTAAGTGTGAAATTGCCTCTTTTTTCAAGAGTACACAATTTTCTACAATATAGATGATATTGACATGGAATTTTTACTCAAACCAAGAGTTGTAAAATATGAAGGTGAACTTCAATACATTGTTTTGCTATAGTCTACATAACAGAAAGTGCTCATTGAACAAGAATTGAAAAGTGAGTCACAACCCTGTTTGTTTTCCATCCCTCAACTATTATGTGCATTTTCTATTGGAAACATATGACGATATTGAAATGGAATGTTTGTTGCAAGTAAGGGTAGTTATAAAATATGAAGGTGAAGTTCAATACATTATTTTCTTAGATTCCGCATAACAAAAAGTGGTCATTGAACAAGAATTGAGAAGTGAGTCACAACCCTATGTGTTTTCCATTTGTTGCAAACTTTTTTTGCATTTTCTGTTTCAAACGTATGATGATGTTGAAATGGAATGTTTGCTGCAAGTAAGGGTTGTTATAAAATATGAAGTTGAACTTCAAGGAGGAAATTTAATACATTGTTTTGTTATAGTCTACATAATAGAAAGTGCTCATTGAACAAGAATTGAGAAGTGAGTCACAATCCTGTGTGTTTTCCATCTTGCAACTATTATGTGCATTTTCTGTTGGAAAAGTATGTCGATATTGAAATGGAATGTTTGCTACAAGTAAGGGTAGTTATAAAATATGAAGGTGAAGTTCAATGAATTAGTTTCTTACAGTCTCCATAACAGAATGTGGTCATTGAACAAGAATTGAGAAATGAGTCACAACCCTATGTGTTTTCCATTTCCTACAATATTTTTGTGCATTTTCTGTTTGAAATGTATGACGATATTGAAATGGAGTATTTGTTGCAAGTAAGGGTTGTTATAAAATATGAAGTTGAACTTCAAGGAGGAAATTCAATACATTGTTTTTTCGCAGACTGCATAATAGAAAGTGCTCATTGAACAAGAATCAAGATGTGATTCACAACTCGGTGTGTTTTCCATCCTGCAACTATTATGTGCATTTTATTTTGGAAACGTATGACAATATTGAAATGAAATTTTTGCTGCAAGTAAGGGTTGTTATAAAACATGAAGGTGAACTTCAATACATTTTTTTTATTATAATCTGCACAACAAAAAGTGGTCACTAAACAATAATTGAGAAGTGAGTCACAACCTAGTGTGTTTACCATTTTCTATAATTTTTTTTGCACTTTATGTTTGAAATGTATGATGATATTGAAATGAAATGTTTGTTGAAAGTGAGGGTTATTAAAAAATATGAACTTGAACTTCAATAGATTTTTTTCTTACAGTTTGCATAACAAAAAGTGTTCATTGAACAAGAATTGAGAAGTGATTCACAACCCAACATGTTTTCCATTTCCTACAATTTTTTTTGTACATTTTATGTTCAAAACATATGACGATATTGAAATGGAATGTTTGTTGAAAGTAAAGGTTGTTAAAAATATGAAGCTAAACTTTAATACATTTTTTTGTTACAGTCTGCATAATAGAAACTACTCATTGAACAAGAATTGAGAAGTGAGTCACAACCCCGTGTGTTTTCCATTTCCTGCAAGTTTTTTGTGCATTTTTAGTTCAAAACGTATGACAATATTGAAATGGAATGTTTGATGAAAGTAAGGGTTGTTATAAAATATTAAGGTGAACTTCAATATATTGTTTTGTTACAGTCTGCATAACAAAATTTCTCATTGAATAAGAATTGAGAAGTGAGTGACAACCCTATGTGTTTTCCATTTCCTATAATTTAAATTTGTACATTTTTTGTTCGAAATGTATGGCGATATTTTAATGGAATGTTTGTTGAAAGTAAGGGTTGTCAAAAAATATGAAGTTGAACTTCAATACATTGTTTTGTTATAGTCTGCATAACAGAAAGTGCTCATTGAACAAGAATTGAGAGGGTATGTGCAGGATCATCATGGAAAAAATAGGCCCTTAAGTGGCAAAAAATTCAAAAAAATTAGTGTTAGGAAACTTGACATAAAAATTTGAATAAGTTATCTATATTATTTCAAAAATATGTAAAAATAGAATTTGTAGAAAATTGAATGTAGTTTCTAAACTACTAGGTTTATTTAAAATAAATAAAATCTATTTGGTGAAAATTTTAAATTTCAATGCAGAGTACTTAAATTTCAGGGAAAAAATAAGAAGTAGGTGTCTATCTGACCACCCTAACCATAATAAAATGATAATATTTTTTTATAATATTTTATATATAAGTAGAGGACTCATGTACGGATGTGATGCATATTTTTTTGTAATTTTTTTTCAAGTAAATAATTAATTATGAATTTTTTATTACAAATTTTAATAAATATAAAAACTCATATATCTAACCACCTTAACTTGGTCAAAACTTCATGAAATTTATTTTTTATTTTTTTAATCCTATAATATGTGAAGCATAGAATGTGACGCATGTTTTGGATTCAAAAAATGTGATACCGTTTGAAAGTTATAGATGTTTTTCAATCAGCCTATTGATCAGGACTTTAGTCATAATTGTAATAGAAAGTGAATAATAATTATTTATTAAATTAAAATTAAAGCATAATTTATATTGGTAGAAAGATGAGAATATCCTCTGAAAACCCTTTTCGTTTCATCAATTTTGGGTAAAAAAAGGGTCCTCAACAACATACCCTACAAATACCCATAATATTGCCACTTTTTGGCCCATCATGATCCTGCACATACCTGAGAAGTGAGTCACAACCCTATGTGTTTTCCATTTCCTGCAACCTTTTTGTGTATTTTCTATTTGAAACGTATGGCAATATTGAAATGGAATGTTTGCTGAAAGTAAGGGTTGTTATAAAATATGAAGCTGAACTTCAATACATTGTTTTGTTATAGTTTGCATTACAAAAAGTGCTCATTGAACAAGAATTGAGAAGTGAGTCACAACGTTGTGTGTTTCCCATTTTTTGCAACTTTTTTGTGCATTTTCTATTTGAAATGTAAATGACGATATTGAAATGGAATGTTTTCTAAAAGTAAGGTTTGTTATAAAATATGAAGGTGAACTTCAATACATTTATTTTGTTATAGTCTGCATAACAGAAAGTACTCATTGAACAAGAATTGAGAAGTGAGTCACAACAAATGTTGCATGTTTTCCATCCTGCAAATTTTTTGTGAATTTTATGTTCTAAACGTATGGAGATATTCAAATGCAATATTTACTCAAACCAAGGTTTTTTGTAAAATATGAAGGTGAACTTCAATATATTGTTTTGTTACAGTCTACATAACATAAAGTGCTCATTGAACAAGAATTGAGAAGTGAGTCACAACCCTATGTGTTTTCCATCTTGCAACTATTATGTGAATTTTTTGTTCCAAATGTATGACGATATTGAAATAGAATGTTTGTTGATAGTAAGGGTTGTTATAAAATATGAAGCTCAACTTTGAACAATACATTGTTTTGTTACAGTCTGCATAACAGAAAGTGCTCATTGTATGTGCTTACATTTGTAAGTATGTTTGACATAAACAATAAGGATTGAAATGGCATTTCCTACCATTATTTGATGACATTTGACACTATTTATAATAAAATTTTACATGGCAACAAAAGTTTCATGAAATTCACAAGAACATAGTCTTATATTTTTAATGAAGAGGGGTAAATGCTTTTGACCCAGAGCTATGAATTAGTGAGGTCACAAAAGGGGGAACTCATCCCCAATATAAATTGTCAAAAACTATACCCCAAAGGGATTGGAATCTTGATGGCAAGATTAATAATTCAACTTAACAATCACACCATGCCACTATTGGCAGAAGACTGTAGTCTTCAATCATACCAAAATAATGTAATTCCACACCATAATTGCTCAATAATTACATGATCAAAGATAATGTAATTCCACACCATAATTGTTCAATAATTACATGATCAAAGATAATGTAATTCCACACCATTACTTTTCAATAATTACATGATCAAATAGCAAATGGAAAATTACTATTGTCAGTCTCTCTCATCCTCTCTTTAGTGTCTTTTATGTGCAATTGAGGAGACGCTAAGATAAAATCTTATAGGATTCTTTGGGTCCTTGGCACTAATGGTAGGATGATTCCACTTGCAAGGATCCTGGTTGTTGTACATGTAAAAAGAGGGTTCGAGGAACCCTCTACTTTGACCATTTCCTTTTCAACACCTTTAGCTTGTAACAAACCCATCAATATAAATGGCTATGTTCAATAATTAATGTATGGATATAAGGAAAAGAAAACATCAGATCTAAGCACAGAGAAAGAGAATTAGTAGGGGAAGAGATGAAAGTCTTATCTGAAAATGCAGAAAACTTTCATAACACATTTATTTATACAAAATGAAATCATTTATATGTGTACTTGTGGAGGAGAAATACAATTGGAAATAGATGAGAAGGAAAAGGAAAAATCAGACAAACCAAGAAACGTCACCAATAATCAAGGCTTGATTTTATCACTTCTTTGATAGAAATTGAAGGAAATTGAGAAATTGAGTAGGCTACTATCAAGAATCAATAAAATTAGACCTTGAGCTTATTGGTGACTTTTCTTCACACTTACCACTTCCTTGTTCATCCTTTCCCTGTAACATGAAGAATGTTAATGTCACATCAAATTCAAATGCATGCAACAAATTCATTCAAAATATGAAAATACACGTTCAAAAGTAGATTTCAAAATTACCCTTTCTTCCACTTGCTTCCTTTGAAAGAACCAGGGATAGTGTGTTTTCCAATATACTATCAAAATCAGCATATTCATAATAGAAATGAAATTTTCTAAATTAAATCACAAAGAAACTCTAAAATCTAAGAAAAAAGTGATTGCAATGGCACATAAAATTATTCAAGATATTGAAAACTCTATCCAAGAAACATCTCCAATAAGGTCAAGGCCTGATTTTTCCACTTTCTTACTAGAAATTGAGAAATTAGAAATCCAACATCCTATTACATCAATGTAGCAGGATAACGAGTTTCCTATTTCTCAAGATTTCTACCCAAGAAAAACAATATCCTCCCTAGGCACCCTTTCTTCTTACTACCCTATCGAGGCGCATTTTTGATGCAGGAGCATCCAGTGGTGTGAGGGCAATCTTGCATCACCCAAAAAGATGATTTCCATTTTTGTTCCTGTTGTTTTCTTTTTATAGATGTTTTTGTATTTCTGGATACCCTTTTCGTCGAATAAGAGTTTCCAATTTTCAGAACTACTTTTCTGCTTTTTCTGCTCAACTGCTATTTTTAGCAGGTTTGCATTTGAAGTCGTGGGAAGACAGAAATTTATGGGAAGGTTCAGAATGGGAAAATACACAGTCTGGTGAAAGAACCAAGTCAAGATCATTCATGACTTGAAAGTTATTCAAGTTCCAATTTCTGCTTTTTGACCTGAAAAACCTTCCGAGCTCAGTTTGAGGCACCAAATGATCCCGGATGGGCCTGAAAATTTGCGAAAATGCCAAAGTAGTCCGCCAAAGGCCTACTTTGTGGAAAATCGTCTTTTCGAGAGCTTTCCGAAAAGGTATTATCATTGAAGATCCGACGGTCGGATTAAAAGTTATGGCTGCCGGAAGTTGGTGCATATTTTAGAAATGTGCTAATTTTCAACTATGAATTTAACTTGAATTTCAAATTGTAATTTTGGCGCCAAACTGTCAAAAATCTTATCTCGAAGGTTGTTTTTAGTTCCAAACCAAAATG